>OZ025303.1:63446723-63989647 GCA_964019185.1 Maratus speculifer
TAAAAAATAAAAAATAAAATTAAAATCGCAGGAATATGCCAGAAAGTAAAAAGCTTACGAAATACTTCCCGCCTTTTTGAGAAGCAAGAAATAATTTATTAATAACTAAAGTAAGAAAAAGAATTTTAGCTGTTACAAGTTACGAAACTAAGATTGAAATATGTTCCACAAATTTAGAATTGAAGCTAAGAGAGAGAAAAAAAATGGCGCAAATTTTTTTATTTTATTTTATTACATATATATTTGATGACATATTTCCTATAAAATTCTAACAGCGATTAAAGAAGTTTGTAATTACAAACTTCAAAATTACAAACTTCTGTAAAAAATTCACGTGTTTAAAATGTCATTAAGTGATTTTTATTTCGTTTTTCTATTTGTATTTTTATTAATATTCTACTAATTATTTGTTTTTTCGTTATTTAAAATAAAAAATACGTCAGTATGTATAATTTGGCTATTAGTTTGGCGATTTGTATAATTTGGCGAAATTGGTCGACGGAATAACACAGTAGTACCTAAAATTCTTACATAGAATTCACACAGAATCAATAAATCGGAAAATCAATAAAATCAATCAGTAGAATCAATAAATTTAACTTTAGAATAATTGCTAAAGGAAATTGTTTATTTTAATCAAATTAAAAATGTTCAAATCAAATTATTTAAATAAAATCCAAAATTCCATTTTTTTAAATCCAAAAGGAAAAAAAAAATTAGCAGAGATATTCATAAAACTTTAAATTTCTAAAATCGCAAAAAAAAAAAAAAAAAAAAAAAAAAAAAAAAAAAAAAAATGTTTAAACGAAATTTAAAATGCTGAATCATTAAAAATCGTTATAGTTTTTAAAATAGAAAAAAAATTGAATTTCAAAAAATATTATGAATGTCAGTGATAAAAAAAAACTAACATAAATCCTTAAATTGGCAGAAAATATAAAATTTCTTTTAATTAAAACTCATCTTAGTATGAAAATTTGTTGTTCCAGCACCGAAGTACGAATTAAGAACTTTCTGTTTGCTAGCGAGACTCTTTATCTCCAAGCTATGATGTCTACATGCAAAATGGTAAAATTAATGTTCTGTTTTCAAATTTAAATCACAAAAATGAACGGATGACATTCATAAAATTGATTTAATTAAAATAAGACTTTTTCAAAATCTTATGATTTGTCGTGTGACATGAGTTATTCAGCTGTAAGTACACAAAATTCGAAGTATCTGACTTATACAAAAAACCAATTTATAAAATATAAATATAAACAAAGAAATCAATAAATAAAAATATGCTTTAAAAAATACTAACTGACTTAAAAAAAAAAAAAAAAGAATCAAGCTTGGCGACAACTCGGCGCTTACGCATATGAATGCCTAGTTTTAATGTGCTTATGATTTGAAAACGTTTGCAACAATGAAAGTTGATTTTAATAACAATTTAAATTTTTCTTAAGAAAGGTGTTATAGTAAAAATAAAATACATTGACATGTTTCGGAACCGTCAAATAAGTTCCATAGTCATAATATAAATAAAAAAAAATTTCAAAATATTTCTCGGACAATACAAATGACACGCGACAATGAGATATAAATAACAAAAAAACACGCACTCTATTGCAAAAAATTAAATTAAAATATAGACCATGATCTAAAACTTAACTAAAAATAAAAATTTCAAACTATTTCACAGTCAAAACAAATGACACGCGACAAAATATATATATATATATATATATATATATATATATATATATATATAAGTTGATTTGTGACAAATCATTATCATTATTATTATTTATCAAATCCACATTTTTTTATTTAAAAAAAAATTCTAAACATCAGAATTTAATGAAATTAAAATGGGACCACATGGGTATCTTATACTTTCAACTAAAAAAAAAAGAATTATCAAAATCGGTTCATATTTAGGGAAGTTATGAGTGAACAAGAAATAAATACGGGTCGAAATTATAACCTCCTCCTTGAAATCGGTTAAAAATGGAAAATAATTAAATCAAATAGAAGTTTTGAGAAAAAAAAAAAAAAAGAAGATAAAAATGTTTCCAGAAAAGTAACTGCACCATTACTTGGTGTTGGAAAAAAAACATGATCGTCAATTCACTATTCTAATGATTAATAGTTTTAGTAAAATAATGAAACAAAGATTTAGAATTACTTCATGTTATCATTTATGCTGTTAAATAGTTTAAAGAACTCTTTAGAACTTCTAATCCATTAATAAGCATAAAATTTTAAATATTCTGTGGGAATGCTGGACATTTCAATATTCCAGGGGGGAGGGGAGAAGGCCTTCAAAGCCACACCTTTCATTCGATGGCAATTCAAAATAAACTTATTGTTTTCTGGGATTACTTTAAATACATCTTCCAAAAACCACTGTACAATTTCTGAATGACTTTGTTAAAAGGAAGGCAAAACTTACTATATGAGATAAAAGGATTAAATTTAAATTATTTTCCTGAGTGGATTAAAATAATCACTGGTGATACTGGAAATATGCAAATTTCAATATTAGCAATAATAACAACAAAACAGGATATCAATTCAAAAATCTGAGACCCAAAATTCCCTCTGATCTGTCCGAGTCCATCCGGAATCAAATTTGCAGATCTCTACTTACAATAGATTTCTCTTGTCGTTCTGCACAGACATAGTCTTTCTTCTATTGAAAAAATCTTATTATAAAAATCTTACTGTATGAAGGAATTGGAGATGAAGAAAGATAGGTGAATTAAAAGTATGAGTGACTGAAAATATAATATTTGGTTTAGTATATAAAATTATAATTAATTATTATTAAAACCTTACTGTGGTTATTATAAAAATCTTACTGTATAAAGGAATCGGAGATGAAGAAAGATAGGTGAATTAAAAGTCTTAGTGATTGAAAATATAATATTTGGTTTAGCATATGAAATTATAATTAATTATTATTAAAATCTTACTGTGATTATTATAAAAATCTTACTGTATGAAGGAATTGGAGATGAAGAAAGATAGGTGAATTAAAAGTATGGGTGATTGAGAAAATATAATATTTGGTTTAGCATATAAAATTAAAATTAATTATTATTAAAATCTTACTGTGATTATTATAAAAATCTTACTGTATGAAAAAATTGGAGATGACGAAAGATAGGTGAATTAAAATTATACACATGATTGAAAATATAATATTTGGCTTAGCATATAAAATTATAATTAATTATTATTAAAATCTTACTGTGATTATTATAAAAATCTTACTGTGATTATTATAAAAATCTTACTGTATAAAGGAATTGGAGATGAAGAAAGATAGGTGAATTAAAAGTATGGGTGATTGAGAAAATATAATATTTGGCTTAGCATATAAAAGTATAATTAATTATTATTAAAATCTTACTGTGATTATTATAAAAATCTTACTGTATAAAGGAATTGGAGATAACGAAAGATAGGTGAATTAAAATTATGTGTGATTGAAAATATAATATTTGGCTTAGCATATAAAATTATAATTAATTATTATTAAAATCTTACTGTGATTATTATAAAAATCTTACTGTATAAAGGAATCGGAGATGAAGAAAGATAGGTGAATTAAAAGTCTTAGTGATTGAAAATATAATATTTGGTTTAGCATATGAAATTATAATTAATTATTATTAAAATCTTACTGTGATTATTATAAAAATCTTACTGTATGAAGGAATTGGAGAATAAGAAAGATAGGTGAATTAAAAGTATGGGTGATTGAGAAAATATAATATTTGGTTTAGCATATAAAATTAAAATTAATTATTATTAAAATCTTACTGTGATTATTATAAAAATCTTACTGTATGAAAAAATTGGAGATGACGAAAGATAGGTGAATTAAAATTATGTGTGATTGAAAATATAATATTTGGCTTAGCATATAAAATTATAATTAATTATTATTAAAATCTTACTGTGATTATTATAAAAATCTTACTGTATAAAGGAATTGGAGATGAAGAAAGATGGGTGAATTAAAAGTATGAGTGATTGAAAATATAATGTTTGGTTTAGCATATAAAATTATAATTAATATATAATTATCATTTTACATGCTAAACCAAATATAATATTTTCTTAGTTAAAATGAGTAGTATACCTTTCTGTTTTCTTGTTTGACATTCATGTTTATACCAGTTCCATAAAAGAATCACATCAGAGCATTCTGGACATCTTGTTGGCTTATTCATGCACTTCTTCTCATGCAAACGTATGGCTTCAGAATCCAAAGTTTCATTACAGTAAGAGCACTGTGCAGTTGTAGTGCCACCTAATGTAACATCAAATCAACATAGGTTGTTTAGACTACAATCAGAAAACAGTACAGTCAACTCTGTGAAATCCACCAATGTATAATCCGCAATTTTCTATTATGATTATCCACACTAAATGTTGGAATGTAAACGATGAAATTTGTCATCACAGTTAAACACATAAAGTTAAATTAGATTAATTTTAAACACGATTATTTATTACGATTATTAACACGATTGTTAACACGGTCATCCATATATTGACCTTCGATTTATTCTGTTATGCTGATCCAGAGTATCAGACCAAATAAAGTGATCGTTGAGGTTAATAGGGTGAAATAGTCCTCCCGTGTTCGTGTCCGGGATGGCTCAGTTGGAAGAGCATTGGCGGCTTCAGCCAATCATCCCTAGTTCGAATCCTGGCCAGGACTTTTTTTTCACCCAAAAATGAAAAATGGAAAATTTACATCTGACATAAAGTTAAATTTGGTATATTTTTTCCTGTTATCAATTTTTTCAGTGAATAAATATTTAAATATAAATTAAAATTGAATATTTAAATTACCTTGAGTGACGAAATTCTATCTTTGAGCAAGAAGTAATGAGCGTACTATTTATAGACTACAGAAAATAAAAATTATTGACATCAAACCAAAACTGAAATTACCAGTGTTGTGTAATGTTTAAAAAAATGAATAATTAGTAAAATGTGCATTGTGTGTAATTTAATTTTTTTTAAATCTTAGTTATTAAACATATACACCAGTGTTGCATAATGTTTTTCTTTTCCATTGTAGTTTTTATGTAGGGTAACATCCCCAGTAATTGGCAGGCACCAGTGATTGGCACATCCTACAAACATGTCCTAAAATAAGATTTATATCCAGTCTTTTAAAAATGCAAGACCATATACCAGTTATATGCTCATTTACGTTAAAGATTATAACTTTGATTTATGCTACTAAATGACAATAGTGCCTAGGAAGGAGAAACAATTATGGCTTGTATCAAATTAGCCATTTTTATTGCAAATGTTTCTTCTCTGGCTTAAGAAAGGCATGCATTTCAATTTATTATCTGATTTATAGTATATTTTAAATTTTAATTGACAATAGTTTTGTTTAGTTGAAAAGGGTCATTTTAATTGTGTAAAAGTCTAAGTGCCGATTACTGATGATTACAGCAACTTTTTATAAATATATTTTTATAAAAATACTTTTTGAAATATTTTTGCTTTTAGTGGGCAAAATAGATGCACAGATATGCACTCTTTGATTTAAAAATATTTGCAAGTAAATATTTTATTTCTTGGTAATGAAAATAGAAGTTTAAAGACAAATCCTTAATGTTCCAATTACTGGGGATGCTACCCTAGTTATTCCTAAATTATAGTCAGAGTTTTAAAAAATAAACTGTAAACAAAGGGATGATCAATAATCCGCCAAAATGTAAAATCCGCAAAACCCTCATTCCCTAAGTGTCCGGATTTCACAGAGTTGACTGTAATTATAAGTGTTATACTGTTACTAATAAAATTAATATTATACCTGTCCCACATTCATGTTCATACCAGTTCTGTAAAATAACTATTTTACCACAATCTAGACATTTTATTGGTTTATTTGCACACTTCTCTTTGTGAGAAAAAATAATTCCAGCATTCAAATTTTCTTTACAGTAGGAACATTGTGTAACTCCACCTAATAGAAGCATTATACTCGTATTATTACAAATGAAGATATTTAATTTAGCTTACAAATAGTATTACAGTCAAAATAAAATTCATTTAAAATAGAAAGCAAGAACAATCACTTAGTAGTATACAGATAATATTTATAAATGAAATAATCTTTAACTGCTAGGATCTGAATATAAATGTGATTTATACGGAAAGACTAAATTTTAAATGCAGTTTTCAATAAAATAAGATGTATTTATACGATTGCTATTAAATATCTAAACAGCAGTGCATAGGAAATTAATGATTAAGAATAAAAAAAAATATTGCCAGGCTTTATTTACATGCTATAATGGCTAATAAATACTTTTTTAAATTTAAAATTTATTTTTCACTAAATACTCCATACTTAATACAAAGGTAGAAATTTCCTTTCTTACATGCCCCCAGGCAGATACCTTCTTTAGGTATTCACGGGCTTCGCAACCCCGTCACCTAAGTGATATTTTTCTTTTCCCTTTCCTCTTATTTCTTTGATCTTCCTTTCCCCTTTATTTCACTCTCATTGTGGTTTCCCTTTTGGAGGTGCGGGCAATTCTGCGTGGACTGATATCATCCTTTATATCGACCTATGGAAAATTGTAAACAATCCACATTTTGCCGTGCGTGGCGACCCGTGTCCCTGGAAAGGGAAATCCTAACAGTTGAGGGAAACCAATGCACTGCTTTGGCATCTGCTTTAGGTAGACGGTGGGTGCATATAGATCCTGTATGCATCAATCGGCTGGTCAGCTGGCTAAGATATTAAGCGATCGAGAAGCTACTAGTCATCTCGTTAAAGTTGGAGACTAACGTAGGGTTATATTGTCACCGTATGGACCCTGATTAGCACTGTTGCACGAATGTGTATCCCCTTGTTGGCTCGGTAGTGGGTGATATGGCTGGAGTCTGATTTATACATTTTCTATACTATGGATGGAAATATTTCACTTTTTTTTATTTCTCTCCATAGTGGAGAGCAACAAACTGTACAAACTTCCTCATTCACTTGCTTTTTTATCATTAAATGTACTGATAGTTCTTTTAAAAAAAAACTTCATTATTTCTCAAGCAAAAAAAATCGAGTGTGTCTTGGGGATAGTCAGTCATCCTCTCAAAAAACTGCAATCTGAGGCTTTACTAGTTGAGGTTTCTGCAGCTAAACAATCACAACATCTCTCTAATTGCTCTACAATAGGTACCTTTTTCCGTTTTTGAACAAGCACATAAAACTCTAAACATAAGTGTTGGTGTAATATTTAAGTCTGACCTTTTATTCTCGACTAAAAATGAACTTTTAGATAATTTAAAAGACCAAAATATCATAGATGTATGTCGTATCAGATATTACTATCAGATCGAATGGACAAGTGTTACCGACAAAGCATATTATTCTAACATTCAATAGCCCTACATTACCAACCATAATTAAAGCTGGCTATCTAAGCTCTTCAATCCGACCCTATATACCAAACCCTATCCGTTATTTTAAATGCCAATGTTATGGCCATACTAACACAACCTATCGTGGATCTGTTACCCATGCACAGTTACAAAAGTCAGTCATGAGAATAAATCTTGTGAAAAAACCCGAGCGATGCGCAAATTGTAACGGTAATCATACAACTTATTCTTGCACTTGTATTAATTGGAACCGTAAAAAAGAAATTTGTGCTGTTAAAATTACTCAAAATTTGTCATACCCTGATGCATATAAACTTGTTGAAACAAGAGCCCCATCTGTTGGAATTTCCTACTTCAACTTACTCAAGCAGCAATCGACATCCGTAAGACACACAAGTACCCAAACTGATTCCACATTTCCACCAAGTAAATCAACCATAACACAATCAACCAGCACTCCAATAAAAAAGTGATATCAGTCTTGGTTCTAAATGCTATGGAACCCCTTTATTACCAGTTAAAATAATATACCCAGCTAATCAGTATAACATCCCATTCAACCAACCCTTTCTTACATATATACATATTGTGTGTTTCAAAAGCTCGGTGCGAAAGTAAAATGCGATTTAAAAAAATCTATGGGTCGGAAAGACGTGTGATTTGTAGATGAATATTCAATGCAGTAAATTTTTTTAAATCGCATTAAAAAATTCAAAATTACGACAATAGAGGGCGCTATTGGACATAATTCCATATTACTCACGCAACGCAAGATTTGAATTAAAAAATATTAAGAGAATACTGTACACATTTTGCTTCCAAATCTTACATTATTTGATTAATATGGAACTATTCCATTGAATTATCTGTCGTAGCGCCCTCTATTGTCAAGATTTTGAACTAATTTATTTTATTGGTGTCGTACAAAATGCTGAGAATTTTGCTTCTGCAAAAATATTCATGCATATTTTTTATTGCGTTTTATTTTTGAACTGCATTTTTAAAAGACCCGGTATATATTTACTTAAACAATATTCTATAAACAAAAAAAAATTATACAACAAGATCTTTTCTCAATAAATGAAAGTATTAGTGACTAATGAGAAATCACCTATAATTCCAGTTCAAATAAAACATAATAAATATGTTATATCAATGCAAGAATGCTGTTTAAATAGAGTTAGATATCATACAGAAAATAATCAAAATAGATCAATAAAATTCATCATTCTCCAATTCAACAATGACATACCTGTAAGTGTAAGGCCAATTCCATGAAAACTTGTCATGTCTGTCACATAACTGATTTTTTGCTACCAATATTTAAGAACAGAAAAAAATGTGACTTATTTTATCAGAGATATCTCATCAGTTGAATAGGTCGAAGGAAACTTTTTGAAAATAACGGTAGCCAACAAGCATAAAGATTTTTAGCTGTGTGACAGACATGACAAGTTTTCATGGAATTGACCGTAAGAAGAACAAAATAGTAAACAACCCTATTAATTCTGTCACAAAAATATCACAAAAGTGAAAATCGATACCAGTAATTTAGAGGTAACATTTCATTTGATATTTTAAAAGTTTTCGTTTCTACATATTAAGATGGATACAAACTTTATTTTCCTACATGTGTTGCCATCAAATTTGATGCAACTTCTACACTCTTCGGCTAGTCTACCTTTCTAGGGATTTTGTTGTTGTTTAAAACTGACAAAAGTTAGATAGTAGGCTCACACAAAATCCACAATCCTAAAATCTGGAAATGCTTAAAATCAGCACACTATTGTATATGTAAACAGTAAAACTTGCAGTTTAAGATATAGTGGAAAAATTCGAGACTTTTAAAATATTTATATCATTCTATACATATTTCGATATATACAGTGCGTGTAAAACTATAAGGACAGCAAAAAATATTAATTTCTTTGATAAATTACAAAACAACTCGAAAATTTTTCATCAAGCTGAAAAACTAATAAAAAAATCAACCACAATAGAGGGCAATCAATTCAACTCTGAGTACTTTATTATGAAAATAAAGTAATTGTACTAACAAACACTATTTTTACCTGCGTAAAAACTTTAAAAACAGCAAAATAACTACAATACAGCAACCGAAGAAACAAATATTTAATATATTATGTATCCATTTATAAGTTTAATTATTGCAAATATTTCATAATTTTTCAGCATCATTAATTTTCGGCACAGTTCGAAACTCGTTTTGTACTACTTATCTTCAATCGTAGATCGGAGTTCTGATTATGAGGAAAAATGCTTTCCATTTTTATAAACTTATCTTGCTAGATCTCCTATTAAGTTATTGATAAGGTTTAGATCAGTACTTTTTAGTGGCCATTGCAAAAGTTCAATATTTTTCTTATGGAATTAAAGTTTTGTCTCACGACTTGTATGGATAGGTGCATTATCTCGCTGCTATATCGGAGTTTTTTTCCTACTAGAAGTATTACAAGAAATGAAAAATGATCAGAGAGGGTTTGTATATATGTCTTTGAATTAAATTTTCTGGAAAGATATACAAGTGCTTCCACATCATTGAACGAAAAGCAACCCCATGTCGCAATGAATCCATCAATTAACTGACGTTTTGAGAAGATATCTTTTTGTTTTCTCATATTATCCCTATAACATTTCCAGCCATCAGGACCATTTAAGTTTCACTTATTTTCATCGGAGAAAATGACCTGCAGTGATTTGTCATTCCAAGGTTTTACTTGTGTGGTTGAAAATATTGGGATAATTAAAAAAAAAGAAAAAGAGATTTTACTAAAACATCAGTTACATGGCGGATTCATTGCGACATAGGGCTGCTTTTTGTTCAACGACATGGTGTCTCTTGTATAGCTTTCAAGAAAACTTAATTCAAAGACACATGTACTAATTATTTCTGACCATCTTTCTTAATTGCAACACTTGTGGCAGAAAAAAAAAGGATATAACAACGATAATGCGCCTATCCACACAAGCCGTGAGACAAAACTTTAGTTCCATTAGAAAAATACCGCAGTTTTGAATTTGACTATCAGAAATCCTGATATAAATCCTAACGATAGCTTATGGAGAGATCTAGTGAGACGAGTTTATAAAAATTGAAGGCAATTTTCATCAGCATCAGAAATCAGATTTAAGATTGAAGATGAATAATACAAAACCAAGGGCTGGCAAGTTTCTGCCAGGGTTGATAAAACCAGCTGTTATAACCGTTAAAAACAGGTATGAAACAAATTGAAACATGAACAGCATTGAAAAACCAAAATTTTCATAATGGTAATCTGATGTTGTCCAAGCGTAACTATTGGTATTATTGTCTATGGTTAAACTTCTATTTTAAAAGCTTAAAAAAAAATTACAAAAAAATCTATGATATTTTACCATCACTTTTCATAGTATTTTTAAATAAATAATACACTGCAATAACTTAAAAATTAACTACTACTACATTCAAAGAGAAATGGTTCTTGTAAACATATATAAGTAAATAACTGTAACACAAAAATGGCTGAAAAAATTAAATTTCGTGTACAATTATTTTACAATATCAAAAAAACACAAATTTATTTTTGAGGAAAAAGTAATAATGTACTAAGAGCATTCCATAATATAGGATTAATCATGCTAACCTTTCTGTTTTTTACTTTGTTCTGAATGAAAGAAAAGGTATTAAGTCTAGATATGGAAAAAAAACTTCATTTTTTTTAAAGATTTTGATGTCAATTATTAATGAACCTTCATGAGTAAAGTATTTCTTAGAAAAAATTATATCATCATTATTACACATGCTTAGTAGTTATATATTAGATTAAATATTTATATGAACTTTAAATTTAATATTTTAGCATTTTTTTAAATTTCTTAATTTACTTAATTAATTTAATATTTTACTTTATAATAAGCATTCATTGTAGATTCGATTGCATTATTACATTCAAATTACTATTTTAAAAATACGAAAAAAACAGCGACTTGAGATCCGAAAAATTCTAAAATCTGCACAAACTCTGGTCCCAAATTATGTAGATTTGAAAAAGTCAACATTTACAGTGCACGCAGAAAAAAACGCCTCAATTTGAATGTTCAGTAATTAATTAATTTTAATTAAAATGATTATGAAATGAGTGACATTTACATCTGTGGGCCTTAAATTTCAAGTACTGTAAATGAAAAAATAGTTCAGATTTTCGTCAATAGATAGCGCTGCATTATTTCAAACTACAATAACATGGCTGCCAACTACTACGCCTTTTTACGGCTGAACAAACACATTCAAACCAGAAATTCCGTCTAACAAGTTAAGAAAATATGCAGTGCTAAATATTATGAAATAAATTCACGATGCATATTTCTTAATGAATTTTCTGGTTAAAAACCCGTTTATCTCATTTAAAAAGGCGTAGAAGTTGGCAGCTCTGCAATAATGCTCAGATAAATTATAAAAAGATTGTCTTTTCGGTGTTTAAATCGGTAAATAGAATAAATAATACAACTTGAGATTTTTCCTTCGTGTAAAATTATTCTTGAGTAAAACCTTTTCTCTCTTAACTACTTTGCTTTTATAGAATTGCTTTTCAGATCATTATTTGAATTTGCGGTACATAATGAATTTAAACTTAAACAATGAAATAATCTCTTGTGTTTTCTAGAAGCTTGCGTAAGATATACAATTTGCATGCTGCTGAAGTTACTTAATTTTACACAGTTTCACTGATTGGTAAGTTTATGAGCAATAATTATTAAGATAGAGCTTGGTGCAATACAATAAAAATGTAAAAATATCAATGTTAACAGCACCAATAAATTTAAATTTCAAGCATACCGATTTAGGTATGCTTAAAATTTAAATTCATTGGTGCTGTTAACATTGATTTTTTTACATTTTTTTAAAGTTTATGAGTGAGTAAAATTAAGTGACCGATTAAGAACGTTCTCGTTATCATTTTATCGTCATTTCGACATTTAATAAGTTATTGTTTCCATGGCAACAATACATTTTTCTTGTCTCTGACACTGAGAATATCGAAGTCAAAATGACAGGGCTCAGAATCGGACCTTAATTTTGAGTTTTAAGCAATTTGATATTTGAATCAATTTAAATTTATCCTTAATCATTGTTAAACAACCGTTAAATTTCATTATATATATATACTAGGGGGGCCCCGCCCCCCTGCTCGCTATGCTCGCCAACCCCCCGCGTAATCGCTTCGCGATTCCAAATTATTGGCTACCCCTGCTTGCTGCGCTCGCCAATATCCCATGGTATGAATAAACAGTTGCAGACCTTTCAAATGATGTGTCACACAATTGGTGTTGTAAAGAAATTACAAAATGCGCCCCCTCTGAGGGCAGAGGGGGGGTTACACATAAGATATCCATAATATGAATAAGCAGTTGCAGACCTCTCAAATGATGTGTCACACAATTGGTGTTGTAAAGAAATTAAAAATGTGCTCCCCTGGGGGGCAGAGTGGGGGATGACACACAACACATCCATAATATGAATAAGCAGTTGCAGACCTTTCAAATGATGTGTCACATAACTGGTGTTGTAAAGAAATTAAAAATGTGTCCCCCCCCTCTGGGGAGAGCAGAGTGGGGGGGTGACACACAAGACATCCATAATATGAATAAGCAGTTGCAGACCTTTCAAATCTTGTGTAACACGACTGGTGTTGTAAAGAAATTAAAAATGTGTCCCCCCTGGGGAGCAGAATGGGGGATAACACACAAGACATCCTTTAAATGAATAAGCAGTTGCAAACCTCTCAAATGATGTAACAAACGACTGAAGTTGTAAAGAAATTAAAAATTTGGCGAAATATTACAGCTATCACCAAGTTGGCGTCACTTTTGACAACTAATTTTGGTCGCCAAATTTGGCGATATATCGCCAAGTTGGCAACAAACTTGGCGATTGTTGGCGATGGTAACCTTTCCTCTCTTTATGGTAACCCATATGGCGATGCATAGACGGAGCCCTTTCCTGATTGGTCTATTCGACGCATGGAAGGAGTGGACAACCCGGATTCGTTAGTTCCGGAAATCTTCCACATCAGCATCATTCCAGGAGTCATTCCTTTTAAGGCTAGTTTTTTTTTTCTACTAGGGGGGCCCCGCCCCCCTGCTCGCCAACCCCCCGCTAATCGCATCGCGATTCCAAATTATTGGCTACCCCTGCTTGCTGCGCTCGCCAATTCCCCATGGTATGAATAAGCAGTTGCAGACCTTTCAAATGATGTGTCACACGACTGGTGTTGTAAAGAAATTAAAAATGTGCCCCCCTGGGGGGCAGAGTGGGAGGCGACACAAAAGACATCCATAATATGAATAAGCAGCTGCAGACCTCTCAAATGATATGTCACACGACTGGTGTTGTAAAGAAATTAAAAATATGCCCCCTGGGGGGCAGAGTGGGGGTGACACACAAGACATCCGTAAAATGAATCAGTACAAAAAACCCTGAACGGGTTAAAAGCTTGTGACGCAGCACTTTATCTTATATATCTAAGAATTTTAAATTTGGGACTTAAAACTAATGATATCAAAATTTATGTGACGCTATGCTATTAATTAATATATATATATATTAAAATTTATTCATTAAGATTTTATCAATTACATCTTTCATAAATTCAAAATATGAATCTTAAAAGATATGATATCAAAATTTAAGTGACGCCTTGACGAGGCTTTAAACAATGTTTTAAAATTCCATTTATTTATTTATTGTCTAAATACATTTTCATATCTAAACAATACTTTTCATTTTCCAATACACTGTTAAATACATCACTTTCACTGAATATATATAATGCACTGAAATTTATTTATTTGAATAAATAGATTTATCTTTTGGGCTACGCTATCCAAAATCAAAAATAACATTTGAATACATATTTTTTGCGTCATTGTATCTATTTGCATCTATTTAACTTACTTTGGATACAATGACGCAAAAAATATTTATTCAAATGTTATTTTTGATTTTGGATAGCGTAGCCCAAAAGATAAATCTATTGATTCAAATAAATAAATTTCAGTGCATTATATATATTCAGTGAAAGTGATGTATTTAACAGTGTATTGGAAAATGAAAAGTATTGTTTAGATATGAAAATGTATTTAGACAATAAATAAATAAATGGAATTTTAAAACATTGTTTAAAGCCTCGTCAAGGCATCACTTAAATTTTGATATCATATCTTTTAAGATTCATATTTTGAATTTATGAAAGATGTAATTGATAAAATCTTAATGAATAAATTTTAATATATGTATATATTAATTAATAGCATAGCGTCACATAAATTTTGATATCATTAGTTTTAAGTCCCAAATTTAAAATTCTTAGATATATAAGATAAAGTGCTGCGTCACAAGCTTTTAACCCGTTCAGGGTTTTTTGTACTGATATCAGTGCTTTTTTTAGGTTAATAATAAAAAGATAAAAACAAAAAATTAAAGACTAATGCAAAGAATTCATTTTCATGATTTCTGATCACCTTTAATTACCCCTCCCCACCCACTTAAAAAAAGATATTTCAAATTTTATTATTAATATATGCTGTGCTACTTGATTTCGTTAAAAACAACTCTGTAGTAAAGTACGTTAGTATAAAATAAGAAAGTAATGTACATTCAGCACTGTATTTCTAAGAAAGGATTTCATAATCTATGCTGTATGTATCATTTCTCATTCTAGTTAACTATGTTTATTCTTTACACATGATGATACATATACTGCAGATGGATTAAAATGATCAGGAATACAATATTCAGAATGTGCTGGAAAGTATTTCATAATCTATGCTGCGTGCATGATTCTTGTTAATTATGTTTCAACCTTTGTATAGGTTGGTAATATTGCAGATTGATTAAGACTATATCCGTTACAATATTCAGAATATGCTGGAAAGTGTTTAATAATCTATGGTGCACACAGGTTTTTCTTTCTTGTTAATTATGATTTGTTCTTTATATAGAGTGGTAAAATTACTGCAAATGGATTAAAATGATATGTTTACAATAATGAAAATGTGTTGGAAAGTGTTTCATAATCTGTACTGTATGTGTAACTTTTCATTCTTGTTAGTTTATTTATTTTTTGCTGTTTGCACAAAACATATATAAACTAACAGGGGGGGGGGGAAGATTTGGATGGGAAGATTACTGTACAAAGATGAAACTGATAGGTTTAAAGCATTCAGAATAAAATGGAAAGTACAGTAGACTCCCTCAAATCCGCAAACGAGAAATCCGCAACTCTCTAAAATCTGCACATACTTTATGGATGTAAACAATGAAACTTTCAGATTGGATATTTGGACAAAATGTGATTTTTTAAATTTTGTATCAATTCCATATATTTTTTAATTTTTAATTTTCTCAATAATACTCTATTCATTTTTTTTTTTTTTTTTTTTTTCATGAAGGAAGAAAAATTAAAAAAAAAAAAAAATCAAGATATTGCTGATATCACTGGTAATCACAATTTTCTTACCAAATATATTTATGCATTAATCAAGATTTTTTGGTTACTAAGCCTGGCTAAACTTTAAAAAAAAATCCTTATTTTATGATTTTGATGTGAATTAGTAATGTACTTTTATGAGGCAAGTTTTGTTGAATAATTTTGGAAAAATATATTTAATTTTTATAATGAATACTTAATCATACACTATTGATCATTAACTTGATCTTTGCTTTTAATATTTTAATCATTTTGAAAATTATCTAAATTTTTATTATTTTAATTTATTACTTATTTTAACATTTTATTATATTGTAAGTATTCATTATAGTCCTGAATGCACTATTAATTGCACTCAAATTACTGTTTAAAAAACGTAAACAAAGCAATGACCAGAAATCCGCAAAATTCTAAAATCCGCACAACCTCTGGTCCCAAGCTGTGCGGATTTGAGGGAGTCTACTGTATATAAACATGTTAAAGGAAAATTTTTTACTCTCGTTAATTATGCTTTGTTTTTTTGCACAGAATGGTAAAATTATTGTACATGAATGACAATAAGTTTACAATATTCAGAATGAGTCAGAAAATGCATCATAATCGATGCAGTATGCATGACTCTTCGTTCTTGTTAGTTATGTTTTGTGGGGTCATCAAGGCTTCTTGTTAGTTATGTAAGGGAGGGGGAGGAGTTTGTATCGGGTTTAAGATTTTATTAAAATTTCCATGCTCTAGTCTGTACGTATTTACATAATATTTTTTTCTAAAAATCTTGATTTGGTTAGATAATTGTTTTTGTTTTTTTTTCGGGTTTGAATCTCGATTCAGTTTGACTTGAATTGGAATTTTCAGGTTCTTGCAGAGTTGCATTTCAAGTACTAGTTTTCAATTCTGGTCAGTGGATGGGGAAAAAAATTACTTTGTCTTTCTTGAACAGATTTTTATTTCCTAATTTTTTTATTTTACTTTTTTTTTTTGGGGGGGGGGATTAGATTGGGTTTCAGGTTATTCTGATCGGGTTTGAGATAGACTTCTATTGGAATTTCCATGATCTGGTCAATACATATCGACATAAATTGTTCTTTTTTTTCTAAAATCTCGATTTGATTAATTTTTTTTTTTTTTTTTTTTGGGGGGGGGGATTGAATCTGGTTTCGGATTGACTTCAAATGGAATTTTCAGGTTCTTGTTGAGTTGCATTTCAAGTATATTATTTTGTCGCAGATAAATTGGGTTACAATTGGAATTTTTTTTTTTTTTGGGGGGGGGGGAGGGGGGCGGGTAGTGTTTCAACTGGGTTTGGGATAGATTTCAATTGAAATTCTTGTCAGTGTATGTGGACAGAAATTATTTGGTCTTTCTTGGACAGACTTGTGTTTCCATTGTTTTTTCCTTTTCGGGTTTGGATTAGGTTTCATGATAACTTTCAGACTCTTGTCAGTGTGTATCGGCAGAAATAATTTTCTCTTTTCCGGATTAGGTTAAGGTTCGATGGAAATTTTTTTCAGGTTTCAATCAGGTTCAATTCAAATGGAATTTTCAAGTTCTGGTCAGGTTGCGCTTTAATGGAAAATATTTTGTCCTGTATAGATACAGGGCTCCGGTTGTATGGAATTTCCTTTTTCAGGTTCAGATTAGGTTTAAGATAGACTAATTGGAATTTCCAGATTTCTGATCACGCATATATATGGAAATTAAGTTTTCGTTCCCAAATCGAGATATGGTTGGATAATTTTTTTTTGGGGGGGGGGGGAGGGGGGGTTGAATCTGCTTTCGGTTTGACTTCAAATGTAATTTTCAGGTTCTTGTTCAGTTGCATTTCAATGTATTTTATTTTGCAGCAGATAGATTGAGTTACTCTTGGAGGGATTTTTTTCTTTCCGGTTTTGGATTGTATAGGATAGATTTCAATAGGAATTTTTCGATTCTAGTCAATGTATGTCAATGGAAATTATTTTGTCTTTCTTGGACAAATTTATCTTTCCATTAAATTTTTGTTGGTTTAGAATGGGTTTCAGGATAACTTGTAGGTTCTTGTTGGCAGACTTGTATAAAACCAAAAACTTTCTGCAAATTAATTTAATGTTGGGTGTAATTCGTATTTTTTGCGCAATTCATGGTCATCATTCATGTTTTTTATGCGATTTATGAATTTAATTTGCATTTTTGAGCAATTTATGGACATAATTCGCAATTTTTATGCGATTAATGAATGTAATTTACATTTTACATGATTTATGGACGTAATTTGCTATTTTTATGCAATTCATAGACAGAATTTGCGTTTTTTCAGCTTTCTGTTGACGAAATTTGCGTTTTTTAATCGATTTATTGACGTTATTTATGTTTTTATAGGATTTATGAATGTAATTTGCTTTTTTTACCAATTCTTGGACGTAATTTGCATTTTTTGTAATTTATGAACGTTATTAGTGTTTTTTTGCACGATTCATGGAAGTGATTCGCATTTTTTGAGTGATTTATGAATGTAATTCACGTTTTTATGCGTTTCATGGACGTAATTTGTGTTTTTTGAGCGATTCATGAATGTAATTTGCGTTTTTTATGCAATTCATGAATGCAAAACACTATTCGCTATTTTTATGCGATTTATAGACGTAATTTGCGTTTCAGCTTTCTGCTGCCAAAATTCGTGTTTTTTGAGCGATTTATGAACATAATTTCCGTTTTACTACACGATTCATAGACATAATTTGTGTTTCTCATACAATTTCTGAACGTAATTCTCACTTTTTTAAACAATTCATGGACGTAATTAACGTTTTGACGATTTGTGGACCCAATTCGCGTTTTTTAAACTATTCATGGGCATAATTCACGTTTTTTATGCGATTAATGAATGTAATTTACATTTTACATGATTCATGGATGTAATTTGCTATATTTATGCAATTCATAGATATAATTTGCATTTTTTGAGCTTTCTGTCGACGAAATTTGTGTTTTTGATCAATTTATTGACGTTATTTGTGTTTTTATAGGATTTATGAATGTAATTCGCTTTTTTTACCAATTGTTGGACTTAATTCACATTTTTTGCAATTTATGAATGTTATTAGTATTTTTTTGCATGATTCATGGAAGTGATTCGCAATTTATGAGTGATTTATGAACATAATTTGTGTTTCAGCTTTCTGCTGACAAAATTAGTGTTTTTTGAGCGATTTATGAACATAATTCCCGATTTCCTACACGATTCATAGACATAATTTGTGTTTTTCATACAATTTCTGAACGTAATTCTCACTTTTTTAAACAATTCATGGATGTAATTCACGTTTTGAGCAATTTGTGGACCCAATTTACGTTTTTTATGCAATTCGCTTTTTTTGAGCGATTCATGGACATAATTCGAGATTTTTATGCGATTAATGAATGTAATTTACATTTTACATGATTTATGGACGTAATTTGCTATACTTATGCGATTAATAGACATAATTTGCATCTTTTGAGCTTTCTATCGACGGAATTTGTGTTTTTTGATCGATTTATTGACGTTATTTGTGTTTTTATAGGATTTATGAATGTAATTCGCTTTTCTTACCAATTCTTGGACGTAATTCGCATTTTTTGCAATTTATGAACGTTATTCATGTTTTTTTGCATATTTTGAGTGATTTATAAACGTAATTCACGTTTTTATGCAATTCATGGATGTAATTTGCGTTTTTTGAGCGATTCATGAACGTAATTCACATTTTTTATGCAATTCATGAATCCAATTCGGTATTTTTATGCGTTTTATAGAGGTAATTTCCGTTTCAGATTTCTGCCGCCAAAATTCGTGTTTTTTGAGCGATTTATGAACATAATTCATGTTTTACTATACGATTCATAGACATAATTTGCGTTTTTCATACAATTTATGAATATAATTCTCGCTTTTTTACATGATTCATGGACGTAATTCACATTTTAAGCAATTTCTGGACGTAATTCCCATTTTTTATGCAATTTGCTTTTTTTTTAGCGATTCATGGATGTAGTTCACATTTTTTATGCGATTCATGCATGTAATTCACATTTTTATGCGATTCATGCATGGAATTCGTATTTTTTATGCGATTCATGGATTGAATTAATGTTTTTATTGCGGTCTTTGCACGGAATTCACGTTTTTCGCGTGGTATTTTGTCGAAATGTTGGGTTTTTTTTAGGGATGCACCGAATAGTGATTTTGGCCGAATACCGAATGCCGAATATTCGGCCGACAGGTGAACCGAATACCGAATATTCGGCTTTCCAAATACTTTTTATATTTCAAAATTTAAAGGTATTAAAATGTTACTTTTTAAAACAGTTTTACATAACATTTAATAAAAGAAACTTACATTTTGATAAACATGTGCTTTTTATAAGAACATTTAGTATTGAAAAGAATCTGCCTTGAGTTATTTAAGAAGCACAATTATGAAAGTTAAAAAAATTTTCTACGAATCAAAACAAGCATTTTAAAATCAAATAATGAAAAAATGGTTGAAGAAAAATTTTATAGTCTGATAATTGTCCTTTTAAAATAACTCAAGGCAGATTTTTTTCAATATAAAATACAAATACTTTCAACTTAATTCTGAATAAAAGTATGTTTGGCTCATAGTTCTTTTCATATGAATGGTGGTATTTTCCACCCTTCCCATCATATCATATTTTACAGAAATCAAAGCATGGGAGTTGAAAATATATTATCTTATTTAATGTTAATGTAATAAACAAACACACAAGTTATGACCTAGACTGAAATGAAATACAATGTACGTATGACTCAATAAGTTGATTATGGTTTCATGAACAAAAATTGTCTGCCTTGATAGCTATTACTATCTCAAACGGTTTTTTTTTCTTATAAAGGACTTTTATTTGGGGAAAAGCAAAAAACAGATTATTTACTAAACAAAATTTAGAAACTTGTATCAGCACATAATTTATTCCTTAGGAGAATCCTAATAAATCACCATTTTAATCCTTCTCATGGTTAATTTTCTTAAGTTATACTTTACAGACAGCAAATAAATAATGTAAAAACATTCTATTTTATTTAAAAATGATTTTGTTTCTAATTATTTTAAATATAAATTAAAAAATTGACAGTTAAAAGTAGAAATAGCGAAAAGGTTTTATTAAGTATTGGATTCGGCCGAATACTTTGATATTCGGCCATACCGAATAGTTTCATATTCGGCCTAACCGAATATTCGGTAACATGGCCGAATACCGAATAGATACCGAATATTCGGTGCATCCCTAGTTTTTTTACATGATTCTTTGTTGAGATACCCTTTTTTTTTTACGCAATTCTTTGTCGAAATAAATAAATAAAAATTGTTTCTTCATAAAATTTTCTGCACATGGCGTGCGTCTATATTATACAACTCTGCTTGTCAGTGTGTATTGTCAGAATTTTTTTTTTTCAGATCGAATTAAGGTTTGCTAACCCATAGACTAATTGGAATTTTCAGATTTCTGACCACGCGTATCTATGGAAATTAAGTTTTCTTTCCCAAATCAAGATATGGTTGGATTTTTTTTTTTTTTTTTTTTTTTTTGGGGGGGGGGGGGGGTTGAATCTGGTTTCGGTTTGATTTCAAATGTAATTTTCAGGTTCTTGTTCAGTTGCATTTCAATGTATTTTATTTTGCAGCAGATAGATTGAGTTACTCTTGGAGGGATTTTTTTCTTTCTGGTTTTGGAGTGTATAGGATAGATTTCAATAGGAATTTTTCGATTCTGGTCAATGTATGTCAATGGAAATTATTTTGTCTTTCTTGGACAAATTTATCTTTCCATTAAATTTTTGTTGGTTTAGAATGGGTTTCAGGATAACATGTAGGTTCTTGTTGGCAGACTTGTATAAAACCAAAAAC
This sequence comes from Maratus speculifer, assembly GCA_964019185.1. Classification (NCBI taxonomy): domain Eukaryota; kingdom Metazoa; phylum Arthropoda; class Arachnida; order Araneae; family Salticidae; genus Maratus; species Maratus speculifer. The sequence continues at coordinate 63,468,511 of OZ025303.1, forward strand.
TTTCTGCAAATTAATTTAATGTTGGGTGTAATTCACATTTTTTGCGCAATTCATGGTCATCATTCGTGTTTTTTATGCGATTTATGAATGTAATTTGCATTTTTGAGCAATTTATAAACATAATTCGCAATTTTTATGCGATTAATGAATGCACTTTACATTTTACATTATTTATGGACATAATTTGCTATTTTTATGCAATTCATAGACATAATTTACGTTTTTTCAGCTTTCTGTCGACGAAATTTGTGTTTTTTGATCAATTTATTGACGTTATTTGTGTTTTTATAGGATTTATGAATGTAATTTGCTTTTCTTACACAACTCTTGGACGTAATTCGCATTTTTTGCAATTTATGAATGTTATTCGTGTTTTTTTGCATGATTCATGGAAGTGATTCGCATTTTTTGAGTGATTTATGAACATAATTCATATTTTTATGCAATTCATGGACGTAATTTGCATTTTTTGAGCGATTCATGAATGTAATTCGCGTTTTTTATGCAAATCATGAATGCAAAATGCTATTCCCTATTTTTATGCGATTTTTAGACGTAATTTGCATTTTAGCTTTCTACTGCCAAAATTCGTGTCTTTTGAGCGATTTACGTCCAATTCTTGGACATAATTCGCATTTTTTGTAATTTATGAACGTCCTTAGTGTTTTTTTGCACGATTCATGGAAGTGATTCGCATTTTTTGAGTGATTTATGAATGTAATTCATGTATTCATGGACGTAATGTGTTTTTTGAGCGATTCATGAATGTAATTCGCGTTTTTTATGCAATTCATGAATGCAAAACACTATTTGCTATTTTTATGCGATTTATAGACGTAATTTGCATTTCAGCTTTCTGCTGCCAAAATTCATGTTTTTTGAGCAATTTATGAACATAATTCCCATTTTACTACACGATTCATAGACACAATTTGTGTTTTTCATACAATTTCTGAACATAATTCTTACTTTTTTAAACAATTCAAGGACGTAATTGACGTTTTGAGCGATTTGTGGACCCAATTCATGTTTTTTATGCAATTCGCTTTTTTTGAGCGATTCATGGACATAATTAACAATTTTTATGCGATTAATGAATGTAATTTACATTTTACATGATTTATGGATGTAATTTGCTATATTTATGCAATTCGTAGACGTAATTTGCATTTTTTGAGCTTTCTGTCGACGAAATTTGCGTTCTTTGATCGATTTATTGACGTTATTTGTGTTTTTATAGGATTTATGAATGTAATTCGTTTTTTTTTACCAATTCTTGGACGTAATTCGCATTTTTTGCAATTTCTGAACGTTATTCGTGTTATTTTGCACAATTCATGGAAGTGATTCGCATTTTTTGAGTGATTTATGAACATAATTCACGTTTTTATGCAATTCATGGATGTAATTTGCGTTTTTTGAGTGATTCATGAACGTAATTCACATTTTTTATGCAATTTATGAATGCAAGTCGCTATTTTTATGAGTTTTATATAGGTAATTTCCGTTTCAGCTTTTTGCTGCCAAAATTCGTGTTTTTTGAGCGATTTATGAACATAATTTATGTTTTACTACACGATTCATAGACGTAATTTGCATTTTTCATACAATTTATGAATATAATTCTCGCTTTTTTACATGATTCATGGACGTAATTCACATTAAGCAATTTGTGGACGTAATTCCCATTTTTTATGCAATTTGCTTTTTTTTTTAGCGATTCATGGATGTAGTTCACAAAAACACCCCCTTGGCTGTGCCACTGACAACAAAATCTTATGTTGGTGCAAGGAGTAATTTATTCATAGACATGAGAAAAAAGTTTGACAACAAACCAAAAAAAAGTACAATACGGGATTTTTACCTGGCATTCTCATAAAATTTTGAATATACCCTGCCTCCCTCCTCTAATTCATAAGTTTTCATACATTCTATATTATATTCCATATTAAGAAGGTGCCACTTGTCTAGTTTTTTTTTTAATCAGAACGCGTTATTAGCATTTTTCATTCAGGTAGAATTTATTTAGAATAGAATTGATAAAGAAAATGCACAAACAGAGGCGGATTATCCATTAGGCTGAGTAGGCTGAAGCCTAGGGGCCCAGAAGAAAAGGGGGCCCGGTGCTAAAATTTTCCTAATATAAAGAAAAAGAAAATGTTATTTTACACTGGTCGGACATTAATATTTAATGCAAAAGACAACAGATGTGCGAAATTCTTTGTCGTAATCATTTATATTTTTATCATCAATGATTTATGAGTTAATGAAACAAGCATGTATTTTAATTTTTCCAGTATATACCTCTTTGAAGGAGTGAAAGGGGGCCCTCAGAAAGTCAAGCCTAGGGGCCCGGGTGGTAGTTAATCCGCTTCTGTGCACAAATTGAAAACCATTGAACAGACATGATAGAATCATTACGTATATTTCATGATTTTAATAATCCACATGGATGTTTCTTGTTATGCCAATACAATCTTGCAATGTCTTAATATACAATGAATAAAGTCTGCAATAAAGTTAACCAGAGAATCTTGCAATGGATTTTTGCCGTCGCTTATTCAAATTTACTTAAGAAGAATCGAGTTAATGAAATGTTGTATAAATGTTACTTGTTAGCTTTATAGATTACTAGGTACTACTAGGTTATCCCGTCGACCAAAAAATTATCGCCAAACTATAAGATTAAATTCCAATAATGGATGATTGTGAATGTCACATTCAATGACATTAAATACAATTTGTATATTTAAAATGTCATTGATTTTTATTTCGACTTTTTATTAATATTTTACTAATTATTTGTTTTTTCATTATTTAAAATAAAAAAATATGTGATTATGTATAATTTGGCGAAATTGGTCGACGGAATAACAGTAGTAGCGATTACTAAAATATTTCAAATTGAAATAATTTATGAAACTGAAAATGTTTTAGCCAACATTTCACTTAAGTTTAAAACAAGCAATATATAGAAATTGTAAAGTCCATCAAGTGTGTGTACTTTACAATTTCCATTGTTGGGACCAGACATTGCACAAATATGTGCTCATCTTTTGTTTACATTTTTAAAAAGAGTAATTTGAATGTAATAATGTACTAGAAATCATAATGAATGCTTATAATAGAGTATAATACAGTCAACTCTGTGAAATTCACAAAATGTATTATCTGCAAAACATGCTAAAATGCAAACATTGAAAAGTGTTTTAACACTTAAACTCAAAGATAACAGATATGCAATAATTTTATTTTCATGAAATGACAAATTTTAATAAAATAAACTGGGATTTAAGAAAATTAATGTATTTTGTACCCTGTATTTAAAAACAATACTTTAAGCAAGAAAGTAAGTTTCCGTTTATTAATTATAATTAATGCAAACCTATTCTTTGCTCAAGCAGCGAAAAAATTAAAAAAATAAACAATTTTACCTCTATATATTTTTTGTTTATCAAACAATACACATAAAAAGTTCCTTGGCGAAGGAGAATAAACTGCATTTCACCCAAAATTACTGACAACAAAACAAAATGCAGTCCAGATTTTTAACTGGCATTCTCGTAAAATTTTGAATATATCCTGCCTCCACACTGTAATCCATAAGTCTTCAAAAATACAAGCAAAAAACTTTATTGCAAAGTTACACATTCTGTATTAATTACTAATCCATTGCAAGATTCTCCGGTTAACTTTATTGCAGAGCTTATTCGTTGTATATTGACATTGCGAGATTCAATTGGCGTAACAAGAAACAACATGTGGATTATTAAAACCTGAAAATTACTTAATGATTCTATCTTGTCTGGTTTATATTTTTTAATTCGTGCATTTTCTATATCAATTTAATGGACATTATGTAAGAATATTACTACCTGAATGAAAAATGCTCCGTGTAACGTGCCGCGTTCGGGTTCGGATTCAAAACAAAACTAGACAAGTGGCGCCCCTAGGCGTATGAATACATGACTTTCCAACAACAAATAATTTAAAATAATTTTTGTTTGAAAACTTAAAAAAAAAATCATAAGTCGAAAGTATATTGAATATGTATAATTAAAAAATATTTTCCTATTTTAAAAAAGGATTCAAAATATTTTTTCCACAAAATGCAAAAATATCCAATGTAAGAAACGTAATATTTTCTTCTTACGAAAAATAAAGGCAAAATAAATAGAAATTTGATTTAGTATATATTTATTGAATGTTTTAAAGCACATGATAAGATGTTTTTGTAGTTTAAAAAACATTTATTGCTTCGATTCGGGTGTTTTAACTGTGACCATAAGTACATGAGGTTTTTCACTCAGTCTCCGTCTGCTAACCCATAGAATAACATGTAATCCGCGAGCTAATATAGTCCAATTTTCCAAGACCAATATATAACAAACAAGAGTTTTCCTAGAAACAAGGCAAGTCTTATTACCTCTATCTTAAAGAGATTCATATTATATATAAGTTTTAATAAAATCTCCCAGCCCGTTTCCTAGATCTCATTATCAGGAACAAACACCATCGATTACAGTTTTAAAATGGTTATCGAGATCTAAAAATATACGGCACGTAGAAATGTAAAAATTATAGGATAGGATTAGACTGGGAATATAAGACTATATTAAAAAAATTGGACCATTCTGACCAATATTTGCTGAGTTATTAGAAGGCGACTTTTCCGATTTTCTCTGATGTTGAGTTAGCTGTATATATGAAGTTCCGCATCTACCGTTATGACGATGGTAGGTTTAAAGCTGCGTCACTTGAAGGCTGCCGCCTTCTATGATAAACAGTTGCAGACCTTTCAAAGGATGTGTCACACAATTGGTGTTGTAAAGAAATTACAAATGCGTCCCCCCTGGGGAGCAGAATGGGGGATAACACACAAGACATCTATTATATGAATAAGCAGTTGCAAACCTCTCGAAATATTACAGTTATCGCCAAGTTGGCGTCACTTTTGACAACTAATTTTGGTCGCCAAATTTGGCGATATATCGCCAAGTTGGCGACAAACTTGGCGATTGTTGGCGATGGTAACCTTTCCTCTCTTTATGGTAACCCATACGGCGATGCATAGACGGAGCCCTTTCCTGATTGGTCTATTCGACTCATGGAAGGAGTGGACAACCCGGATTCGTTAGTTCCGGAAATCTTCCACATCAGCATCATTCCAGGAGTCATTCCTTTTAAGGCTAGTTTTTTTTACTATAGAAGGATAGAAGGATATATATATGTATATGAGAAAATCTTAGTTATAAAAATATATTTATCTATGTTAAACTTACTTAAACTATCTACTTAATAAGCAAGTGTCATAAAAGCATGTATCTTTTTTAATTTCGTAGTGTCGACAACCAGCAATAAATCGCCAAGTAACAAAAATTTCATTATTTTTGATGGATGTTCTATCATATATATATATAGGATGATTAAAAAAACATGGGCAAAATGATATAACAAATCAAGCATACAACGATAAAAAAATCACATAGGAATATATTGTCGCAAACTACTTATTGAGTCACAAATACAGGATATTTTATTCTAGCTACACCCAGTTTGAAAGTAATAATTTCGAGGAAAATAAAAATATTGTAATGAAAATGCAAATATGTACCTTATTTTGTGTGAAATGTGATAACGCATTATGCAAACTTCTGCCACTTTTGTTTGGTGTTATCACATTTAAAACAAAGGCGAGGATGTCTGTTAAGTGTTTTATTATAATATACCGTATTTACTCGTGTATAGGGCGCATGCGTGTATAAGGCGCACCCCTACTTTACAAGTAAAAATGGCGATTTCTTAAAATCTCGTATAAAAGGAGCACCATAAATTTGATACGCTAATGAAAAATGACTAAATGAATTTCAGTAAAGAAAAGACTCGAAACAAACATTACACCAGACTAGAAAACAAGACAAAAATGCATTTTTAGACTTCGAGTTGTAAGAGAATGACGGGAAATAGGAATGAGTGACGGTAAAGAGAATTGCTAATTCGCGTTTAGATAATGTCGTTAGCTCTGTTGAATAAAAAACTGCAAGGAACGAAATAAATATGCAGTAATACTTCAATTAAGTAACATTTTTCGAGTTTTAATATCTTTGAATAATTTCTTGTTTCGTATGTATATTGTTCGACTGCATCCAACAGTAGAAAAATATTCCGTGTATAAGGCGCACCTAGAAGTTTTGCCCTATTTTTTTCGAAAAAAAGTGCGCCTTACACACGAGTAAATACGGTACTTCAGTTTTCTGAAATTTATTACCGTCAACCCAAATTTAGTTAGGATGAAAAACCCTGTATTTGTGACTCAATAAGTTGTTTGCAGCCCTATGTTACTATGTGATATTTTATCCTTGTCGTATGCCCGATTTGCCAAATCAATTTGTCCACTTTTTTTGAATCACCCTATGTATATATATTACAAAATTTGTGCTTACGGAAACCTTTTTCATTAGTAGTAAGAAAGTGTTGCAATCATAAATAAAAGCAGAGGATATATGTTCTAAGCAATATGTACACCTTAGAGCTATATTCTATAGGTTTTTTTTTTTTTTTTTTTTTTTTTTTTTTTTTGCGAAGCAGAGGGTATACGGCGTATATCCAAGTTTACCTTCCACTACATCTCTGAGTAAAATCGATTGCTAAATTTATATCAGGCATCCAAATGTCAAGAATTTGTAAATGTAATAGTGAAAGACTTACTTTTATTCCCAATAGATTTTGTATACTTTATTGTACAAAGCACTGTAAGGATGTCAGAAGGCAGTAGTTCTGATTTCCTGGCTGAAAGCTCGTCTTTTGATATGTGTCTAAAAGATCCAGCCCCAACTCTTGACTTTGTAAAGTTTTTCTGGTAATGTAGTTCGTTAACTATTTCACCTTTCGATGTTTTTAGACTTAACGAATAGTCTAGGTTGATAGCAAGACCAGAACAGTACCTTGAGAGAGTAATACCAATGCATCTAACTGATTCCTTATCAGCTTGGCTACCATCCAGGAAGATAGACAAATACCAGAACTCTCCGGCAAAAGAAAAATTATGACTGTTAACATGTTTATCTTTTCTTTCTAAAAGTGAAAAAAAATGTGGAATTCTCCACTCAAATACTTTTGAAACCTTATCCACACTTCCTACTGGTGCCATTTCACAGCCCCGAGGAAATGTCTTTTGAATAAATCTTGCCATTCAGGGGGAAATTGTCACAGTAAATAATCTGAAAAGAAAAATACAATGCAGTCTTAATGATTAGAATAAATCTTAAAGTAATTTAAAATTGTATTATCTTTTATTTTGAGAAAAAGCGTTGCCTAATAATATGTTAAGTTTTTTGTTAAAAGCCATAAAAAATCTACGTTCTGATGCATTCATAAAACAGTTTTATTCAAGTTTAATAAGATATTTAGTTTTAAGAGTAATTAAGTCCTGCAAATTTGAAGGATTCGTCGTGCAATATCTTCCAAAAAGAGTAACAGAAAAACAACAGAAAAGTAACAGAAAAAAAAATAATTGAAATTAAATTTTTAATGTACAAATATAAGCATGCTCTAAAACTACATATTTTAATTCAAGAAAATCTTATTAACGGTGCTTATTCTGACCCCAACACCAGTTTAAAAGCTGAAACAAAACTGAATTTCGGTCATTTCTCGAATTTTGGGAAAAACTAAACTCTCTCAAATGGAGCTTTAAGCTACACTGCTCAAGACAATTAGGGGAGTACATGGTTTTAACGAAATTTTCAAATGCTTACACCGATAAGTAACATAAAATAAACATCCATAATTTAAAGCCTAGCAGGAAACAGAAGAAGAAAACTGCATATGCAAATCATACTTCATGACATCAAAAACTAGAAAAAGAACATAAGGGCAGAAAAAGGGATGTCGTAGCTGTCTTAGCTGTAAAATTCAAATGCTTACACCGATAGGTAACATAAAATAAACATCCATAATTTAAAGCCTAGCAGGAAACAGAAGAAGAAAACTGCATATGCAAATCATACTTCATGACATCAAAAACTAGAAAAAGAACATAAGGGCAGAAAAAGGGATGTCGTAGCTGTCTTAGCTGTAAAATTCAATTGCTCACCTTTTTTTTTTTTTTTTTTTTTTTTTTTTTTTGAGAAAAGGTGGTTTGAAAATGTCTCAACAACGTGATTTACCAGAATCTATGGCATGGTGTATTATAAGGCATACTTGAATCCGGTCAAGCACAACAATGTAACGGACGCTCTTGGAGTCACCAGAAGTGTCGTTGTAAGGCTGTGTAATTGAAACAGGGAATGTTAGAAGTCGACCGGGGCAAGGTCGGCCACGCGCCACTACATCAACTGATGGCCGGTATATACTGTTGACAAGTCGTCGAAACAGAGCAGACAATGCTACACGGATGCAGACAGTTGTTCTTGGCAACAGGACGAAGGGTCTCCAGCCAAACAGTACATAATAGGCTTTATCAGGAAGATCTTTATGCACGTAAGTCAATGGTTCACATTCCGTTGACCTCAAGCCACCGTGCGGCCCAAAGAATGTGAGCTGCTGAACATCGAGATTGAGAGCAACGTGTTTGGGGCCAAGTGCTGTTTACAGAATGAATCGGGACTGAAACGAGAGTCCCAATTCAGTCTGGAATGCCACACCAGATGTATTTTGGTACGGAGGGAGAGTGATACTCGAAATAACTCCACATTCGTTCGTGAAAGGTCACAATACACACCAGATGGTTTGATGGTACGGGGTGGAATCAACATAGGTGGACGTACAGACATGCATATCATTCGGAATGGTATTTTGACGGTCGGGAGGTATGCAGACGAGATACTCATGCCATACCTTACGCTGCAGCGATTGGAGATTCCTTTGTTTTCCAGCACAATAATGCCAGATCACATACAGCTCGTCTTACAGTGCTCAGCAAAAGTTTAGATACTGGTGTTTTTTAACCTTTAAATGAAAAATACGAAAACTTGAGTTTTACAAATGGCTATACTTATTTTTAAATATATTTTAAACAAAGGATAAAAATAATGGTTATAATATAAGATAATATTTAATTTAACTGACGAAAGTAAAATTTGCATATTGCAAAAGTTTAGACACTTTTTTGATTTTTTGTCAACTGTTCATGGGAAAATGCAAATTTCTAAGTTATGATGTCACATGTCTGAAGTATTTAAGTATGCCTCGATATAGCATCAGTTAGTGCAGATGTCGCACTATCAGTTAGTGCAGATGAGATAATTGAACTAAGAAAAGTGAAGTGGAAAGGGAAGACTGTTTCAGAAATTTCAACAGCATTGAATCGTTCAAAGTGGTCTGTCTATGAAGTATAGTCTAAGGGGACTCGTTCAAAACAAAATATAAATCTGGAAGACCTTTTGTAACCAGAAAATGAGATGACAAAAGGATCCATAAGCTGACATTTACACAAATGATGATTGCTGATCACATTAAAAGTAAGCCAGGATTTTCTGTATCGACGGACATGATTAGTAGGTGAATTAAAAAAACAGGCAAATCAATTTACAAGAAAATGATAAAACAATCAGCTTTAAAATCTCGCTACGAATTCGCGAGAAAGCAATGAACTTGCAAACATACGTCATATGGACCCAAATGGTATACGTTATATTCATTAACGAAAACGAAAATGGAATTTGAATGGCCCAAACGGGTGGGCATACTATTGGCACGACTTGCATAAAGAGCCTGTGACTTTCTTAATCGACAACAAGGAGGTGACTTTTTAATGATTTGTTCCTCACTTTGCTTTAATGCTCGAGTATCTCTGGAGTTATTCAATGGTTGTGAAGCAGCGCAAGAATGCATACATACGATGGAGATCAATTTTTAGTCATTTGGGGAACTTTTAGCTAGCCCAAGTATGATTTTAGCAAGAATGCATCTATGCATGTTGCACAGAAAACAAGAACTTCGCTTAAGAACCCACAATAGTCACAGAAAAATTACTCAAAAAGACCCGGATGACCATGTAAAGTCTATGGGAGTGTTCTTTTCTAATATCTCGCTCAAATTTTAATATTTTTGCATGATATTTCTGCACAAGATAGCTGAGGGCAATCCACAACCGGGCTAGTTTTTACTTTTTCGATTTTGGTTATATATTTTTTATATTACGATAGTTTCAGTTTCAGAACCGGTTTAAACCGGTTTCGAAAGTTAAAGTAATTTTTTAAAGAAAATCTGAAACAAAAATTGAAAAAGTAAAAACTAGCCCGGTTGTGGATTGCCCTCAGCTATCTTGTGCAAAAAAATCATGCAAAAATATTAAAATTTGAGCGAGATATTAGAAAAGAACGCTCCCATAGACTTTACATGGTCATCCGGGTCTTTTCGTGTACTTTTTCTGTGACTATTGTGGGCTGTTAACTCTGAAAATACTACTGATCTCAACTGGCCGGAGTGTAGCTCTGATCTGGACCCAATCGAAAACCTTTGTAACATCATATGTCGTAAGGTTTATGCAAATGTTTGCTATACGTTTCTGTTAATGAGCTTCGAACTGATTTTGAACATGTTTATTACAAAATAGACCCTAAGTGACGTAGCATTTAGTTTCTTCGATGAAAAGTCACATTCTTGCACTAATTGCAGACAATGTAGGTGCAATTTAGGTTATTTTTCTGTAACTATACAAATTGTCTATACTTTTGCCACAATGTTAATTTCTTTTTTTGTCATTATATATTATGTAAAAGCTAAAATTTAAAATTTATTGTTTGTGAATAAAGGATAAGTCACAAGGAACGTATGACAGATGAATTACAAAAATTAGGTTCATACTTTTGAAAATAGAAGCGTAATCGATCATTGTCTAAACTTTTGCTGAGTACTGTATGGATAACATACTTGAAGCTTAAACAATACAGTGTATGGAATGGCCAGCATGCTCTCCTGACCTGGAACAATATTCTCCAAACTCTTATCGATGACATCATCCCATCCATGAAAAATGGATGTGCAGCAGTCTTAGCTGTTCGATGAGACCACACGCCATATTAAAAATCTAGCATCATTTCTAAACAATACTTTTTTATCATTTATATGTAACATAATTGTTGCCCGAAATCATCTTTTCATGTTTTTTTAATCTTTTAAAATAATTACCCTCCACCAACTTTTTCTACTGACAGGCCAAAAAATCGTTCATAGTATAAATTTGGTGCCCTCTAAATTTCTGCTCCCGGGACGACCGCCACCTTCATCCCCCACCCCCTCCTCTTTCGCTCGGTGCTGCCCTGGACTTCAGAAATATTCTAAAAATTACCTTAAAAATTAAGTATACCTAAAATCCTTATCCCCCCCCCCCCCCCGTTCAATAATTCGAATCTTTCTTATTCTGTAAAGGTCTACTCAAATCAAATTTAGATACTTTCTGACAGATTTGTGAAAGCATTTTTAATCTCGAAAAATTTGCAAGTGTACTTGTTCGAAAACTATATGATCAAAAAGTCTTTTCCATTTTTAAATAAAAGTGAATTTTTAGATAAAATTTTCAAAAAAATCCATGAAATGCAACATTTTAAACAGAATTTGCGGACGCGACTACTAATTGCTCCCTTATGACGACATTTCTATGGCTTTCAAGCCCTAAAAATTTTCGTAAAATACTAACTTAACATTTTTAAATCATTTTTTGCATTTATGAGAAAATGAGAAACATTTCAATTTATTCATTTCTAAATGAAATCTGTGTAAATTAATATATTTTTAAAAATACTAATGCAGTTTTATTTTATTTATTTATTTATTGTATTTATGAATGAAAATGAATTAGCAAATGTCAGAAAAATCGTCACTTTTAATTTAAGAATAACCTTCTATATAATAATTGATCATGAAACATGCGACTCTCACTCTCCCAAAGAAAACTTGCCATGATCCCCCCCCCCCCCCTCTGAATTGAGGATTGAATCTGCCTTTGCATATGATCAGGGGTCATGCGAAGAAAAAATTGCGCCCGGGCAAAGTTAGAATTTGGCGCGCCCTAAATTACCGCGTCTAGGACGACCGCCCCCTTCGCCCTCCCACTTTCGTACGGAGCTGCATATGATAGACCATAGGTTCCCAACGGGGGCGGTACCGCCCCCCAGTGGGCGCTGAAGCCTTCCAGGGGGGCGGTAGCGGGTCTGGACAAAAATGGGGGGCGTTAGGACAGTCAAGGGGGGCGGCCATGGCTTACTTGCATATATAGGATTTATATAATGAAAATAATTTTTCTCCTATACAATGCCCGGTCCTTGACGAAAACTTTAACTGCACTTTTAAATGAAAATCTAGGCAGACGAACCTAGATCTGAGTGTTAAATTTATTTTACTAGTATAAAAAAATCGAAGTGGAAGATGAAAAAAGGGCTAAAATTGCGGAGAACAAAATTTTATTATATCAGGTAAAAAACATTGTAGCTGCATTTCTTTCATGAATATCAAAATATCACAGCAGAATACGAAAAATCACTATGACTCACACTAAAATTCATTATGAATTCAAAAATTGTAGAGTACAAAATTCGCGATAATTTGTTGTCTGAAAGCTTTATTTAAAAAAATTCTGAAATATGACTACATATGTCTGAACAAAGATTTTTAAACGTACCCGTGATTTGAATCAATTCAAAAAATTTGTTTTTTCTTAGTGAAAGAGATAAAAATCATTATATCTATAAATTTGTTCAAATTAAAATTTATTTAAACTTAAATAGTGAAAAATTTATTTCAAAATATTTTAAAGAAAAAATGGCGGCAGTAGAATATTGAGTAATTGAAATATGGATCGACGCACTCTCCTGTAAATTACTCGTTACCTGTGTGCTTAATTTGTCAAAAAATGTTTTTTTCGAATGAAGTAATGAAGCCTTCTAGGCTACAAAAGCATTTGAATAAATGCGTGCTGATAGAAAAACAGAGCTGCCAAGTCTCCAGCTTTTAGTACACCACTATTATCTTAGTGAAAATATGGTTTCTTTTAATCGCCCAAATGTTAAAATTAAATAAAGAAACATTTTCTGAATTAAAATATTGGTATCGAAAAAGCCGGAAACTTGGCAGCTCTGGAAAAGATATGTCCTATTTTTCAAAGACTAGAAAAGAAAAATTTAGAACTGTCAACTATATCAAACCTTTTCTGTTGTCTTCTAAACAAAATGACGGAGTACGAGCTTCATATAATAATATATTGTTAGTCGCAAAAGTATGAAAACTGCACACAAACGGCGAGAAATTATAATCTTGCCGGCAGTCAGAGAGATAATGAAAAATGTTCTTCATCATAAGAAACCGCCAGATATCATCAGAAAAAATACTGAGTTATAATTCAGTACAAAGAAGGAACAGTTGGCTAAAGGCATTGAAATATCATCATACAAATACTTAAAAACCTGAAAATTTTCCATTCAACTGGATGGATCAGCATTACCAAATAACAAAAACTCATAAAAGAAAAAAAATGTCGAGAGTTATTATTTGCTAAAATTTTGGAAACTAATACGAAGAGAGAATCGATATTTAATAACTTGAAGTTAGTCCAAGAGAAATTTATTTTCATAATATCTTGCTAACTGATGTTGCAACAGCAACGACGGGACATCATACGGGTTTCATTAACACACTTGAAACTAGCAGTACTAAATGTACTCTCTGTGCACTCTTTTACACATCATCAGCATTTGGTTTCAAAATTGTTGAATCAACACCAGTATACGTCGTTTCATTACAGTATTAGAGCGGTCAGTCTGAATAGAAGCAATTTATTGAATGACAGGATTTTTAGCCAACTTTATAGTGAGTATCATTTCAAAACAAAGTGAAACAATTGTTTCACTTTGTAGCGCAGTTGCCACTATCACTTTGCGTGAGACTTGCAAATGATTACAATTGTTTGCTGCTGCACACAGTTCATTGTCTTTTATAAGGTATTTGTCTGAATCGTTTTCAATATATTTGATTCAGTATTATACTTAATTGAAAACAAAGGTGTAAAAATACGCTAAAACCTGATTACATTAAAAAGATGACATCGATTATTTGACAGATCTGTTTAGAATCTTTAATTAAATCAATTTAAACTTTCTAAATATTTTAATAAGGCATCAGATGATTGCAAGATTATAAGTTGAATTTAATTAAAACAAAAAACCTCATAGCTGCTTCTGTGGATAAACTTTTTTTGTTCAAACGAAATCTAAGTAAATGAGAATACAGACACTTTGCCACATTATTCGCAGTTTGTAAAAACAGGAATATTTACTTCGCAAACGCAGATACAGCAGTATCATTAGATTCAGAAGAGGAAATCGTGGAACTCACAGCAAACGAGAACTAAAAGAAAAATTCAGAAATGCATACTGAGAGTTCTAACTTAAAAAACCAATACAGTTCTCTAACATCGTGAACGAATTTTAATTGCTATTCCTTCATCAGATTTGCTGAGAGTGGGTTCCGTGCAGTAGCTAATTTACAGTATAAGAAAGGGAACAGACATCTTTGAGTCTGACTATTTGTGACTGATATTAAAGGAACTGGAATCCTAGACGAGCAAATTGTTAAAATCCCATCAGCCTCAACCATTTGGTTTATTTATTTATTTATTTATTTTTTATTGGTTTTATGTTTATTTTTCAGTTTTTAATAAACAATTTTTCACTACATTTGATGGTCGTTTTAATTAACTTCTACTTTGTGATTCTTAATAGATAGTAGACAGATAAAATGTAGATAATATGCAACAAATATTTTAATATTTTGTATAATTAACTATTATGGAAGAGGGGGGCGTTGGCATTTTTTTCTCTTGTAAAGGGGGTGGTGGTCCAGAAAAGGTTGGGAATCTATGTGATAGACGATAATTTACCAATAAATGTTTTTTTTTATTTGTTGTTGAACCTTCTTTAACTGAATACTTCACTTGGCATAAATATAAATCACAGTTTGTTTATCATTTGACGCTTCAAAAAAATATATCCACACTTTATTTCTTTTTCTTTCCATAATAAACGAAATAAATGAATCAACAAGCCCATACATGGTTCGTACGGATAACTGTTATTTTCCAAGTGAAATACAATTATTTTTTTTTAATTAAAAAATAAATCTAGTTAAACGTGCGAAATTTCTTCTTATTTAAGAATAGATTTTCTTTAAAAAAATGCTGGTACAAAATGTTCTCTGGTCGTGAAATTCCAGGACCCATACAACCAGTGTTCTCGCTGTCGCTCGCCAATGCGCCAAATTGCGACTAAATACTGCATTTGGCGAGTAAACAAGCGAATAGATTCGCCAAACTGCTAATGCTCAATTTTTGCTTTTCCTTTCTTTTCTTTTTCGTTTTTTATACATATTTTTAATATATCTGTAGAGATTAATAATAATCGTTGTCGCAGTTATAAAAATTTGGGTTAATTTAGAACATAGTGAAAAAAAAGAAATACATTAAAGCATATTAAAGATACTTTTTTTTTTTTTTTTTTTTTTTTTTAACTACACGGCAAATTTGTTTTGCTAATCTTTTTTTCATTTGGCGAATGTTTTTTATTTTTAATTAGCCAAATTACTAATGTTGGTCAAATGTCAGCGAGAACACTGCATACAACCCTGCCATACGAAATCCAAATCATTTGAAATTTGAAAATAACTGATACAAACAGAATGATACGCATACACTGGATACGGAAATAACTGAAACTGGCGCCTAGTGTCAGAGTCTAAACACAATTTCGCATCTTATACCGCATTGGACTGTCTGGCTGCATTCGTGAATTACACGAACGTAAGCAGCATTTGAAGTTAGTTTCACTTTGTTCAGTTGTGTATTGAGACGGTAACGAGCAGCGCCGTGCGACAAGGAGGATCGAAGGGAGCGATTGTCCCGGATGCAGAAATTTAGCGGGCGCTAAATTTATACAACCAACGTCAATTTGGGGGCTTTAGCGTCAAATTGGGGGAGGAAGGGGTGCCAAATTGAAACTTTGCCGGGACGCAGTTTTCTCTTCGCACGCCTCTGGTAACGACTAACGAGTTGTATTTCTAAGTAACAATTTAGTACTTCGTATCTTAGAAAATATTCATTAATTAGTAACGAATATATGTAGTTTGAACAGCTCTAGTCAACACTTGCCTCTATGCAAGTACAGCGTTTTGTTACCCCAGTGATGCTAGATCGGCCGTTATGAACTCATTCACCGAACTTTTTTGTCAGAGGCTGTATATATGTATATTACATTAAAAATTATGGAGTTATTTAGTTTGTCATCAATGTTTCTATTCATTTCAATGCAATGATCTCTCATTTATATCTTACACATTTATTTCCTCTTTAGTACAAAAGCAAAACACGTCAACTTGTTAAAAACAGACTAATTTAACTAGAATTAACCCATTAATGCCCAAATTATTTTCTTCGTTAAAATTTAAATTTTAGATTTCCCACCACTTTTAAAAGAAGAATATTTTTTTATGTTATTTTACCAAAGAATTTGTCTTGTAAAAGAGAGTACTATGTATTTATCTTCATATTTACTGGTGTTAAACGCGCTTTCTTGCCACTAATTCTAGTTATCTAAAAATATGCCACTGGGTGTTAATGGGTTAATCAGATAAATACTATGAGATTCATGATTAGTTTGCATTGAGTGGTTCTCTGATACACCTCTCGTGTATTTAAAAGTTAACACTAGAATGGCCGTGAGCGACAATTTTGACTGCTACCATCAAATATATTACGGTTGAAAACAGAAATTTTATTATAAAAAAAAATTAAAGGATACAAAGAAGAAAAACGTTAAATAAAAAATTAACTATTTAAAATAAATTATCTGGTGTGATATATTTTCATAAAATTTGACTAAAATTTCTGGCCTTTCTACTGTTAAAACCTGTTTGGAAAAACGTGGCATGGATCATGGCAGTGTTACAATTTTGTGACATATTTTCAACGCGCGCTTAGCACAATTCAAGTTTAAACTTCAACCAAGTGCTTTATTTTAGCTATAATGTAAAAACCAAAGATTATTACTAAACCGTTGAATTTATTGTTATGAAATGCTAAATGAAGTTTAAATATACACTATTTTTATTGTCAGTATCGAATTAAGTCCATAAAAAAAATAGTAAAAAAATAACAGAAAATACATTAAAATAAGATTTAAAAAAGAATTATATAGAATAGCAATATGATATTATTTAAGCTTCATATCTCTTTGAAAATTTATTATATGGATATTTATACTTTTGAAGTAATATACACCTAAACACAACCCTACGTTGCATACTTTTTCACAAAGTCGTACTATTCTTTTAGCAAAGATTTTTTAAAATAATTTAATACAGTTAGTACTCCATATATGTATTGTACGGAACTCTCTGAGTGAGAGTAATACTCGCACTTGACCGTTTATTTATTCTCTTTAAAGTGGAAATATTTCATTTCACGTTAATTTTTCACAGGAGAAGTTTTTGCTTCATGTTATTGGGGTGTTTTTGTCATCAAAGAAAGCTAATATTTCTCTTTACAATTCAGGGCCGTAGCTAAGGGGGCGCTATGGGCGGCTCAGTTCCCCCCTAAAATATTTTGAGCCTCCCCTTAAAAAGATTCCAAAATCATTAAATGAATTTTTGTTCCGAAAACTCAAATGAAATTCTGTTTAAAAATCTAATTTAGTTTTGAGACCCTTTCACAGTTTTGCAGAATTACTTTATTCTACCTAAAATAAGTGTTTCAACATTGTCTTAGCCTATTTGTACATATGAAGCTAACATGATGTTTATTTTTGCACTAGTTATACACTTAAAATTTTCATCATCATATAATTTTCTTATCATAAAATGAGGTTATTACAACAATTTAATAAGAAACATAGTACCTACAGTATGAATATGCACTAATTTATCAGAGAGAGAAAAAAAATTATAACACCCCTTCCTATTGTTTACTTCTAGCTATGGCCCTGTTACAATTACTGGGTACAAGCAAAAAACTTACTGTCAGATATGGTGTTATTCTGAGGCAACGCGAAGTTAATGTGTGTTAAATATATCTCTTCAATCGGAAAACTATCCGATTTTTTTTAGCAGCCCTGTATATGATATAAAGATTTGTACCTATTAACAAAATACATTCCAAAATTTAGTTCATTTAAACGAAAGCGATACATATATTTCTATTAAATATTCCCCTTCCGCAATTTCCTCTAATAAGGAGAATGATAATACGAATATTTTTGTGCAGCCCTGTATATAAGGTATTAAGTTTAGCAATAAAGAGTAATATGTAAAAAATTGATTAAATTTAAAAGCGCATACCGAATTTTAAAACGTAATCTGCAGCAATTATTGCACAAAGATAGTACTGAAACCGATTTCTTTTGTGTGTGCCTGTAAATGAATAAAGATATGCTATGAATATTCTGTTTTAACGTGATCGCAGTGAAATTCAGTGATTTATATAAGTTTCAATACACTTGGAATAGTATAATGCCATTAAAATACTCTCTAACGAATTTTTCTCATATATCATAATGTACTCGAATTATTTTGAGTGTCTCTGTAAATGAACAATTAATCGTACATACT
Source organism: Maratus speculifer (assembly GCA_964019185.1). Lineage (NCBI taxonomy): Eukaryota > Metazoa > Arthropoda > Arachnida > Araneae > Salticidae > Maratus > Maratus speculifer. The sequence goes on from OZ025303.1 coordinate 63,487,102, forward strand.
ACATATGCAATACCAAACATGATTTGGTGACCTTAAATAAGCTTTATCAATTACATGAAAATTCTGGTTTATTTACGGGCGTTAGAGCGTGGACAGACGGACAGACCAATCTAATACTAAAGCACTTTTCAACTTTGTTGGAAAGCAGTATAAAATAAGTTTTGTAACAATGCAAATTGTTTAAAAACTGTATCGCAATATATTCATTTTTTAAAATCATTTTAACCATAATTTTCAAACATGTTTTTTTAATAATTTATTGCGTGCAGACTATTACACAATACAAATCATTTTTCACTTAAAATAATATAAATAGTTTGCCATTTGCTTTCGGCTTATAGTCCATAATAAAATTAAAACTTAATTGATAAATAAATAAAATAATAAAAAATAAATAAAACATAATTTAATACATGCAATCGAACTAAGCGCTTAAATCATTAAAATTATCAGAATTAAAATTGCTGCTGTAAATAGCCATAGCTGGCAGTAATTTTGACACGAAGACAATGCGAAAGCATCGATTTAAAAAAGTTTATTAAATCCAATAGATTTTTTAAATCACCAGATTTTAAGAGATTCACCTTTTATATAAACATTGTAATAAAAGTTTTATTTTTACTTAAGAAAGGTGTTATAAAAATTAAAAATAAATGAAATTTGCATGTTTCGGATCCGTCTAATAAGATCCATAATCATAATAAAAATAAAAATAAAATTCAAAACATTAAATCTCAAAGCACATCACAAAGTTAAAACATTCAAAGCACAATCTTTGGCTTTGTCAGCTTTAGTTTGTTTTAAGTATAATTCCGTTATATTGATATTTATATGTATTTACATTCAAATTTAACCATTAAAATTTGAGATTTAAAACTAAATTCAAATTATTTCAAGTTCAAAGCCCAGTTGAGCGTTGTCAATTCGATTTTGTTGCTATGGAAACAGATGGCTTTTATTTTTGAATACACTTAAATGTATGAAAATAATTTTACTGAATAAGAATTTTTTTATATATGAAAATATTTTTTCCAGAGGTAAATTAAATAACTATACAACAACAAATAATACATATATATGCAATTTAATATGTATATATGTAAATAATATATTAAACTCTCCCATTGTTTATGTTTAAATTCATAAAATACCATTTACACGGATTCTAAAAACCGAAAAGTTTTCAGTTGCATTAAAATCGTTTGCTTTTGGCGGGGAAAAGTACTGCTCGCCAAATCGTGAGACACTTTCGTCTTTTCATGCCAAATATCCGAAAGTATTTTTTTTTTAAGGTTTTCTGTTGTAATTCCGCCGTTAATTTTCACTTATCCTTTATTACATACATAAGCTGCTTAATTAGTATTTTTTTCCCAAAAAAATCTGAGTTGCCCAGTATGGTGACCTTCCTTGTTATGAATAATAAAAGAAACGGTATCATTACAAACAAAATTTTTACGCATATGAATTTCAATGGACTCTCTCATAATAAACTTACGACAATCGCTTTTAATAAATTTCGAAACTTTTTTGATTACCTCAGTATTTTTCGTATAAAAATGGTTTTTGCTGTTGTTAGTGAGCAAAAATAAAAGAAGAAAAAATAAACCGGGTTGTAAAGTAACAAATAAAGTTTATACTCACATTTTTTTTCTCATAAATAACTTTTAAAAACTCTAAAGTAACAATATTATCACTTTACACAGAGTCCTTGTTATTTAGAATTGTATACAGATACTTGGGACCCCTAACAAACCTTAACTGGGCAGCCGTCCAATTTGCCCGATAGTTACACCGGAACTGGACTCCTTTTAATAATCTAGTAATGCAATAAACGCTTACAATAAATAAATAAAATAAAATAAAAATTACGAACAAAGTAGATTATATTTACACAAAATATTCAAGAGACAAGTAATTCAAGAATGCGTATTTTTGCCTATACTTGTAAAATGAGCGATTACGTTGCAGAAACTAACTTCTCTCAATTTGAACTTCGGACAAATAATCATGATAACACACGTATCCTGTCTCATTTACTACTGTCTGTTGTTCGAAGGCTGTCATCGGAAATGTTTTTATCGGAGTTTCGTATTGAGTTTCATTGGCTAACTTTTTCAGTTTTTATGTTTTCTTCTGGACTTCTCTAAACTATGTGTTTATAATTATACTGTATCCAGGGACCAACTTAGACAGTGGGGGGACCTGGGGCAAGGATTATTAGGGGGCCCCCCTTCTAAGTTTTTTTGTAAATTATACTGAAGTGACTAAAACTAAAATTCATACCTATTATATGTGTACATAAATTCCGTACCAAGTACTATTCATATCTATATACATAATAGCAGAAGAAAGAAAACTTTAAGAAACTATGGAATTCATTTTTCAGTTACAGGAATATAAGAATAAATGTGAGGCCTTAAGGGGGCATAAAGTATGGAAACAGAGGGGGAAGGAGAAGAAAGCCCCTTAAAACTTAAAAAAAAAAAAAAAAAAAAAAAAAAAATGGTCATTTTATATCATTTGACACTGCTTTAACAAAAAACTTATATCTGTCGTTGGGGGGCTCCCTCAACCCGGGGGCCCGGGGCAATTGCCCCGCACGTCCCTGCTTTAGTCAGGTCCTGACTGTATCAGAGGCGCCAACTTATATGGGCCCATGGAAAGTAAGCCAGTGTTGAATTCAGACACTTTTCTCCGGGAGGGATAATATCTAAGGCTCCGGAGGGGACATTTTGAAGTTCCGGGGGGGGATTGCATTTTTTGACTATTGAAAACTCAAAATCGCAAAATTTCCGGGGGATGGACATTTTATTGTTCCAATGGGAATGTCCCCCTCCCCCGAGCCACTCCCTGAACTCAACACTGAAGCAAGCCCACCCAATAATTTGATCTTTACAACCACCCAGTTTCAATTTGTTTAATGCGTAATTTATTTTTTTATTTATTTAATCGCTGAAATGAAATTTGATTTTATTAATGTTCTCAAAAGTAATTTTGAATAACAAATAGTAAAGACATCAGCTAGAATTACACTGAAAACTCCTTCAGCGGAAGTATAGTTAAATTTCTTACAAAAACAAATTTCTTGCATATTTTGCTGTCTGTTTGAATGTCTTGAATTGATAAAACATTTAGGTGGCTAAAATGTATGTTTTTCTTGAAATTTAAATTTTTATACTTTCAATAGCTAGTAATTTTTATGTTATTTATCATAAAAATTAATGTATTTATAAGATAAAAGTTGTGACAGTATTAATAAACTTATTTATAGAATTATAATAAAATTATAATAATTTAAAATTTTGATTTAAAAAAAACGTAATTTAATTTTGAATTATCATCTTTAGTCATTCGCTTTCCCACCCCTCTCTCTCTACATACACTATATTTTTTACTCGCGCACTAAAAGAAAAGAAATGCGTTATTTTGCTAAAAAAAAAATTTGAGCCTACCCAATATTTTTGAAAAGTTGGTGCTATTGTACTGTATCGTTACTTTAACTCGTCAAAAATTTTATTAAATACACTGGTTTCCAAAAATTAAGGAAAAAACACAAAAATAGCGATAATTCAAAATATTACATGTAGATTTTAATGAAACTCAGCCACAATATACAACGCATAGTAAGGTATAAAATAACATGAAAAGAAATTACCAGGCAATTATGGTGTTTCAAAAAATAGCATCATTACAAAATTAACAAAATCAATTTGCCAGTTTGGTATAGGAAAAGTACCTTTAATATGCCGTATGATCCACCCCTAGTAGCAATACAGCACATACAGCGATGTGTCATACTGTCAATTATGCGGTCGATGAGTTCACTGGGAAGTAAGAGCCATTGCTCTTTCAAAGCAGTTGTAAGCGTGGCAAGGGTCAGAGGAGGGGAATTGAGAGCAGCGACACGTCTCCCTAAAGCATCCCAAACATGCTCGATGGCATTCAAGTCCGGTGATCGAGCTGGCTATTCCATGTACTGAATTGTCTGGTGCTGAAGATAATCTTCCACGATGCGAGCCCTGTGCGGTCTAGCGTTGTCGTCCTGTAACAGGAAATCATTACCTATTGCACCGGCATAAGGTCGCATATAAGCATCAAGGATGTCATCTCTATAGACGTGAGAATTCACGGTTCCATGTGGAAAGACATGGAAGTCTGTGCGTCCACCCAAAGAGATACCACCCCAAACCAGACACTGTCTCCTCCGTATGAATCTCTTTCACGAATGTTTGATGGATGATAGCGTGTTCCCTGTTCTCTCCAAATCAAACAACGCCTACTATATTTCTGGAGGCTAATCCGGGACTCGTCCGTGAAGAGAACACGCCTCCATTGATAAACCATCCAGTGGACATATTGACATGCCCACATCAAACGTTCCCTCCGGTGACGTGAGGTGAGCGGCACACAAATTGCTGGTCGCCTCGCGTAAAGTCCATCTTCGTGAAGCCTTCTACGCACAGTAGACATTGACACCAACCTTCCAGTGGCTGCAGCAAGGCAGGATCTAAGATGAGATGGGGTTGCGGTTCTATTCCTTCGTACACATAACCGCAAATATCGGCCATCGGCGCTTGTCGAAACTCTTGGCCGTCCTTGGCTGAACCTTCTTGAACACGAACCAGTGGTTTGAAATTGGTTACCAAAGCCTATGAACCACCGAAGGACTCACATTTAGCTTTCTAGCCACCTCTGCCTGACTTTGTCCTGCCTCCAATCTCCCAATAATTCTAAATCTCAGTTCTGCTGGCAAATTATGCCTCGAGGTCATTGTAATGAATTGGCTATCCTAGATTTATAATATCTATAAAATACAATACTTCTGTATTTCCTTAATTGAACCTCTGTTCATATTAGACTATTAATTATTAATAGTATTAAAACAGTCATTCTAAAAGAATGAGAAACACGTAATATTGGAGATACATGTTTATTCAACTTAGCGTCCAGCCGCAGCTTAGCTTGCCACTCAGCATCTGCATAAGTTACAGTTAGTAGTTAAGTTCTTCTAGATTATTATACAGAATACAGTTACAGTTATGTTATTATGTTACATCCTTTCCTCTAGTTAAAAAAAAAAAAAAAAATATCATTTCCTTACAAACAATTAGGTTACTAATACAAGAAATAACAAAAGCACAAATTATGAACTTGCATACAAACAAATATGAACTTATTAAAAAAAATACATACAGATGATGGTTTAATTGTTAGAAAATATACAAATATATATACAAAATTTAGATTAGGAACTCAATTTGTTATTCCATAATAAAGTCTTTGAATCTAGAGGGTTGTCTAACTATTCGCCCTCTTCGTGACATTTGAGGTAGTACTGCATTTTGCTGATTATCAATAATTGGCACTGAATGCTCATTGGTTTCAGGCTTATCACCTTTTTCTTCACCGATTGTATCATCATACACAGTGTTAAACCTTACAGAAGTTTTTGATGGTCTGATATGCCTTCTGTTTCTACGAAGGACATTACCATTAACATTCCTCACAATATAAGACTTTGGAGCTTTATGTTTTGAAATTATTTGCCCTTGATCCCACTGCCCTGTCTTAAAGTTAAATATCAATACATTATCTCCAGATTTTAAATCTGACAATGTATGTGCCGTCCTATCATAATAGAATTTTTGTCGAGCTTGTCGTGCCCTAAGTTTAGAAATTGGTTTATATATTTTAGGTTCTAATAATTTACTACAGATAGGCAATTTTGTTCTTAGTCTTCTGTTGAATAAAAGCTGTGCAGGCGATAGATCTAATCCACTTATTGGAGTATTGCGATATTCCATTAACCCTACATTAATATTTTTTACTTTGCGTAAAATATTCTTCACTATTCCTACAGCTTTTTCTGCCATCCCATTACTTTGGGGAAATCTGGGACTGCTAAAGTTTAACTCAAAATCCCATTCTTTAGCAAAGTTAAGAAATAAATGACTATTAAAGGGATTATTATCACTCACCATCTCGTTTGGAATACCATATCGGGCAAAAGTATATTTTAATTTGGGAATAATTTCACTTGCTGTTTTATCTTTTAGCATAAAGCATTCAACCCACTTTGAATAATAATCAACTATTACAAGGTAATTTTGATTTGCAAACTGCATTACATCAGCTGCAATTTTTTCGAATGGCTTATTAGGGATCTCATGGGGTATGAGTGGTTCTTTAGAATTCTGCCTACTGAATTTTTCACAAATTTGGCATTTATTAACTAATTCCTCAATATTTTTAGTCATACCAGGCCAGTAAAAGATTTCGCGAGCTCTGTTTTTGCACTTTTCAATTCCAAAGTGGGCCTCATGTATCAAACCAATCATCTCTTGTCTTAATGTTTTTGGAACAATTAATTTGTTGTTAGAAAATACTAATCCTTCATCTACATAAATTAAATCTTTTATTTTAAAATAATGTTTAAGCTCATCTGATAATTTTTTTTTTACTTTTAGGCCAGGAATCTTTACAAAACTCAACAATTTTACTGAGATTTTCATCACTTTGTGTTTCAGTTTGAAATTGTTTGAATCTTTTCTCACTTAAAGGGAGAGTTTTTGTAATACTATGAATTACATTAAACATGTCGGGATCATCTTTATTATCTATTTTCAAAAATGCCCTAGAGAGTGTGTCAGCCAGGTATAATTCACTCCCCGGAACATACTTAATCGTGAAATCATATTTTACCAATTTTAAAATCATTTTCTGCATTCTTGATGAGATTTTGGATAATGGCTTATTTATAATGGACACTAATGGTTTATGGTCAGTTTCCACTTTTATCTTATGCCCATATACAAAGTTATGATATTTCCCAAAAGCAAATGTTATCGCCAATAATTCCTTTTCTATTTGGGCATAGTTTTTTTTCGGTTTCAGTCAAGCTTCTAGAAGCGAAGGATACCGGTTGCCCTAACTGTACTAAACATGCCCCAAGCCCATCCTTACAGCTATCACACTGCAAAACAATTTCTTTCTGAGGATTAAAAACTTTTAATACGGGACTTTTGCTCAGGGTTTCCTTAATTTTTATAAAGGCATTTTCTTGCTGATCTGACCATATAAACTCAACATTCAGTTTTAATAAATCTCTGAGAGGAGCTGTTAATTCAGAAGTTTTAGGCATAAATTTTGAAACGTAGTTTATCATCCCTAAAAACCTTCTAATATCAGTTTTATTCTGAGGTGTGGGCATTTCCATTATCGCCTTAACATGGGATGGGTCTGCTTTTATTCCCCCGTTTGATATAATGTATCCCAAATACTTAACCTCTTCTGTCTTAAATTGAAATTTGTCCTTATTAAGTTTGATATTATTCTCCCTAGCCCTTTCCAGTACTTTTGCGAGAACTTCATCGTGTTCTTTCCCATCCTTTCCTGAGACTATAATATCATCAAGATATAATTCCACCCCTTCTATATCACCAAAGAGTTGTTGATTTTTCTTCATGAAGACCTCAGGTGCTGATGCCAACCCAAAAGGCATTCTTAAAAATTTGAAACGGCCAAAGGGGGAATTAAGCGTGCAGAGATCTGAGCTACTCTCATCTAAAGGGATTTGCCAGAACCCATCTTTCAGGTCTAAAACTGAAAATACTCTTTTCCCCTCTAATCTGCTTATGATATCATCAGGTGTAGGAATCACGTGATGCTCTCTTTTTAACACCCTATTTAGGTCTCTCGGATCTAAACATATTCGTAAGTCTCCATTTGCTTTTTCCACTACCACAAGACTCTGAACCCAATCGGTTGGTTTATTTACTTTAGAAATTATCCCTCTCTTTTCTAATGATTATAATGTTAGTTTTAATTTATGGTTAATTGCCTGAGGAATTCGTCTAGGGGGGTGTACTACAGGACTAGCATTTTGTTTCAATTCAATTTTGTATGGGTCACCAGGGAATTTACCTAAGCCATTAAAAACATCAACATATGAATCAATAATATTTTGCTTGTCAGATTTCACAGAATCAATTCTTTGTATTAAATGCAACTTCTTACAAGTTTGTAATCCTAGAATAGGGTTACATTCATGATCAACAACAATAAATTCAATTGGAATACAATCACTAGAATCTATATTACAATTTAAAATTACTTTACCATTAGGCTTAATTTGATAATTACCAAACGATAATAATACAGTATCAGTAGGTTCAATTTTATTATTTACATTCAACATTTTAAATTTATTTAAAGGAAGAATATTGGTCTCAGCTCCTGTATCTAATTTAAATACTACTTCAGTACCATTAATAAAAATGCTCTTAAGCCAAGATTTTGAAGTACTTACCAAATTGTTAATTTCCACCATTTCAATATATAGATCATCATTATTAATAACTTCGTGTACCTTTTTATTTTTAGATAATTTGCATCCAACTGCAAAATGATTTTTTTGTTTACATACCATGCAAGTCTTACCAAATGCAGGACATTCTGCCCTTCTGTGCTTTCTACCACACTTAAGACAGTCATATATATCAGTTTTAATGTTCGATTTCTTTACAGTTCGAGAGTTTTTATCTTTAGCACTAGTAATAACAGGTTTATTCTTACGAACTATGTCCACAGAAGCACGAGAAGTTGTAGGTCCATTAATCGATTGCAAATGTTGTTTACTTAATTCCGTCGTCCTCACAAATTCTGCAGCCTTTTGAAGAGTCAGATCAGTCTCTCGGAGTAGTCGCTCTTGAAGTCCGACATCTCGGATGCCTAGCACAACACGATCTCGGATCAGACTTTCCTCCTGCTCGCCGAATTCGCATGTCGCTGCCAGGGTCTTTAGAACCGTAATGTAGTTGTCGATGGATTGACCTTCCTGCTGGATACTGGAGAAGAACTTATATCTCTCGAAAACTACACTTCGTCTTGGAGTACAATAGGCTTCGAATTTCTGCATGACCGCATCACACTTGTCCACTTCATCTGCTTCGAGTTTGAACGTATTATACACATTTACACCTTCATCGCCCAATAAATTCAGCAGAATGGCAATTTTATTTTTATCTTCCTTTCCAGTCCTTTCGGTCGCAATCATAAAGTTATTAAACTTCTGTCGCCACTTCTTCCAATTTTCGGCGACGTTGCCGCACGTAAAGTTAAATTCGGCAGGTGACTTGAACAATTCCATTTTAGCGCGTTTAGTTCAATCTTGATCTTGATGCATCAAAGTACCTGACACCATATAAAATACAATACTTCTGTATTTCCTTAATTGAACCTCTGTTCATATTAGACTATTAATTATTAATAGTATTAAAATAGTCATTCTAAAAGAATGAGAAACACGTAATATTGGAGATACATGTTTATTCAACTTAGCGTCCAGCCGCAGCTTAGCTTGCCGCTCGGCATCTGCATAAGGTTACAGTTAGTAGTTTAGTTCTTCTAGATTATTATACAGAATACAGTTACAGTTATGTTATTATGTTACAATATCACTATCACAGCGACAACTGCAGCCTTACTCTCTAACGTGCATTTTTATGTGCCTCACGGATGATGCAATGCGATTGCAGTGCCACTAGTTTGCATTTGATATTTTTATTCAGCATCTATTATTTAACAGTATATCCAAATTTCATACTGATTGCTTAATTTTTGAACGAGTTATCACTATTTTTGTGATTTTTCCTTAATTTTTGGAAACCAGTGTATTATATATTAGTTGGACCTTCACTTCTGTAAAAATATTTCGTATTTGTTTAACCCATGGCATAGGAATATCTTAATACTGGAGGGAGAAGGGGAAGAATAAATTCCAGAGAGCAACAAATAGTATCGATTTATAAATTTACATTTTTTGTTGGTAGGGGAAGGGGGGTTAAAGGAGGGTGGAATTAGACTATTTCAGGTACAGAGATATTTAACATGATTGATTATTCATTTAATGTTACCAGATATAAACACATGGATCCAGCGCCGTGAGAAAGGGGGGGCCGAAAGGAGCGGTCTCCCCGGGCGCAGAAATTTAGGGGGCGACAAATTTATACAACTAACTTCATTTTTTGACCTGATACAAGAAAAAATTGAGGGGGGGGGGGCGCCAAATAGAAACTTTGCCCCGGGCGCAGTTTTCCCTTCGCACGCTCCTGAATGAATCATATTGTCCCCCAACCCCGAAAGAAAAGTGATACAACACGACGAGATTAAATTTTACAGGGTGACAAAATAAGATTCATCTTTTTTTTTTTTTTTTTTTTTTTTTTACTATAGCATGAAATTATAGCTCTTATCTCTGCATGTAGCTGTAAAAAACGTACATAGAAGAGCAAAACCTTTAAGAATCTAGACTTAAAAGAGATACGGAGGATTGAGTAAATTTATTTCCCTCGCTCTTATAAGTGTAACTCCGTTTGAGTTTGACATTTTTCTTGCTTCACAATTTGTCGAATTCCTTTCACCTCTCAAAATTGTACAAACAAAAATGTGGATTTAGCTTAATCAAATGTTTTAACTAACTCTTCGTAAATATACTAGGACTGTTCTGTAATTTCTTAAGTGTTATTAAATGTATTCCCATTTTTTGAATATGATCCCTACTTAAAATGAAGTATGTAGGATTTATACAATACTTTGTTTACAGGGGCAGCCAAAAGTTATCTGTTATATTACAGTTAATGAGAAAAAAATAGTTCAAATTTCTTTTAATGATTTTACATCATTTCAAATATAATGAAATTGATATCCATTTATGAAGTGTTCTAAAAATACATATTATAGAATGTGGGGTGGAAAACATTTATTATTTATTTACAGGGCTGCACAAAAGAATTTCGTTACATAATGGTCTGCAAGCAAAAACTACTTGCAATATAATTTAACTATTACGCTTTTTTTAAATATATTGAAATCGATAGACATTGCAGAGGGTGTAACGACGATGTTGACTGAATGATACTTCAGACATAAAAACTGTTCGTAATCGTAAGATAATCTTAAGAAACACAGGTTTAGTAGAACGTTATGAAAAACCCCACAGGTGATGTAATGTCAGTTATTTATTATGTCCATGAATACAGGGAGAGGATAGAGTAATGGACTCTAACAAAGAAAGATCTATTTTTTAGATATTTATAGATAATGCGAATAAGTTGAGGGGGGACTTTAAGAATAATTAATTTATAAATTAGAGCTTCATGCCAAGCTCTATCAAAAGCTTCAGCAATGTCTATGAATACAGCACCAGTTTTTGTTTCTTAACAATTTACTGCCGATCACGCACCAACGCGTGATATGGCACCAACGCAAAGGGGGCACTGACGCGCCAGCGCAATGGGGAGTGATGTCTCAATAGCAAGTCACGCGCTGGCGCGGTAAAATCTTTCACTGATTCTTTGTTATAAAAAGTAAATCAGCTTCTGGGAAAAACCCATCTCTACAGTGCGGCATTAACTATCATCACATCTTCACGTAAGCGGCAGCGAACGTGTTAAGGAAACCCTCGTGAATGAGTTCAGTTACCTCCCAAAGCTGGTGGTTCGTAGAAAGTTTGGGTTGAAACCCGAACTGTTCGAATGATAATCGAATTAGTAGTAATGAACTCTTTCAGGCGGTTTGGAAGTACGTATTCATTGACTTTAGAGATACATGATATTAGAGAAATGGGTCTAAAATTTGAAGGTATGTGGCGGTCCTGACCAGGTTTGGGTATTGGTACCACCAGTGTTTGTTTCCAATAATCTGGAAATAAGCGAAGATTTACCATAGTATTTGTAAGGAAGGTTAAGAAAAAGATAAAATTTATAGGTAGACACATAAGCATATTTGTAGAAATGCAATCGAGGCCAGGAGATTTATTCTTTTTGAGATTCCCAATGTAAGCTACAACTTCAGAGGGATTTGTAGGAGTAATTTCCGGAGGTAAGGGGTAATTGTCAATCCTAGGATTGACTATATCTTGATGAAATGCAAACTAAATTGTAAGATTGTCAGCAAAAAGCTCAGACTTGTCTGTGTTTTTATAGGTCATTCAATTAGGGCCAAGTAGGGCCAGAATGTGTGTTCGTGACCTACGCATACGGGCCGTTGCAGACCAAATTGTGTTGTCAGAAGCAGGGCTGCGGAGTCGGAGTTGGAGTCGGGCCCATTTTTGAGAAAAAGGAGTCGGAGTCGGAGTCGTAAAAAACCACCCGACTCCGACTCCGGCTTTTTTTTTAGACAGTTTGAAGTGAAATTAAACCGATAAAATGTAATTTTAAATCCATAGAAGGAATTCTTATTTTTATTTTTGGATTATATCGGACTACCCAAGTTAAAGAATCCCAATAAACTGTCCAGTGTACACAGGAGATGAAAGCTGTTTTTAATTAAAAGTTCTAGTAGATCACAGATTATTTGCGAACTATTAAAATTTTCATCTTCAATTTTATTTTCTTCTATCTTTACAAGAATAAAGTATTGGATTCTTGAAAAATTTCGATTTCCGGCATTCGATGGATTTATGCGTTATAGAAGATCCTGAACTGAACACGATTTGATAGTTTTTTGAAAATGTCTGTCAGTGTCTGTCACTTCGTGAGTCTGCATGTGGCAAAAATTTCGGAGCGCTCTATCTCAAGAACTAATGGATGGAATTTCACAAAACTTTAGATTTTGTTAGATCTTGATAGAAACTGGATCTGATTAATTTTTGGTGTATATCACTCGACAGGTGGCTTTGCTATGTTGCATTAAACACAATTTCCACAGTAGCTATATCTTAAAAATTAATGCATGGATTTTTATAAAACTTTAGATTCAGTTAGTCCTTGATATAATTAGGTGCTGCAAATTTTTTGGTGCAAATCGCTCAATAGATGGCGCTGCTATACTGCATTGTTCATGATATTGCAACAGCGCTATCTCAAAAACAAATGCTCGAATTTTCATCAAACTTTATATTTAATTAGTTTGTAATCTAGATTAGTATAGTTTAGTGTTTGGTGTAAATCGCCCTACAGGTAGCGCTGATATGCTGACTTTTTTACAATTTTGAAATAGCTCTGGCTTAATCACTAATGCATGGATGTTCATTAAACTTTAGATTCAGTTAGTATCTGATAGAAATTGATCCTGATTCGTTTTTGATGTACATCACTCAACATGTAGCCCTGTTATGCAGAATTTTAAAATTTCAGCAATAGCCCTATCTCAGAAATTAATGTACTGATTTTCACCAGACTTCAAATTCAGTTAGAAGTTGATATAACTTGTTGACTAGATTTTGGTGTAAATCACATAAGAGGTGGCGCTGCTATGCTGCATTTTTCAGGAAGTATTAACATGTGTGATATAGAAGAAAGTTCTGAGATTAACACATCTGACTATTTTTTTTCCTTTCCATTGAAATTTTTCTGCTCTGGAGAGCACTAGTTAACGTAGAAATTGTACAGATTTCCCCTTTTCGAGGCTACGGATCCGAAATAATAAAATATCCGTTTTGTTATCTCTTTTAGATTTCGGTAATTTAATTTTTCAGGTTTGTGGTATGTAAAATTAAAGAATTTGTAAAACGGAAAATATTTTTTTTTCCAAAGCTCTAAGAACTAAATACCGAAATAATGACTTTTTGCCTCATTTTTCTTTCGTCCCTTATAACTTTAACGAGCATCAACATTAGTATATTTGCTAGCCAGGAAGCCAGGAGTCGGAGTCGGAGTCGGAGTCGTTAAAATTTCCGGAGTCGGAGTCGGAGTCGAAGGCGTTAAAAATTCTGGAGTCGGAGTCGGAGTTGGAGTCGGCCATTTTTCCCACCGATTCCGCAGCCCTGGTCAGAAGTCGATAGGGACTAGGGACTCAAAATAGGTATTCCAATGTGAAATACTAAGCTCCTTGATTACAGCTCCTTGCTTAATTTCATGATTCATGCGATTAATTTGGGGCTTTAAAAGGGGGTCCCTGAATGTCTGCCAGTCCCGCCTTAAACGATTTCTGTCTCTTTTCAAGTCCTGATGTGCTCAGGTAGTCGAAAGCTGTCAACTACTCTCTGTCGTGGCTTGGCGACCTCTAAACGCATTTCGGAAAGTTTCTCCAAATGCTTGAATTGAAGCTGTCACGTCATCGGCAGAGTGCATCTCAGTGGAGGGCTGCTCAGTATTCGAGAGAATATGAGCAAAGTTGTTCCAATTAACCGAAAAGGCTTGTGGGACATCAAGATGGTAATTCCCCACGTCGAATGTGAGCACAACAGGTAAACGATCAGACGATAAATCCTTCATTGCCTGAATAGTGTGCGGGAACGGAAAATGGCGAGTGATAGCAAAATCTATTATAGAATGAGAATTGTGGCGGGTGGACTCAGTAGTCGCTAAAATTTGCGCATGATTTTGATTTGTCCATCAGCGAAGTTTAACACCAGGCGCACTGGAGCATCTTACAGCCCCAAGAGAAATGATGAACATTAAAATCATCCGCAATGATAACATTTGAAAAAGGGCGAGTGAGGTTAGATAGATCTTTGTCAAGTAGATGTTGGCTTCCAGTAGGAGAGTTATAGACGGGTGCAATCAGTAAATGGGGTATGGAGGGAAAATCTAGAACAATTGGAGTGGCTTTAATGCAGTCGAAATGGGGGATTTTAGCGAGAGAAGCATTGAGCCCTGATTTAACATGCATTGCAGTGCCACCAGAGGGATAGTTGCCATTAGGAGGTCCGTCTGCATGGAACAACTCGCAATTGGCTACTCTCGTACAGTTACCCTGGGAGAAAAGAGTATCATAGACTAAAACGATGTTTAAGTCACTGCTATAAACAAAATCCTTAAACTCATTGACTTCCGATCGAAGCCCGTTTTCATTCCATTAACCAACAGTTAAAAACCTCAAGCTTGAAGCTGGGAATTTGCCAGATGGAGGGGGGGGGGGTCGGAAGAGAAAAAAGAGAGACTGATAGTACATGCAAAATAGCAAGACTGGACAGATTATTATAAATAATAAAAATTCTGTCAATGTCCGTAAGTACAGTATGGAAGGCAGATAGACTTTTTTGGAAGGTTGATAGGACAACCTGTTTACCAAATGTAAATTCAAATTTTAGAATTTGGCTCAGAAAATCGGCGTCCGGAAATGCACTGTTTTGAGAGGTCGATTTAATTTGGTTGGCCACTAAGGTAGGTTTTTGCAACTGCGCTTGTCGCAGCACTCGAATACGAGACTGCTTTATCCACATTTTGGGGGGAAAGAATGGCGCGCTTTTGAGAGATTTATTTACTGGAATAGAGTTCATCAGTGGTGACGTCACAACTATATAAATTGGGTCAAAACAAGCCACAGAGTTCAGAAAAGATAGAGATGAAATATGTTGTTTTATCGTGAAGCTAAAAATTCAACCCTGAAATTGATTTAAACAAGTTACAATTCGGCCCAAACACTTGCGGATCGTTTTTAAAACTTCACTCAGCTCAATGAATTTAGCCTTTGAACGAAATCTGATTTCATATTGAAAGCCTTTTTGATGATATATAGTGCATCTCTAACACACTCTAAACTCTCTCGGTTTGTATTGACCCAGTTACCATGGAAATGCGGGGTTGAGTTGTCTGTGACGTCACACTGATGAGCTCTATTGGTTTTTTAGAGTTAGTTTTATGTACAGAATTGTGCAAATTTATTAGTTTGATTTTCTGGAAATTTAGGGCAAAGCCGATAATTCGCAGGGTGGGACCCTCCACAGTGGATACAAGTGCAGGGGTCATCGTAATGTTTTGAGCTATGATGAAAAGTTCAGTGAAATAAAAATATAAGTGCTGCCACTGCAGCAGTAAATTGGAGAAAATGCGTTCTTATTCTAATAACTTAGAACGCACAGCAAAGGGAAGAAACAATACGATCACAGAGCAGCAAAAAAGAACATCTGCTCTCAACTGAGTCGGAAGACAGAATCCATGTCAATGATCTAAGTATGTATTGCAACTCCTGCTACCAACATGCTTGCGTCCGACTGCAATTACTCAAGTTAAAAGGATTTCCATTGAATGGCGGATCTAAGAGGGGGGAGATCTCCCCTCCCCCCTTGAGCCCAAAAAAGGATCTGCAGAACGACATTAGATGCCCGCACGGAAAAGTTGTTGGTCCTAAACTCGAGACCGGCGCGCAAACTTTAATTTATTGTACTGGGACTGGGTCAGGTCTTCACACTTTCAGAACCAGGACGGGTCGGGTCTTATTTTTTTCTGCAGAGCTGGATCGAGCCACACTGTTTTTTCCAGGTCAGGTCTGCGTAGACTTCCTTCCGACTATATGTATACACGGGCCAAAATTTTCAAGCCCACGCTCCGTCCGGGTAAAGGCTGGGATCGACACAGCCCGTATGCTGTGGCGGTTCTAAGGGGATGGGGGAGGGAGAGGTGAAGTCCCCCCTTGAGCTAATAGAGGATTTACAAAGTGACATTATGCGTCCTCACGAGAAATAACTTGGGGCGAAGCTCGAGCCTGTCTCGGCCTGGTACAGGTTGCGCCAGTGTAAGTCCACCAAACTTGGAATGGGTAAGGTTTTCTCTCATTTTGAATCGGGTCGTGTCCTGATCTTGCTTTTTTTTTGAGATTCGGGTGGGGACAGGCTTTTTTTTTTTTACCAGACCGAGCCTGGTCTCGATTTCATTTTTCCTAGAAGTTTGCATTGGACAATATTTCCAGGTCGTGGCTCGGCCCAGAATAAAAGCTAAATATTCGGTCCGTCTCTGATCCAGATAGTATGATAAACATTATTGACCCGACCGCGACCCATGCAGCTAAACGTTCGGTACCTCACTTATCTGAATATTTTCGAAGGATCACATTCACGGATAAAAGCAAATTTCTTTAAACGATCACGGAAAAACGCAAATTTCGTCAAACGATCGCAATCAAAAGTGGGTCAACCATTCTCGCTAGAGTAAAAACCGAATCTCCAACTGATTCAAATCCGAAATGTATGACAATCTACCCCAATGTGCTAAGCTCAGCTAAAAAATAAAAGTGTTTTAAGTCAATAACAAAATATAATTGTTAACCGGTTCCGGACCCAGACCCGACCCGAAGCAAAAAATCAGAAATTAACATGACTCGTAGCAAACAGTAGAAGTTAACCGGATCCAAACGCGACTCCCAACAAAAAGTAAAAATTAACCCGACCAGCAGCAAAAAATAGAAGCGAACCGGACAAAATTTGTGAAATGATCGCGGAGAAAATACGAATTTCTTCAAAGGATCGTGAAAAAAACGTTTATTTCGACCAAAAATTGCGAAAAAGAACGAAAATTTTATCAAAGCACTCACCCTAATCAATTCGGGTCAGCCCAAACCCTTCTCGCAAAAGTAAAAACCAAATCCTAAACTGCCCCAAATCAGAATTGTATGTCAAACTGCCCCAAATGCGCTAAGCACCGCTAAAAGGTAAAAGTCAACCCGACCAACAACAAAATGTAGTAGTCGACCGGACCCAAAAGCAAAAAATCAGAAATTAACTCGAACCGCAGCAAAGAGTAGAAGTCAACCGGACCCAAACACGACCCAAGTAGAAATTAACCCGACCAGGGTCAAAAAATGGAAGCCAACCGGACCCAAAGCAAAAAAGTAGACGAAACACGACTCACATTAAAAAATGAGCTCCGACTCGTACATCAGACTGGAGTTTCCAAATTTCCAAAATCCCCCCCCCCCCCTTGAGGACTCTCCAGATCCGCCCTTGTTTCCATTACATACTCTACTATTTTCCTACAGCAACTTATTTCCTCCATTTTAGTTTGCTTTTTATGCAGTCGGACTTTTTGATTTTCTTAATTTTTTATTAAAATCTTAAAAATATTTTAGAATACTTCATTGTGTGTCAATAAAAATATATATGCAAAAAAAGGTGCCCTGATAAATGCTTCAATATACACAGGTTACTAATGCACACGAAAGAATCAAATGATTTTATTAATTGAATGTGTGTATCATTGCAGAGTTATAAAGACACTCCCTTACCATTACTTGGAAAAAAAAAAAAAAAAAAAGACTATTCATCTTTAGGAAAAAATGAAATTGTTCAGGAATGCTACTTAGCTTTAGCTAAAACTTCTTTGCCATAATTTTCTTTATAACATCGTGCTTCACAGATTATTTTAATTATTAAACCACTTTATATTAAAAAATATGTCTAAAATATCTCATCAGAAAAATTACAAAATTCTGTTTGTGTCTTATTTATTGAATATTTTCATTATATTCAGTATTGCTGTCTTAAATATACATATACAGGATAAAAATAAAAATTCCCTAGGATACCATATCATGTTTTTGAATCTTGATTATCTTCCTCTCTGTAACAAACAGAATTGGTGTAATACTTTTTACTTTTAATTAAATAAATTATCTGAAGAATGTTTTCAAATTCTGAATTTAACAAGTCGGCAAATATCAAATTATATCATTCACATGTGAATATATTCAAATCTATATGTATCAGTATGTTGGTAAAATATATATATATATTTTATATGGGCCATTTTTACCATAAGTTTACATTTCTAGGTATCAGATTTGACATTTCAAATAAAATTTTAAAAAATTATTAAAATGAACTCTTGTATATTTTCTAACTTAGATAATAATTTACATACCTTCTAAAACTATTTAGTAAACTTACTTAGCAGCTTACATTTCATCGCTTACAATTCATGGTAACGAACTTGACATTTCAAATAAAACTTAAAAATGAACTAGCTTGTATAATTTCTAACTTAGATACACATACCTTCTGAAACTATTTAGTAAACAATATTTAATTACAAAAGTGCAAAAATCATTATTTTAATATTAAAATTTATGGTAACAGACTTGATGAAAAAAAATAACCAACCTTGATAAAAGCTTATTCTTGCCATTATTGCGTTGCTTCACAGTTGAAGAGTAAAAAATGGCAAGTAGTAGTTGTGTGAATAGTTTAACTATATCGCCGAATATTTGCTGCTAACTTCAGGCAGCATTCGAAACCTATTTTGACTAAAATAATCACACGGTAACGGACTTGACAAAAACTGAGGGACAAAAGATTTCTGGTAATTTCCCAAAGAAAATATCTTTTGTAATATTTTTTTTTTCATTAATATAGAACACTAACAGTTCATATTTAAAATAATTAAACCTTTTTACTTAAAAAAGGTAACTCAAATATATAAAAAAAAACAGTTAAAAACATAAAATTTGGATTGGGACAGGCATTTTTGCTTAGAATCAAAATTATAAAGATTTATATCTCAAAAATTTTTAATGATATTTTTAATTTCTCATGTTAGAAATGTTCAATATAATCTTCTTTAGCTAATGCATAGCTCAAATCAAACTTTAAATATTAATTTATGTTTGAATTTTCTTCTTATTACTCTGGGACAGCATACATAAGCGAAATTTGAAAATGGCCCATATACATGCAGGATTTTTTATGTTCTATCTATTTACTATTCATGTATTTTGTATTAACAAATGACTTGACTACTAAACAATATTTAATTTTGCCATAAATAAATATAAAGCCCTTAATTCAAATGCACTGATAAAACAATATATATCTTGCACATTTTCAAATAAAATTGAAATATATTACTCATAGTTCTCAGTCTTTCTTCTAAACAAATAAAATATGGAACTCTATTTTCCAACCTTTTGCGGAATACCTGTTTTTTCATTACTTTATTCCACTTGAGATCTTTTTATCTCATGCAATTCGCACATTGATAATTGAAACCCTTGAGTTGATTAATTTATTTTGTTGAGGATATTTTTCTAACTCACATACATTTAGATTTATATTAATTTTTATCAGGCATTATTTGTACCAAAAAATGGGGTACCATGCATCTTTGTGCTATACTTGTTAAACAGTTATAATATAGTTACTTGAAAATACACTGTTTTATAGAAAAACAACAGTTTTTACAAATAAAATGTGAACTGACATGCATTTCTATAAAACAATCAATGTATTTTAAAATACTGAATAAGTATAACACAGGCATGCATGGTGCACCATTTGACTACAATATCAGTATTTTTGAATGGTGATCTTTGCTTCTTTTAACTCCAGAAACTATGTGTTTAAATGAGGCAAAGATAAGTATTCAAAAATGGTGGTATATTACTTCGGTACTGGTAGTAGCCAAAGGTAACCACCAGTGGGTGCTTTTTAATATAAACTAAATAAAATAAATGCAGAACTATCATTTTCTAAAATGTTAGTTAAAATTTCGGTATTTCTAGGTTATTTTGTCGACCAATTTCACCAAATTATACAAATCACCAAACTAATAGCCAAATTATACATGTTGACATAATTTTTATTTTAAATAACGAAAAAATTAATAATTAGAAGAATATTAATAAAAATATTAATAAAAAGTCGAAATAAAAATCACTTAATGACATTTTAAACATGTGAATCGTACTTAATGTCATTGAATGTGACATTCACGATCATCCATTATTGGCATTTAATCTTATACTTTGGTGATAATTTTTTGGTCGACGGGATAACCTAGAAGTACCAAAATTTCAACAGTGGCACAGTGAAAAATGATAATTTAGTGAAGTGTAAATGACCTTAATGAAAGACTGATGCAATTATAAATTTAGCATACATAATTAAGATCAATAAGAACTTAAAACACCATAAAATTAACAAGTTGCATATTGCACATCACAGGTAGCAAATAAGGAGTGTTCAGACTACAACAAAGTTTTAAAAATATTCAGATTTCGGTGTAATACTATACAGTACTTAGCATACAGTATTGAATCCAAAATCTTTTGTGTGTCCTTATAAATGCTATCTGCTTTCTATAATACAGGAAGTAACTACAGTTTGTCAGCCAACAGTTTGGATGCACAAAAATTTGTGTTTTCAACAGTCTTCGCTATTTGTTCAGCTTTTTCCATAATCATAGGCACATTGATTTGATCATTGCACCTTTTACCCTTTTATTAGAAAACCACTCCAGTACAGCCTCATCAACACCGTCAAAATTTGATTTACGTTTTCTCTTTTGGCCTAAAATTCCATTTCTCCTCCATTCTTCTACAATTTTTTCAGCATTTCTTTTAATACTAAGTTAAGTGGGGACGAGTGTGGTAGAAATTTCAGCAACATATATCAATTTCATAAAATATGACGCAGTTTAATATAATTAAAACATGCCTCAAACAATGTTTCCCCTATACTATTATGTAAGGGAATACTTTTATGCAGCTCTTTAAATTAATAACAAATATTCTTTGCATGACAGATTGTACAGAATGTATATTTTAGCATATACTACACAGATGCATATAAATTTTATTATGTCTGAAAGTAACATGTTCGTATGTAACATCATTAATAGGCACTTGAAGCTATTTTTTCCCAGAGGCCGCAATGTAGTGTAACACTTTTCATTGTCCCTGTAAAAACTATAAATCCAATTTTCATAAAATTTGAAATGACTTCACAAAATTATGCAATAATTATTTTTTTTAATTTCAAACGATTTGGTTGGGCAGTTTTTTCATTATTATATGCGGACACACTGAATGACGACTATAGGTGCTACATATTTATATAATTACAAACATACCTAAATAAGTAATACGTGATAAAAATTGATATAAATCTAAACATATAATGTAAAATTGGCATTAATTAAGCAACTTTTGTTCCATATTTATTAGTTTTTTTTTTTTTTTTTTTTTTTTAAATAAGGAAAACATATATGCTACATTTAAAAATTTATTTCTACAATTGTTTTCAATTCTTGAATATTGTTTTATGTTATAAAAATACATAATAAAAATATTTACAAAGAAAAAAAAATCATTCTAGCATCATAGAAATCATTCATCACAAAGTTTCTTACTTTAAATGAAAATAAAAAACTATCTAGTTCAAGATATAAATGTTTTAATATTTTTGAAAGATTTCATTAAATTTTCATTTTAACAGTAGCATATGTGTCATAAAAGATATATACTTAGGCAGTGTTCTCGTTGACATTTGATCAACGTTAGTAATTTGGCTAATTAAAAATAAAAAGCATTTGCCAAATGAAAAAAGTATTAGCCAGATAGATTCGCCGTGTAGCACTAAAAAGTTATCTTTAGTCCTTTAATGTATCTCCTTTTTCTCAATATGCTTGAAAATAACGTGAGTTTTTATAACTGCGTCAATGATTGTTGTCAATCTAAATTCAACTATCCACTACAAATATATTAAAAATATGCATATTCTAAATGTCTTGCATAATCAAGAAAAAATTCTAAAACCGATTTAACTCATTAAAATGTTGTGAAATAAAACTTCCTAAGTTAATTCAGAATTTTATGATATTACACACAATGAATCTGAAAAATCAAAATATGTCATATTCAAATGAACTTTTATTTATCTAGAATTCTTTCGCTTTTCTTAGAAGCCCATACTTCAAATGCAGTTTCAAAATTGTACTCTTCAAAACACAGGGCAAAAACACACACACACACACAAAAAAAAAAAAAAAAAAAAAAAAAAAAGAAAGAAAAAGAATGAAAAAGCAAAAACTGAGCACTAGGAATTTGGTGAATCTAATCGCTTGTTTACTCGCCAAATGAAGAATTTAGTCGCAATTTGGCGCAATGGCTAGCGACAGCGAGAACACTGTACTTAGGAATTACAAAATAATACTATTCATTATGAAATTATAGGAATTATTTCAAAAGACTTCATTAGAAGTTTGTTATTTGTCATTAAAAATATTGTATGGTGTATTATTCTGTTGACCTTTTTCTGTAAAAATAAAAAATTATCACCGAACTATAAGATTTAACATCAGAAATGGATGATCGTGGGGTTACATTGAATTGGCCAGACATCTCTGTTTGTTATTTCATCATGAGATTTGGAATTTGATGTTTTGTCTGCATTTTTAAGAACATTTTTCTAATTTATTAGTTTTTCTCTGAGTTAAAATAACATATGTCATTAAATGATGATGCTGGGATGATAAAAGAGAAAGAGCATTGGAAAAAATATTGTGATGCATTAAATCGATCAAATCAACAAACGTCACAAAAGTTTATCCATGCCAAAAAAATTTTTGAACATATGCAGAAAATTCCATTAAAAATAAGATACAGAAAATTACAAAAAACCAAGGAAATTATTGAAAAAATTCATAGAAGATTTCAGTAATTTAAGACACCACACCAAAAAACTTAGCATTCATAGTGTAATGTCAATTATTTTAGGCATTCTTTTGTGCAAAATCTCTGATAGGATCAAATTTTGTATCTATTATGTCACCACTCTCATATAAAGGCACCCTATTCTCCAATGATGTTTAATTCTAATTTCTTTAATAATATTATATTTAAAAGATTGGAATAGCAACATTCTTCAATTTATTTATTTGACATTATAATTTGGCAATCATTTTTTTACAGAAAGTCATCTACAAGATAATATACAGGTACCAAAATACATATCAAGAATTATAAAAATATTCATTCTAAAATTAAAACCATTTGTCACATAGCTTTATTTCATATGAGGGTAAACAATTATATCATTTGACATCTAAAATAATTATGTTTCCAATTTTTTTAAAGACTTCTTCAGAAGTTCATAACTTGTCATTAACAATTAAATACATGTCCAGTAGCAGAAAATTTTCAGCATGGCAGCAGGCACTGCAGATTGTTTTAAACTTTGCAGATTAATTCATCAGCTTAAACTGAAATTTGCTCTAAGTGTCTAGATTTATGGTATTTGTTTATATTTAATAATTTTTATTACATTTTCATTATAAAAGGCAAATTTTTCATATTTTATGGGATAGTCTACTGTTGGATCACAGATAAATTTTAGTATGCTGCAAACAGACACAGAAAATTCTGCTTCTGGGAATATATGATAATAAAAATTACAAAAGTATTAAAAGTTTGATATTAAAATTGTTCGTCACACAGTTCTGTTTTGTTCGAGAGTAAACAATTGTTTCATTAAACAAGACAAACGTCCTTTATTTTCAGCTTTCCAAAAGACTTTTTCAGAAATTTATTATTTGTCATTTAACATATAGAACAAATATTCTGTTTAGTAAAAAATAAACAATTGTCTCAATAAATAATGCTACTACTTATGCAAATGCTTATGCTTTCAACTTTTTGATAGACTTCTTCAAAAGTTTATGATTCATCATTAAACATTTGATCTAATAAGAATTACAAGAATATTAAATATTCCGATATTAAAATCATTCACCAGATACTTATGTTTTGTATAAGAGGAAAAAATGTTTCACAAAATGTAAATATTTTGACATTAAAATCATTCATCAGATACTGATGTTTTTTATAAGAGTAAAAAAATGTTTTCCAAAAAATTTAAATCTGGGTTGAGTTTTTTCCAGAAGAAATTAGTTTTTTTTTTTTTTTTTTTTTTTTTTTTTCAGAACAAAGAAGAAATTGACAGAAACTAAAATAAATATTTTTTTTCCCAAAAAATAAATAGTTTAAATTTATTTATTGAAATATAAATTTTAGAAATACAATTTAATTGTATTAATGAACATTAAAAGACTTTCCCAAAATCTTTTGACTTTTTACAGGTTTGGAGAAATAAATAAAATGATTGTTAGAAGGCAAATAAACTGTTGTTTTCATTTGAAATGTTAATGTTGCACTACAGCAAATGAAAAATGGGAATATACAGGGTGTATCTAGACTCTTGGACAAAACTTTAAGGAGTGATAGTACACATCAAAGCAATATTAAATAGGAAACTAAGGGTCCCAAACATCTTCAGAAGGAGATAGGCACCATTAAAATTTAGGGTCCAAAATTTCAAAAAAACATAAAAAATGAAAAAATTGGTTGATTGATTTGTGATTTTCACTAAAACTATTCTTTATGTCTGTATTTTCTTCAAAATAAATTATAAAGATAAAATTAAAAAAATAGCAATAGAGGACACTTTAGACTTTGGAGTGACGAAAACTATTTTTTGCAAATATTTTTTTCATCTCATTAAATGTTTTCGGAAGCCTAGACTTAAAATTAAATTTTGTGCTCAAAATCTCAATAGTTGGGAGTGGTTGAGTAGCGTAAACTGAGCTGTGTTCAGTAGTTCAAATTTCAAATGATTGTAAAAAACGGAAAAATTGGTCGATTTGTTTGCAGTTTTTGCTAAAAATATTCTTTAAATCAGTATTTTCTTGAAAGTAAATTTTAAAGATAAATTTTTATAAATGCCGATATAGGGCACTTTAGACTTTGGAGTAACGAACAACTATTTTTTACAGTTATTTTTTGCTTATCATTAAATTTTTTTAGAAGCTTAGACATAAACTTATATTTTGAGCTCAAAATCTGAATCATTGGGAACGGTTAAATAGCACAAACTGAACTGAGTTCAAGGGGGGGGGGGGGGGGGAGAGATGAGATTCAAGTTTCAAATGATTATAAAAAAAAAAAAAAAAAAAAATGGTCGATTTGTTTGCAGTTTTCGCTAAAACTATTCTTTATGTCAGTATTTTCTTGAAAATAGATAAAAAAAAAAATATTTAAAAAAATTTCGTTAGAGGGCACTTTAAACTTAAGAGTAACCAACAACTATTTTTAACTGTTATTTTTTGTATCTAATTAAATGCTTGCAAAAGCTAAGACTTAAATTTTGAGCTCAAATTCTGAATCACTGAGAGTGGTTAAAATGCACAAATTAAACTGTGTTCAGGAGTTAAAATTTAATCCCCCCATTTCAGAGTTCAATTTTGCACTACTTAATTACTTCCAATGATTCAGATTTTGTGCTCAAAATTTAAGTCTAAGCTTTAGCAAGCACTTAATGAGATTAAAAAAATAATGGTTAAAAATAGTTGTTGTTTACTCCAAAGTCTAAGGTGCCCTCTATCGGCATTTTTTGAAATTTATCTTTAAAACTTATTTTCAAGAAAATACTGATTTAAAAAGTAGTTTTATAAAAAACCACAACCAAATAAACAATTTTTTTCCATTTTTTATAAACATTTGAAGTTTAAACCTCTGGACACAGTTCAGTTTTTGCAACTTAACCACTCCGGGCTATTCACATTTTGAGCTCAAAATTTAAGTTTAAATCTAAGCTTCCAAAAACATTTAATGAGATGCAAAAAATAACGGTAAAAAATAGTTGTTTGTTACTCTAAAGTATAAAGTGCCTTCTATCGTCATTTTTTGAAATTTATCTTTGTAATTTATTTTCAAGACAATACTGACATAAAGAATAGCTTTAGCGAAAACTGCAAACAAATCGACCATTTTTTAAAATTTTTTTTATAATCATTTGAAACTTGAATCTCATCTCCCCCTCCCCCCCCCCCCCTTGAACACAGTTCAGTTTGTGCTATTTAACCAGTCCCAATGATTCAGATTTTGAGCTCAAAATTTAAGTTTAAGTCTAAGCTTACGAAACCTTTAATGAGATGAAAAAAATAACGGTAAAAAATAGTTGTTCGTTACTCTAAAGTATAAAGCGCCCTCTATCGTCATTTTTTAAAATTTATCTTTATAATTAATTTTGTTGAAAATACTGACAAAGAATAGTTTTAGTGAAAACTGCAAATCAATCGACCAACTTTTCCGTTTTTTATGTTTATTTGAAATTTTGGACTTTAAACTTTAATGGCGCCTATCTCCTTCGGAAGACGTTTGGGACCCTTAGTTTCTTATTTAATATTGTTTGCCTTGATGTGTACTATCACCCCTTAAAGTTTTGCCCAAGAGTTTAGATACACCCTGTATTTTTAATAACTTGTTTAATTATTACATTAAGTAACACATAGATGCTTGCATCAGACTACAATAATACAAGTATTTTTGATCAGTGATCTTTGTGTCATTTAATTGCAGAAATTATGTGCTTAAATTAGGCAAAGATTGTTGCTAAAAATAATGGCATTATAGTAGTTAAAAATAACCACCACCAGTCACCTTCTAAAATAAAATGAATGCAAAGCTATCTTTAAAATTTATTTTAGTAAAAAATTCTCATAAAATTGTTTTAGTAAAAATCTGTATTATGATGAAAGCAGTAATTTGGTGAAATGTAATGATCTGAGAGAAAGACTGGTGCAATTATTAATTTACACATAGTTAAAATAAAAAAGTACTTCTTAAAACACCATAAAATTACAGAACTGTATGAGGCCTTTTAAAAGAACTTAGTTTTTCTCCATCAGATGCAAAGCAAACTTTCTTCTATTTTTAAAACAGGAGCAAGATGAGAGGAAAAAGATAAAATTAAGAGTCAAATTGAAAGAATAGTCAATTGTAAAGCAGAAATTATCAGCCAATCACAATCAGCCTTCTGCTTTCCTATTAACTGTCCATTTAACCAGTCCCCCCCCCCTTTTTTTTTTCCTTTTCCATTTAGTCTAGCTCCTGCTTTTAAAGTAGAAGCAAGTTTTCTTTGCTACTTAACAAGAAACATTAAGTTCTTTCAAAAGGCTTTGTGCATTTCTGTAATTTTGAAGTGGTTTAAGAAATTCTTTTTGATCTAATTGTATCATACCAGCTTATTTCAATTTGCGCAAGGTTATCCCAGTTTGTCCACATTAAAAAAAAAAGTTATAACATATGCAGTAAGCTGTTTGAAAAATCTATTTCTTCTGGCTACTTTTCCCCCCACTTTAGCAGAAACTTTCCAACCCTGATTTAAATACTTATTTTGTCAATTTTTCAAAAGACTTCATCAGAAGTTCATTTCCCACAACAGTATTTTCCTTCAGAAAAATCTGCCATTCCACTGTCCGCATAATCTCTAACACATTGCTCATGAAAAATTCTTTGACATATTCCAGCAGAGCATTATCACAATGATTTAGTGCCAGTTGAATGGCATTGCAAGTGTTGGTAGCTGACAAAGACTTCTTTATGAAATCACAGCATTCACTTTTCAAATCTTTCACATCATATTTGTCAGCAATGTAATACAATCCGAACATAGTATTTTGATCTAGCGTCTCAACTTTTCCGCAGTACACATACAGCAAAAATAGTTCCATGGCTTCAGGATTGCAGTCAGGGATATCGATGACGCCACTGTTTTTCTCCTTCATATCGTGAGTCAGCATGGAATCGAAAACATGTGACCGTGCCCTCAGAATGTCTTGATGAGCCCGAAGTTCTTTGTTACCAACCTTCAAGATTAAATCGTGATTCCTACCATCTAAAAGTACTTTCTTGTAATCTTCACTTAAGGATGTGCCATCTAAAAAAAAAAAGAATAATCAAAATATATCCTTAGATATCTGAAATGTAATTTAAAAAGAAAAAAAAACAGCAATTTACAAAAACAAGCAGATAATGAAAATTTAGATGGTCAATTGTAGTTTGGATCCCATGAAAAAATATTAAATATCTATAAATTAGTGTATACAGGCTGTCCCTAAACAAATGGTATATATGCTAGGGGGTGATAGAACACATCAAGACGAGTAGTAGTAAATAGGAAACCAAGGGTGCCAAACCTTTTCCAAAGGAGATAGCCGCCATTAAAGTTTGGGATCCAAAATTTCAAATACACATAAAAAACGGAAAAATTGGCCGATTGATTTGCGGTTTTCACTAAAATCATTCTTTATGTTGGTATTTTCTTGAAAATAAATTATAAAGATAAATTTCGAAAAATGCCGATAGAGGGCGCTTTAGACTTTGAAGTAATGAAAAACTATTTTTTGCATCTCATTAAATGGTTTCGTAAGCTTAGACTTATACTTAAATTTTGAGCTCAAAATCTGAATAGTTCGAATTGGTTAAGTAGCACAAACTTAACTGTGTTCAGAGGGTTTAAATTTCAAATGATTATAAAAAATGGAAAAATTGGTCGATTGATTTGTGGTTTTCACTAAAACTGTTCTTTATGTCAGTATTTTATTGAAAATGAATTATAAAGATAAATTTTAAAAAATGCCGATAGAGGGTGCTTTAGACTTTAGATTAACGAAATAATCCATCCTAATATTATTTTTTGTCGTTATTTTTTGCATCTCATTAAATGGTTTCGTAGGCTTAGATTTAAACTTAAATTTTAAGCTCAAAATCTGAATAGTTGGGAGTGGTTAAGTAGCACAAACTGAACTGTGTTCCGAGGGTTTAAATTTCAAACAAAATGGAAAACTATACAAAATGGAAAAATTAGCCGATTCGTTTGCAGTTTTTGCTAAAACTACTCTTTAAATCAGTGCTTTCTTGAAAATAAATTTTAAAGATAAATTTCACAAAATGCCGATAGAGGGCACCTTAGACATTGGAGTAGTGTACAACTATTTTCAACCGTTATTTTTTTAAATCTCATTATAGGCTTTCAAATGCTTAGATTTAAATTTTGAGATCAAATTCTGAGTCGTTGCAAGTGTTTAAGTAGTGCAAAAGTGAACTGTGTTCGAAAGGGGGAGGTTTAAATTTGAACTCCTGAACACACTTCAGTTTGCGCTTCTCAACCCCTCCCAATGATTCAGAATTTGAGTTCAAACTTTAAGTGTAAATCTAAGATTTCGAAAACATTTAACAAGTTTTGGAAAACATTTAATTAGATACAAAAAATAACGGTTAAAATTTGTTGTTCGTTACTCTAAAGTTTAAGACGCCCTCTAACGGAATTTTTTGAAATTTATCTTTAAAATTCATTTTCAAGAAGATACTGACTTAAAGAATAGTTTTATTTTAAACCGCAAACGAATTGACCAATTTTTCCGTTTTTTATTATCATTTGAAATTTGAACCCTCTGAACACAGTTCAGTTTCTGATACTTAACCACTCCCAACTATTCAGATTTTGAGCTCAAAATTTAAGTTTAAGTCTAATTTTACGAAAACATTTAATCAGATGCAAAAAATAACGTAAAAAGTAGTTGTTCGTTACTCCAAAGTTTAAAGCGCCCTCTATCGGCATTTTTTGAAATTTATCTTTATAATTCATTTTCAATAAAATACCGACATGAAGAATAGTTTTAGTGAAAACCGCAAATCAATCGACCAATTTTTCCGTTTTTTATAATCATTTGAAATTTAAACCCTCTGAACACAGTTAAGTTTGTGCTACTTAACCGCTTCCAACTATTCAGATTTTGAGCTCAAAATTTAAGTCTAAGCTTACAAAACCATTTAATGAGATGCAAAAAATCATGGTAAAAAATAGTTTTTTATTACTTCAAAGTCTAAAGTGCCCTCTATCGGCATTTTTCGAAATTTATCTTTATAATTTATTTTCAAGAAAATACCAACATAAAGAATAATTTTAGTGAAAACCGCAAATCAATCGACCAATTTTTCCATTTTTTAATGTGTATTTGAAATTTTGGACCCCAAACTTTAATGGCGGCTATCTCTTTTGGAAAACATTTGGGACCCTTGGTTTCCTATTTCCTATTACTCGTCTTGATGTGTTCTATCACCCCCTAGCATATATACCATTTGTTTAGGGACACCCTTATATAGACACTAATTAACATACATATAGACTATAATTTCTATAAATAGTGCTGTAACTATCCATTCATTTTTGGGTAATCATTTTTGCCTGTTAATTTATTTTTAAATTTATTTTTTATTAATTTCAGCTTGCTAAAACTTCTTATGCATGAAAGAATGAAAACAGGAAGAATTAGAAATATTCAAAGAGTGACATTGATATGTTTACTGCAAAAATGATCCTATTTAAAGAAGGAAAAAAAAAATGTTAAAAAGATTTTTTTTTAACTGACTACAACATTTGAGACAGAAAAGTATAAATTTTACAAGTACGTTGTTTGATTTTTCATGTTCCAAATGGTCTTGCAAATGGAGGATCAAATACAGTAGAAGATCTTTATGATGCAATTCCCTATAACGCAATTCTCCATATAACACACAGCTTTTCAGATGCAAACAATGAATTTTGCAGTGAGATGCACCTGAATTTCCAGATTGTAAAAAAAATATCACTATTTTCTAGGAAACTAAATTTAATGCATTAGTTCAATTTTGCCTTCTTAATTTAGAACTTTTTAATAAAAAAAATTAATATTACAATAAATGTTTCTGAATATGAGCAACACAATGAATGATTTAAGTCCAGGTATATTTCGGGCATTTATAAAAAGCATGTTTAACAGAATGTAGAATGATCTACATAATTCAAAAATTTATAATCCAGATAAGGAATGTAGCATAATGATACACTAATGTATTTTCAGACATATTTAGCTATATTTATGAGGTAAATTTAATGATGTGTGTAATGTAATCCATATTCCACATTATGAAATGAAAGTTCAAAATTTCAAGGCAAGAGTGTATGTCAAAAAGGTAAACAATTAACAATAAACAATTAAAAAACAAACAAGATACAGGCAAGAAAAAACAGTCTGTTCTTCTTCAGAGGGAGGACAGATGAGACTTAACCCCACCCCCCTCAGTCTTGTCTGTTCTCCCTCTGAAGAAGAACAGACTGTTTTTTCTTGCCTGTATCTTGTTTATTGTTTTTTAATTGTTTACCTTTTTGACATACACTCTTGCCTTGAAATTTTGAACTTTCATTTCATAATGTGGAATATAACTTGTAGCATTATATATGAGCTGCTTAAGCGCCAATGGTGCTGCAATTTTTCATGTTGAATTGATAATAATGTAATTCATATAACACACAACCTTGCATTATATAAATCTTTTACTGTAAAACAAGAAAACAACAGTATTTGGTAAACACATTTATACCGAAACACAAGTAGACTATGTTGCTGTATGTATTCACACCACAATCTAAACTAAGTTAAGCATATTAAGATAGGTATGTTGAAAATATCAGTCAATTTTGCAATTCATTCAAAGTTTTATGTTGGTGAGCAGACATCTAGGGATTAAGTAAGGTAAACAAACTCTAATCATCAAACTGCATGGTGAAATGTAACATCAAAAAATATATTTAGTGAACAGCATTTAACCCCCCCCCCCCCTCCATCATCTTTTCCAAGGGGATCCTGGTACACACACATCATTATTTGAGATTAAAAGAAATATATAATGAGCTATATATGTCTTACCAAGTGGTGCTGTAAGATAAAATTAATCAATGTGTATTTTTTAAATACTTAAGAGTGGAAGCTGGATTAAAATGTTATTTTTTGCTTAGATGATTCTGTTTTTTTTTTTTTCCATTTTTTGAGTGCTTTGTAGAAGTGAAAATATTTTGCCAACTAGTAAGTCTAATTTCCTGCCAACCACCTGCAAAACTTATAAGCTATTAACAAACAAAGCAAGGGAAAAAAAAAAACAATTTTATTATTTGCAGTGCTTTTAAAAAACAGCTATATCACTGCAGAGTTATACCATAATGTAAATTTTACTTTAGGTTATTATCAATAGAAATTACTTATTTTACATTGAGTACCTACTTTTTGTTTGACTAGTTTCATGGATTTTAAAAAGAAAAAAAAAAAAAAAAAAAAGAAAAATTGCTTTCTAAATTAAAAATCGATATTCATACAGGGCTGCACTGATTGATCTACAAATTAGAGATTAGTTCAGAATCTTTTCACAGAACCCAAGACTAACCCCCCCCCCCCCCCCCCCCAATGGAGCTAATTTTTGTGTTGCTCACATCTACAGCTCATATTCAAAATATTAGAATAATTACCTTTTTTTTAGAAATTGAAAATATCGTTTGGTAATTTAATGTCTTTTAATGAAAATATGCAAATGATATTTTTATTAAGAACTTATTGTTGATTAAACTTACTTGTTATCTTAAATTTAATATCATTTTTGAAAAGATTAATTGCAAAAAAAATTATTTTGAAAAGTCAAAATATTAGAATATTTATTCAAGTGGTTCAAAATATTAGAATATTTCACATTAATTCTCCTTTAATTATTACCAATTCTTAACTGGTGGCATCATTGATTAAATTCAGACTATATTATTTAAAATCAGTATTCTTTTTTGCAGTTTGTTTCTTTTTCGTCTTAAAATGGGCCGTGTGAGTGATATTCCTGAATCTACTAAACTTCGTATGGTTGATTTGTATCGGCACGGTAAAAATCAATGTTTTATAGCGAATTGTTTACATTGTTCGCAATCGAGCGTTAGTAAAATACTAACACAATATTCAAAAATTGGAAAATTTCAAAATAATCGCCGAAATGGTGGCCTAAAACCAAAAACATCTGCTAGAGATGACAGGAAACGGAAGTGTATAGTTAAGAAAAACCGTTTTAAAAGTGTGCGATTCTTGCACCGACAATGGAAAGAAGAAGGAGCTGAAGTTTCTACATCGACAACATTAAGACGTCTCCATAAATTTAAATTTGAATCTCGTGTACCGAAAACAAAACCTCTCATGACTGCAAGACAAAAGCGTATAAGATTGAATTGGTGTAAATCAAGACGTTTATGGAGCAATGAAGATTGGAAAAATATATTATTTAGGGATGAAAGTATGTTTTGTGTTTCATATGGTAATCAAGGTATTCGAGTTTGGAGAATGAAGCAAGAAGCATTTGATAAAGAATGCCTTAAACGTTCCGTAAAATTTGCTGCTAGTGTCATGGTTTGGGGTTGTATGAGTGCAGAAGGACCTGGAAAGTTATGCATCGTCTGCGAAAAGGTTAACTCTCTGATATATCAAGAAATTTTAGAATATTACATGATTCCATCATCAGAAGATTTATTTGAAGATGATTTCATCTTTCGACAAGATTTAGCGTCCCCGCATACCTCGGTGTCAACTAAGAATTGGTTCCGCCAACGCAACATTAAGGTACTTCCTTGGCCACCAAATTCACCAGATCTTAATCCCATCGAAAACTTATGGTGTATAATGAAGAAAAAACTTCAAGAAAATCCTCCTTCAAGTAAAACTGAGTTAGTGGCACGTATAAAGTCTATTTGGGCTAATATTGATAGAAATGTTTGTAAACACCTTGTATATAGTATGCAAGATCGATTGTACGCTGTTATGAAAGCTAAAGGGGATGCTACAAAATATTAACTACCATTTACTTCATATTCATAAGGTAATATTGTTGCGTAAAATAAAATATTCTAATATTTTGAACCAATCTAAATTTTATTCTAATATTCTGGTGTGTTTAAGGAAGCTGTATACCTAATTTATTGTGCTGTATTTTATATTTTATAAATGTTAAAATCTTATCTAAACATTTCAGATTTAATTTATAAGAAATTTAATTGCATTTACTTAGTATAAAAAATAAATAAATGACAAATAATTTTTTCTTATTACTTTTTCTCAATTATTCTAATATTTTGAATATGAGCTGTAGCATCAAGACTTGGTGTATTTTTTGGCCCTATACTTTTATAGTTCCTTTAATTTTTTCATTACTGCATTTTTATTTATTTATTTCAAGCCCAAAGTGAGTTAAGTCACCAAATATGGCACTATAAAATTTTCACTTGTCTTATTTTAGGGCTACAACTTTCAGCTAGAGTCACCGGAAAACTTTGTCTGATAAGTAGCCTCGAAAATAGCAATTTCAGAAAGTTATGCTATTGCAAAATAAAAAAATATGACGTAACAGGATTTTTTTTTTTTTTTTTTTTTTTTTCAATTCTCAAACTTCCTAATATAGGGCTTTAAAATGCACCAAATCTCAATGCTAGGTCTCAGCAACACCAAAAGTGGCTCTCTTGAATGATAAAATAATGAATTTTGTGTCATCAGAGCCAAAGTATGAAAGAACGCTTGAATTTTTTTTTTTTTTTACAATTGTTTCAAGATTAATTAATTATCTGGTTTATAAATCTCTTCTCACCCAGAAAAAGAAATTTTGATCCTCAATAACCTTCCCCCTAATTAATATATGTTGAGTATGTTTCTTGTGGCAGACCTTAATCTTATTTCTTACAAAATAGTAGAAAAATCATTTTTATTATTGTTATGCTCACAAATTTCATTAAAACATAGTTAAAATTGAAATATGATCGATAACATGGTGCTTTACTTTTGCACTACAAATATATGTTTTAGTAATATAGCATGACATACGACAAGGGGCAAAAAATATTGAGAAAAAAAAAAGCATGACATCATATACAATTCCTTATTAATATTACAAGCATTCATTACACCTTCAAACATATATTCAAATTATCATTTAAGAAATGTAAACAAAACAGCGACTAGAAATCCACAGAATTCTAAAATCTACATAACTGCTGGTCCCAAGTTATGTGAATTTGCAGAAATCTAGAGTAATTTTTATTTCTATTAAATATGATTTCCATTAAAATCCCCCCCCCCCCCCCCAAGAAAAAAGAAACTTTACTTTAAAAATTTTTTTTCAAGAGGCGAGATGGCGATGATGCATGAATTGCCAGATTTCAACATTCAATTAAAACATTTTAACGCTTTCAGGGACAAGGAAATCCTGCTTCAAAAATATTTAAATACTTTGCACTGCAATTAACGAATAAATTTATTTGAAAATAATAAAAAGCATTTTTTCCTGTATATTATGAGATCGAAATTCTACTGAAAATTACAGATGCCATTTTTCAGTTTCAGCAATATAATTAAACATTTTCAGGCAGCAAGAGGTACCCCTGAAAAAGGTTAAACCTTTGTTTGTTTATTTCAGAAACACCATTAACAATAAGAGTTATTCTCCAGTCAACAGAAAGATTAAGATGAATTTTCTAGCATTAAGTATCTGAGAGATTAGATGAATTTTATGAAATTTTTATTTAAATTTGTTTAATCCATTGTGGATTTTAATTTGAAAATAAGTTTATGAAAGTCACACTGAAGTTTTTGAGATATGGGTGCAGTTGAATCAAGGGGGGTGGCGTAGGAAGGACATCCCCCTATTCAATGGCACCAACTTATATGAGCCCATGGGACCCAAGCCCACCCAATAATTTTAAATGCTAGCATACCCAATTTTCATTGTTCTATTTAGTTATTTCATTATTATTTTTTTTTTTCTCCCTAGTACAACTTTTATTTTGTCAATGACCATGTATCTTAATTCTCCAACTGATATCCATAAATCCCAAACCCAGCAGCAGAATTTTTTTCTGCAATCTGCAACACAAGTAAAAACTTAAAAAACAGTCTGCAGACCAACCCTCGCATTACATTATACGCACTAAAACCTCCTAAGTATTTTTGATACAGACATAAAAGAAAAGCATACTTTAAAAAAGAAGTTGCCTTTGTCCTCAGAATTTTTAACGCCTCATCATTGTCCGAACAAAATCATTTTTCCGTCCAACCATCTTTAACAAAATTTGCGGGTTTTTCACGATCTTTTGACTCAGACATGCTAAAGGCTAAGCAAGAAAAAAGCTGAACTTTCACGGCCTCACAGACTTTTGGCGAAATCTGCGTTTTTCTGCAATCCTTTTAACGAAATTAGCGTTTTCCCGCGACCAATTGAAGAAAATCGCACTTTTTCTCCCACAGCCTTTTTAATAAAATTTGCATTTCTCCAAAATCCTTTAGCGAAATTTGCGCTTTTTCGTCAAAATTTGCTTATTTTCCGCGATCTTACGTCAAAATTTGCGCATTTTCCGCGATCTTACATCAAAATTTGCGCATTTTCCGCGATCTTTCGTCAAAATTTGCGTATTTTCCGCGATCTTTCGTCAACATATGCGTATTTTCCGCGATCTTTCGTCCAAAAATGCGTATTTTCCGCAATAAAAAAAATGCGTATTTTCCGCGATTTTTCGTCAAAATTTGCATATTTTCCGCTATCTTTCGTCAACATTTGCGTATTTTTCGTGATCTTTCGTCAAAATTTGTGTGTTTTCCGCGATCTTTTGTCGACATATGTGTATTTTCCGCGATCTTTCGTTAAAATTTCCGTATTTTCCGCGATTTTTCGTCAAAATTTGGGTATTTTCTGCGATTTTTCTACAAAATTGGAGCATTTTTTGCAATCTTTCGATAAAATACGATTATTTGACAAAATTAGATTATTTTTCCGCAACCTGTTCACAAAAGTCGTGTTTTCCCAGCAATTTTTTGACGAAAATTGCGTCTTGTTCGTGATCATTTAACAAAAATCGCGTTTTTTCTCGCAATCCTCTGAAGAAAATAGTATGTTTTCCGCGATTGTTTGAAGATTTTTTTCAATCCTTTGGAGAAATTTGCGTTTTTTCTGCAATCCTTTGGAGAAATTTTCTTAATTTAGCGCCGTTTGACTCGCGTTTTTATTGTATTATTTCATCGTTACCCCCCCCCCCCTACATATAAATGACATCAAATTTTAATGCATATTTGCATTCATCCCAGGGATAATAAAATTCGTCGCCGGAAAAGCGGAATTCCGCGGAAAAGTAGCATGTCTGTTTGACTAGATGTTATTTTTCGCGATCTCTTGAAGAAATTTACCGTCTTTTCGTGATATTTTGAGGAAAACTGCCATTTTTCGTGATTTTTTTATTACCTTTTTAGTGATTTTTGAAGAAATTCGCCATTTTTTCGTGATCTTTTTACGAAAACTTCCGTTTTCTCGCGATTTTTACCACAAAAACTGCTTTTTTTGCAATCTTTTGAAGAAATTTGCCGTTTTTTTTTTTAAAGAAATTTGCTGTTTTTCGTGATTTTTGACAAAAACTGCCGTTTTTTTCGCGATCTTTTAAAGAAATTTGCCGATTTGTCGTGATCATTTGACGAAAACTGCCGTTTTTTCGCAATTTTTTAAGAAAATTTGATGTTTTTCCGTGATTTTTTGACGAAAACTGCCGTTTTTCGTTAATTTTTGATTTATTTCGCCGTTTTTTCGCGATTTTTGAAGAAATTCGCCGTTTTTTGTGATCGTTTTACGAAAACTGCCGTTTTTTCGCGATCCTTTGAAGAAATTTGCCATTTTTTTCACAAATTTTTTTGAAGAAATTTGCCGTTTTTTGTGATTTTTTGACGAAAACTGCCGTTTTTTTGCGATCTTTTGAAGTAATTTCCCGATTTGTCGTGGTCTTTTGACGAAAACTGCCGCTTTTTCGCAATCTCTTGAAGAAATTTGCCGTTTTTTCTTTTTTTTTGGACGAAAATTGCCCTTTTTACGAGCTTTTAAAAAAATTTCCGTTATTTTGCGATTTTTTGAAGAAATTTGCCATTTTTTGCGATCTTTTGACGACATTTGCATTTTTTCTCGATTTATTGAGAAAATTTGCCGTGTTTTCGTAATTTTTTGAAGAAATTCGCCGTTGTTTCGTGAATTTTTACGAAAACTGCCGTTTTCTCGTGATCGTTTGAAGAATTTTGCCGTTTTTTCGTTATTTTTTGACAAAAACTGCCGTATTTTTGTGATCTTTTGAAGAAATTTTGCGATTTTTTGAAGAAATTTGCAATTTTTGCGATCGTTTGAAGACAATGGCCGTTTTTTCGTGATTTTTTGACGAAAACTGCCGTTTTTTTGTGATCTTTAGATGAAATTTGCCGTTTTCCCGCGATTTTTTTTTAATTTGCCGTTGTTTCGCGATCTTCCCACGAGAAAACTACTGTTTTTTCGTGATCTTTTGAAGAACTTTGCCTTTTTTCGCGATTTTTTACGAAAACTGCCATTTTTTGTGATTTTTTGTCGAAATTCACCGTTTTTTTCGCGATCTTTTGACGAAATTTGCCGTTTTTTTGCGATCTTTGGACGAAATTTGCATGTTTTTCGCGATCTATGACGAAATTGATTTCTTTTCGAAGACTATTTTTCGAAATTCGCGATACATTTTATGTCTGAATTTTTGGATTTACGACCGACATTTTTAAATTTTTAACAGTTGAAAAATAGCCTGCAGATCTTCCCAAGAGTCTGCGACGTGCGTCGCAGCGTTGAGCCGATTCTGCTCTCGGGATCCCAAATAACTGAAATGTGCAGATTTAACTTTCAGCTATTTCAATTTATAGTCATGTTCATGACATTGTGATATTACAATAACAATAAGTGTCTTTATAAGGAAAAAGCCATGAGAATATTATTTAATAAAATTGAAACTTTTTTAAAACATGATAGCTTGACTTAAAATTCTTATCTTTCACTCCTGCCGACCCTTTAAAGAAGAACAAATTGGTCGTATTTTACCAAAATATTTTTGAGCCCACCCAAAATATTTCAAAAGTTGGCACCACTGCCCATATCCCAGAAGGTTTGAAATTTTGTGTTTTCAACGGTCAAAAAATGAAATGTTCCCCCTGGAGCCACAGAAAATTGAAGCACTGAAAAGTTTTATTGTGTATATTTTTATGAAGAGAGTTAATATGTAGCTGGTCTTTATCCTGATCATAAAAGGAGTTTTTATTTCTTTTGACTAAAAAAATAAGCCCAGTAGCATAGTGGTTAGAGCATCTGACTGTGGCACTGCAGGTCAAGAGTTCAATTCCTGACTGAGTGCAGTTCAATCAGCTTTCATTCCTTCAGGGTCAATAAAAATAAGCAGGAGTCTGTCCAGATTTTTCTCACAGGATCACAAGAGACAATTTCACTAAAATAGTGAAATTGTGAATGTTTTTTTTTATATTTGTGAAAATATAGTATATAACCTAATCAGAATTTTGTGAATTTTAAATTATCGATGTGTTCAGGTTATATTTTTCATATATAAAGAGCTAAGTAATATGCTCTTTGGTGAGTTCAACTACTTATTTACAAGCCAGATTTTATTATTAAATGATTAAATTTGTGAAAAGTTCAATTTGAAGGTGAAAAAATTCTGTGAAAGGTCTATTTAAGAGACAAATAATTTTGTGAAGGGTCCTGTGTGGGGATAAAAATTTTTGTGAAGGTTCCTGTTTTAAGATAAATTATTTTGTGAAGGGTCCTTTAAAGGACCTAAAATTTTCCTAAACATATCCCTAATAAGAACTAAGCTTGCTTGGGAATTAAACACCAAGGGTCTTGCATTAAGCTGAACACTTAGCCGTGACGCATGCTGTATAGCACGTTAGAGCCCAAGGTCTATAAACAGAGATGAGCACTGTTGGTGCTGATCCTTCATGGATTGTAATGCCACAGAGTTTTAACAATGCGTAGAAATATTCTGTAACAATATCCTACATGCTAGCCATTTTTTTCTTTACCTAGTTTATTTTTTTTCAGCATAAAAAAAAAGATGAAATGGTTACAGGAAAAAATGATACATTTATGTAAAAATTCAAAATATCACACTGGTGTTAATAAACAGAATTGTATACCTTTTGGTCTTTTTGCCTGGCATTCATGTTCATACCAGTTCCGTAAAACAATCACATTGCAGCATTCTGGACACATAATTGGCTTATTCATGCATTTATTCTCATGTGATGAACGATTTTTACCATCCAAAATTTCTCTACAGTAGGAACACTGTACAGTTGCTGAGCCATTTAATGAAAAAACAGCATCTGTAATTGAACCAGTTAATTAGGATTACACATAATGAATAACAGATTTAAAAAGAGTATATTTTCACTTAAAACTAAAAGTGTGAAAATTTTTTAACAACTAGACATTTGTAAAAGATTCTTTTTTCTTCTATTGTGCGTGTGTGTGTATGAGAAGGTGGGGGAAAATTCAGATGTGTACTACAGTAGACTCCCTCAAATCCGCACAGTTTAGGGACTAGCGTTTGTACAGATTTCTGGTTATTGCTTTGTTTACATTTTTTAAATTGTAATTTAAATGTAATTAAATGTAATGCAATCAAAACTACAATGAATGCTTACAATATAATAAAATATTAAAATAAGTAATAAACTAAAATGATAAAAATTTAGATAAATTTAAAAAAAATTCAAATATTAAAAGAAAAAGTTAAGTTAATAATCAATAATGCATGATTAAACATTCATTACAAATATGAAATGTATTTTTCCTATATTATTCAATGAAACTTGCCTCATAATGGTACATTTCTAATTCACATCAAAATAAAAAAATAAGGAAAGTTTACTTCAGGTTTAATAATCAAAAAAGCTTGATTAATACATAAATGTACTTGGTAAGTAGATTGTGATTAGCAGTGATATTAGCAATATCTTGAATTTTTTTCAGAAA
The DNA here is from genome assembly GCA_964019185.1 of Maratus speculifer. Classification (NCBI taxonomy): domain Eukaryota; kingdom Metazoa; phylum Arthropoda; class Arachnida; order Araneae; family Salticidae; genus Maratus; species Maratus speculifer. The sequence continues at coordinate 63,528,073 of OZ025303.1, forward strand.
TAAATTTATTCTTCCTTTATGAGAAACATGAATTCAGTAATATTAATGAAAATTACAAATTAAAATATACATGGAATTGATATAAAACTAAAAAAGTTCAAATTTTGTCTCGATGTCTGAAGAAAATGTTTCATTATTTACAACCGTAAATTATATGCAGATTTTAGGATGGCGGATTTGAGGGAGTTTACTGTATTTCAAAAAATATTTGTGAAGGAAAAGATGTCTATTGTGCTCAGCACTGCAGTAAGAGAAAACTGCACTTGGGACAATGCTTGAATTTAGCCCACATCAACATACAGAGGTGATTGTGGGTTCATAAAAAAAAAAAAACCCTGAAATTTTAGCGAGGAAACCTTTCTATATGGGAACAATGGGCAAAAGTCAACATAATTTATTACAGGAAGGCCAAATTACATAGTATATAAAGTATATAATACTTTACAACTTTACAATACTTTAAAAACACAAAATTAAAAAGTGCACAAACAGAAACGAATTTTACTGAATAAATATTTTGTTTTTATTTTGAAGCTTATCTTTAATTTCTATTCAGATACTCCAAACAACTAAATAACGTAAGAGAAAATGACACTTATATTTTGGAAAAAAAAAATATATATATATATATGAAAAAGGTGACAAAAAATTTATCTATCAATAGCAATATAGCAGTTGACAATCCTTTTGTATTCCTGGATAGTAATTGCATGCTATTTTAAAAAATTACAAACTCAAAAAAAAAAAAAAAAAAAAAGACAAGGTTAACGAAAAAAAATTAAGACAAAAACCTCAAACAAGTTTTATAAAGAAAAATGTCCTTATTCATAAATTTGTATTTGGATGTATGATAAGAGATAACTAACTTTGAAACAAAAAATGAAAAAATCAGGTCCAATGAGTAAACATATAATTTTTTTTATTAAAAAGAAGAAGAAAGGAGATCTAGAGTTTAAATTTGACATCCCCTCAATTTCCACTCCTGGGGTGAATGCTCCTTTGGTTGTGCTTTTTGTGTATATAACTGAGAAACAAATAATACAGTTTTATTTATATATACCTTTAAGCTAGAGTATTTATTGATGATAAATGTTACAACAGCAAGCATTATCGATAATTATTTAATTCTGTGCTTAAAAAAAATATTTGATGACTAATTTTTTATTATACAGTAGACTCCCTCAAATCCACACAGCTTGGGACCAGAGGTTTTGCAGATTTTAGAATTTTGCGGATTTCTGGTCATTGCTTTGTTTACATTTTTTAAAAGAATAATTTGAGTGCAATGAGTAGTGCAATCGGAACTATAATGAATGCTTACAATATAATAAAATATTAAAATAAATAATAAACTAAAATAATAAAAATTTAGATAGTTTTTAAAATGATAAAAGTACAAATAGCAAAGGTCAAGTTAATAATCAATAGTGTATAATTAAATATTCATTATAAAGATTAGATGTATTTTTCCAAAATTATTCAACAAAATTTGCCTCATAAAAGTACATTACTAATTCACATCAAAATCATAAAATAAGGATTTCTTTTTTTTTCAAGTTCAGCCAGACTTAATAACCAAAAAATCTTGATTAATGCATAAATATATTTGGTAAGAAGATTGTGATCACCAGTGATATCAGCAATATCTTGAATTTTTTCCCCAAAAAATTATTCTTCCTTCATGAAAAAAACATGAATAGAATATTATTAAGAAAATCATAAAATAAAAATTATATGGAATTGATGCAAAACTAAAAAAATCAAATTTTGCCCCAATATCTGAACTGAAAGTTTCATTGTTTACATACATAAAATATGTGCGGATTTTAGAGAGTTGTGGATTTCTGGTTTGCGGATTTGAGGGAGTCTACTGTATTCAAATTTGACAACCTATTTTAGCGTTTGTGCACTGAAAAATTCTTTTTGAGTCTTAATCTGTGATTTCTGCTACACTCAAACATAACAAATTCCTAAAGTGGATCAACTCCCTAAATCATAAATTATTGCTATATCCAGGCCCTTATTATTGCAGGGCCAAATTGGGACTTTGCCCAGGGGCTCTCAAATCCACATACAGTACACTTCCTCAAATCCTCATCGCTTGGGACCAGAGGTTGTGCAGATTTTAGAATTTTGTGAATTTCTGGTCATTGCTTTGTTTACATTTTTAAAACAGTGATTTCAATGTAATTAATGATGCAATTAAAATTATAATGAATGCTTAAATGTAGTAAAATAATTAAGTAAAATAATAAACTAAAATAAAAAATTAGGTAATATTTTAAAATTATTAAAATTAAAGGTCAAATAAATAATCAATAATGCATAATTAAATATTCATTATAAAGATAAGATGCATTTTTCCTAAAGTATTCAATGAAACTTGCCTCATAAAGATGCACTACTAATTCACATCAAAATCATAAAATAAGGAAGTTTTATTTCAGGTCTAGCGATTTAATAATAAAAAAAGCTTGATTAAAGTAGAAATACATTTTCAAATAGATTGTGATTACCAGTGATAGCAGCAATATCTTGGGAAATAAATTTATTCTTCCTTCGTGAAAAAGCTTGAATTTAGTAATATTAATGACAGCTACAGATTAGAATAGATAAAAAATTTATATAAAAATAAAAAAAAAACGAATTCTGCCCCTATATCTCAACTAAAAATTTCATTGTTTATATCCATAAAATATGAGTCAATTTTAGAGAGTTGTGGATTTAAGGGAGTCTACTGTATTAAATTATAAAATACTTTTTTTTCCAAAACCCAAATCTTTCATAAATTGAAGTTAAGTTACATAAAAGAGTTTTGTTCTGTACTAAGAAAGAGTATTTTATTAAGTTATTTAATTTAGAAATGGCAAATTTAAAAATTTTCTTTGATTTAAAAATCAAAGTGTGAAAATATTGTTTTTGCACTACACTTACGCATATGACTGAGTTCTATTTGAATAATGCTGCAACAATTTGAATGGGGCCCCCTAATGTATCTTTGCCCAGGGCCCTAATCAGTAATGATCCGGGCCTGCTATATTATAAATTACAATGCAAAAACAAAATAATTCTACCATTTTAGAGGATAGGGCAGTTTTTTTTATTTTTTAAATTTGCCCTTGCTTCAAAAATAAACAAAATAAATGTATTTGCTGTAAGCACAGTTAAATAAAATAACAGAGTTTCCTCTTGAGGGTTTCAGGGGGGGGGGGGCACTCTGCCCCCCTTATTCAAAAACTAGCGCCCCTCTTGTCATTCATTCAAAAAAATAGCGTCCTTCTAGCCTCTTGCCTACATTTGAAAAAACGCAGCCCTCCAGTGATGATCCGAACCCGCTATAGCGCATAAATTACGCAAAAAAAAAAAAAGTCTCATACGCATCTTGTGGGACGGGTAATTTCGTCAAAAAATCGCTACAAAAAAAAAAAAAAAACAGCAAGTTTCGTTAAAAATCGCGAAATAACGACTAATTTCTGGCAAGATTCGCAAAAAATGGCTAATTTTGTCATAAAACGGCAGATTTCCTCAAAAGATCGTGGAAAAACGACAGAGTTCTTCCAAAAATCGCAATAAAACGGAAAATTTTGTCACATTGAGTCGCAAAAAACGGCATTTTTCGTAAAAAAAATAGTTTCTCACTCTTTCATCAAAAGAGTCGTCAAAAGTCACTCTTTCGTCAAAAGATTTGCGAAAAAACAGCAAATTTCATCCAAAAATTGCAATAAAATGGAAAATTCCGTGAAAAGTTCCGTTTTTTTCATGATATTTTCACATTTGTTGTTTTTTTGCGATTTTTGTAGCAAAATATGCCGTTTTTTGTGATCTTTTAGCAAAAACTGCTGTTTATGCAATCTTTTAATAAAATTTGCCATTTTTTCACGATTTTTTTTAACAAAATTTACCTTTTTTCCCTATTTTTTGATGACATTTCTATTTCTTTACGACTTTTCGAACCGCTAGATTCTAGATTCAACTCTATGAAAGTGCCCTTAAAAATGAAAAAGTGCCCTGAAAAATGTAAAAAGTGCCCTTTTCAGAACAGTAGCGCCCTGCCCTTTTTTAAACCTGGGGGAAACTCTGAAAATAACATGTATGACATATGAAAAGAAACAAAAGAATTGTAAAACCAATACAAAATTTTAATTTAAAGAAAATAAGGTATAGTTAACATTCTATTTAAACAATGAATTGTTTACAACAATCAATAATCCTTTTTAATAGACAGATTTTAAGTATTAAAATCAATTATGATAGGTTGAAGAATCAGTTTTAATTTCACATTAGTTAATTATACATTTTACATTTTTTTAAAATATATATTCAAAATACTGCACAAATTTAAATTTTTTGAATTTACAAAAATTGTCTTTAGAAGTAGCGTAGCCTAATAAAAGGTTGAAGTGAAGCTAATCAGGAGTAGGAGTGACCAATTCATAAAATATAGGACATTTTTTGTGAAAAAAATAGGACATATATAGGACATTTAGAAAGTAATGCTATTGGATATATATTGCTATAAAATACATTTTTAAAACATAATCTATGTTAGTTTATAATTTTTCACTAATTAAAGATAGTAAATCAAGATACAATATTAAAAAATATGTATAAAATTAAATTTTCCATTGTTATTCTTAAATCTTCTTTGAAATGGAAACTTTCCAAACCAACAATGTTAGATTTCAAGAAAATCTTTGATAATCACTGGAAATTTTCCAAACCAACAATGTTAGATTTCAAGAAAATCTTTGATAATCACAGACTCTTATAAAATCAGATTTCAAGGAAATCTGTTATGTTTGAGAAAGGCTTACATGTGGTAGATACCCTTGTCAATGAATTGTGAGCAACAATGTGTAAATTAAAGGTTCCAACACTATGCCAAATTTTCTCAGAAATTGTACTTCTCTATTTGAAATTTTAAAAGCTGATTTATTTACATTAGGACCATTTGATCCAAAGATAAGCAAATGATTTAGATCCAATTTAAAGAAAGGCTTTCATTACATTCATTTTGCAGTTAAATGATCAAAAAGCTCACTTTCAATATATTTTTTTGGCAATACCACCAATTTTCTCATTACAATACCAAGCAAAAATGTTTAATTGTTTTAAGTTCTGGTCATTTAATGTCTCTTCATACATGAGTGACTAAAGGGGAATTCTTTGTTGAAATCATCACTGACAGTGTGTCATTGATAATTGATCATTTGTTTTAAAATATGAGTCAAGCCTATGAGATATGGCAATGGTACATGACATTTTCTTTGAATTTTACTGTATACCTTGTGGCATGGAGGAAACTGCAAACATTTCAAAAATAAATTTTGTATTCCATCTGATGACTGAAATAAATAATTAGGGCCATATCTTGGAATGGTAGATCTTATTTCCCTTATTTTAAGTCCAAGCACTCAATCCACTTTTTTTTTTTTTTTTTTTGATATTTAAACTTAAGCTTTTTCTGCCAGTAAAATGCACAAAGCGAGATTGAAGCTAATCGCTTTGTTTTTCTCAATTATATTTGTGCTTCGTTTATTGGGATGCTGCATTAATTGCAAATAACCACTGTTACTGATGGGAACCAAACATGTAATGATCTTTACCTTTCACACACCATTCAGCAATTTTTTTCCATGCCCGTCAATCTGATCTATCCAAGCATTACAGAATTTCATCAATCTATGTTCACATTGCATTAATGTAATGCAATAAATATGCCTTTTCTACATTAAAAAATAAAATTAATAAAAACGATGTATTGCAGCTGAATACACGATAAGAGAAACTAAAATAATCGCAATGAAACACAGAACCATGTTGAATGTTCAACTAACTCAGCGAGCAAAGTGATGCATGTGAAAACAAGTGATGATTTAAATACCAAATATCTGAGAAAGTACAGAAATATAGGACAATTAGAAAAATATAGGACAATATAGGACAATTTTGAAGGTTATTTTATAAATATAGGATATATAGGAAATATAGGACAACTCTGAGATCTGGCTAATGTTAAAAAAAATATATGATTCAAGCATATTCATGGATCAAGTTCAATGGTTATATACATGAAACATTAGTAAGTTTATCTATTCTAAAGAAAAAAAAAAAATAATAATAATAATGCTGTCATTGCCACTGACAATGAATTTTTTCTGACCTAAGGGATTTCTTTGCTAATACAGTAGACTTCCTCAAATCTGCACATAATTTACAGATGTAAATAAGGAAACATTCAATTTAGATATAAGAAATTTTGATTTCATTTCACACTTTTTTGACGAAATTCGTAGTTCTTTTGGCAAAATTTGCAGTTATTTTGTGATCTTTTGGTGGGACTTGTGGTTATTTCGAAATCTTTTGGCAGAACTTGGAGTTCTTTAACAATCTTTTGGCGAAATTTGCAATTTTGTAAAAAAATTCGTGTTTCTGCTGTAATTCCTGGTCAAAATTTGTGGTATTTTTCTGTCCAAATTTTCAGACATATGACTGATTTTTTTAAAATTTCATTTTGGGAACCGATTGGCTAAAATCTTCCGAAAATTCAGACCAGATTTATTCCCGATATGCAGTACATACTATTCTGAGCTCTATTTTGTGAAGATTGCCATACAGATCTTTTTATTTTTAGTGGAATTTTTCTATCTCAGGGAATTATAGGATTCATTAAAATCGAGATCAATTACATATGTTTTTTGCAAAATTTCCCATGATCCTAGATCGCCAGATCGAACATATTTTGCACCTTTAGAATGTAGAATACTAGAAGGAGAACAGAGAAGACAGGCTTTCCTCCACCGAATTTAGCCCTGAAAATAATGCTCAGTTTGTAGAACTAGTGAACCAATTCTGCAGATCACATGACCTATTGTGTGCTAGATTTGGACCATGACTGAACTGATTTTGAAAAATGATGTAGATGCACCATTCTGTATCATCGGAAACAGCAGCTATACTAGGAAGGACTTTAGTGTCAAAAGTGGAAGCATCATCTTTGTTCTCCTATTATTCTATCTTCATGCTGTATATATACATGCACTAATTTGTATGTGCACTTTTATGTATAACTTTGTACAAATTTTGTAGAAAATAAAATTTAAAAAGTTATAGTTAACTTCTAAACATGTCATTTGTAATATGCTAAAACGTGCACTACTACAGTTGATAGCCCTAAATTTTGAAATAGTGTGAGCGGAAATAACCTAAAAAACATTGCCATAGCCGTTTTTTTAAGTTGTCCAGATTTTTCATTAAGGGGATCAGCTTTGGCCCCAATCAGTCCTGATAATCGGCGATCTTCTGTAAATGAAAATATCAAATTTCATGATATTTTGAAAATAAATATCAGATAGACAAATACAATAGACTCCCTCAAATCCTCAACATTCTAAAATCTGAACATAATTTACAGATATAAACAATGAAACATTCAGTTCAGATAAAGGGGCAAAATTTCACTTTAGTTTCATATCAATGACATACATATTTGAATTCATAAATTTTGTTAACATTAATAAATTTGTGTTTTTTCATGAAGGAAGATTAAATTTCTGAAAAAATTCAAGATATTGCTGATATTATTGGTAATCACAGTCTTCTTACTAATTACTAAAGATATTAATCAAGTTTTTTTGTCTGGCTAAACCTGAAATAAAACTTTCTTATTTTATAATTTTGATGTGAATTAGTAACGTACCTTTATGAGGCAAGTTACATTGAATAATTTAGCAAAAAAATAAATTTTGGTACTTCTAGGTTATACCGTCGACCAAAAAATTATCGCCAAACTATAAGATTAAATGCCAATAATGGAGGATCGTGAATGTCACATTCAATGACATTAAATGCGATTCACATGTTTAAAATGTCATTAAGTGATTTTTATTTCGACTTTTTATTAATATTTTTATTAATATTCTACTGATTATTTGTTGTTTCGTTATTTAAAATAAAAATTATGTCAACATGTATAATTTGGCGATATTGGTCGACGGGATAACCTAGAAGTACCTAAATTTCAACTTTATAATGAATATTTAATCTTACATAATTAATTATAAACTTGACCTTTGCTTTTAATATTTTAAAAATTATCAATATTTTTAATATTTTAGTTCATTACTTATTTTAATATTTTATATTATTGTAAGCTTTCATTATAGTTTCAAATGTATTATTAATAACATACAAATTATTGTAAAAAAGAGGTAAACAATGCAATGACTAGAAATCTGCAAAATTCTGTAATAGGCAAAACTTTTGGTCCCAAGCAGGGTAAGATTTTTGCCGGCAAAAGATGGTTTCTGATATGAAAGGAACAAAAAGTGGTACTAAGAAAGTAGAAAAGCAGAAAGCAGTGAAAAGTAGAAAGTGGTTGGACCAGAGATGGCAAGTTTCTGCTGGGGTGGTTAAAACAGGCATGGTAGAAACTAGTTTTTGCCTCTGTCATGCCACCCCAGCAGAAACTTACCAGCCCTGGTTCCAAGCTGTGTGGATTTAAAGGAGTCTACAGTATCTCTATTGATCTACATCACTAAACTCTTTGTATATGGTAATAGATCACAAAACTTACGTTCAACTTCAACAACTTCTGAGTGCTTTATAGCAAAAATCACTGTCAGGATATTAGAAGGAAGCAACTGCGATGTTTTTTCAAAAAGTTCAGCTCTTGATATGCAGTGGGAAGCTCCAAACCCCCATCCTCCGTCCCTAAATGTGTATCTGCAATAAGTCTCTTTCTCTTTTTTGCCTTCCACTGTCTTCAGGCTGACAGAAAATTTGAGGCTGAGGGAAGGACCAGAACAACACCTAAAGAGAAGTATACTAACATATCCAGTTGAGTTGGATTCTCTATGGCCATTTGGATAGAGGGCTAAAAACCAAGATTCACCATTAAACAAAAACTTAGGACTATTATAGAAGTACTCGTTAAATTCTTCCAGATGCGGAAAGAAATGTGGAATTATCCACTCAAATTTTTTTGAAACTTCATTCATGTATCCCACGCTTGCCATTTCAAGATTTGAAAGAATTTCTTTTTAATCAATAACTCATCCAAATGATTTTTCTGCAGTGGATAATCTGAAAAGAAAAATAATTCAAACAGTTAATATTAATGAATAATAAGAATATTAAAAGCAGTACAGGAAATGTTATTTGAAATTCTGAAATCCAAAAAAAAGGAGAATATTCAAAAAATTTCTGAATCTGTAAACTATAACTAAAACTTTGCAATTTCTGAAATCTTTGAAAATTTTACAGACTCTGATTTTTTTTTCCCACTTCATTGTAACAATGCATAATTACTGAAGTAAGTTATTTCAGTGGCAGGGAAATACACTTCCCCCCCCCCCTCTTTACCACACAAAATTCGAGAAAAAAACAAAACTTTTTGTCAAATTTTAGTTTAAAATTAATTTATATTACAGTTTTTTTTTTTTTTTTTAATTGTCAGATATTTTGCTCTTTCCCCTTCATTCTGAAAAAATATTATGACTACACCATTCAGTTATTTAAACAAACATATAATCGGAGAGTACTGTTTATTTTTTAGTACATTCCCTCCCTTTGCAAACATTCCAGAACAATCTATAAGCTCACAGTTTCCAGTTTTTTTTTCTTTTTTTTTATGAAATTTACAAAAACAGTTAGGAATCAACATGAAAAAAAAAAAAAAAAAAAAAAAAAATCAGCATATTCAACAAAACCACATAAATTTTTCAAGGGGAAAAAAAAAAGATCAAATTTGTGCTACAGTTGATAAATAATGTTACATAAAAAAGTGTAAATAATACAATTAATATGCTAGCGTTGTTCAATTTGAAAAGCAATAGCAATGTAACAAAACATTTTGCTGCCAGTTTGTCTCCTTGGATATGCGAAAGTAAAGAAAAAATATCAATAATGGAAGTTAAATGTTTAAAGAATTCTTATATATTTTTTCAAAAAATTTATAGTCATATAAAAACTAATTGCAATAAATTTACCGATATCAGTAGATAGTGCCATAGTCAAAGTTATAGCCTAGTATTTTTTCATTGTAATTTTCAGCTGTCATCACACACTAGTAATAATTTTAACAACCAGATGGGTATATCTGTCTATTGTTTTTTATAGATTTTTATTGATTGGGTGACAACACAGCTAAAAAATTGAAAAAATTTCATTTTTAAAATCTAGCAACAGTGTTTCCTTTAAGAATATTTGGTACTTCTAGGTTATCCCGTCGACCAATTTCGCCAAATTATACAAATCGCCAAACTAATAGCCAAATTATACAAATCGCCAAACTAATAGCCAAATTATACATGTTGACATAATTTTTATTTTAAATAATGAAAAAACAAATAATTAGTAGAATATTAATAAAAATATTAATAAAAAGTCGAAATAAAAATCACTTAATGACATTTTAAACACGTGAATCGCATTTAATGTCATTGAATGTGACATTCACGATTATCCATTATTGCCATTTAATCTTATAGTTTGGCGATAATTTTTTGGTCGATGGGATAACCTAAAAGTACCGAATATTTTTATATGGCTTACTTCAATTATCATTATTCTGGACTTTTTTTTTTCTTTATGAATGACCTAAAATCTGGAAAATTTTCAGTTCCAAGGATTTTGGATAATAAGCCCTGTACCCCTGCATGCAATAAATTTAATACGAGAGTCATAAAATCTATTTTTCATTTCTAAAGATAAACTGACCAGGGATGGAAAATTTTCAAAATATCTTACCAGCCAACAAGATACAACATATAATAGAATATTGTTTGATTTTTAAAGCTTTATAAGTTTAAAGAGTATAATGGTTATTTACTTGCATGTTTTATTACTTTACTATTTCTAAAAGCTATTAATATACCAGTCTTATTTTATTTCTCATAAACATTTAAAATCATACACAAAGTCATGTAATAAAAACACCCTTTTGCACTATTAAAAATACTGATACTTCTAGGTTATCCCGTCGACCAAAAAATTATCGCCAAACTGTAAGATTCAATGCCAATAATGGATGATCATGAATGTCACATTCAATGACATTAAATGCAATTCACGTGTTCAAAATGTTGTTAAGTGATTTTTATTTCGACTTTTTATTAATATTCTACTAATTATTTGTTTTTTCGTTATTTAAAATAAAAATTATGTCAACATGTATAATTTGGCTATTAGTTTGGCGATTTGTATAATTTGGCGAAATTGGTCGACGGGATAACCTAGAAGTACCAAAATACTGTCCACAGCATATGCATGGAAATTTAGTCTTTAAAACAGCAACAAGCTTTTTTTTAATTTTAATTCAAAATATCTTATTTAGTAAAGCTTTTTTTTTTAATTGCTCTCTTTATTTTATACTTTAATTTAGTAAACTCTCTAAAAAAATATTTTATTTCATCCTTCCTAATTTCTCATTCAACATTGTTCATTCTATGACTTCATTTTTCCATATGGATATATAAGAACGTTTTCATTGTGATGCGTTACATTTTTGTTTTATTAAATGTAATCTTTAAAATGTGCACTATATGTGGAGCTATTTAATACAGACTTCAAAATACTACTTTGCAGTATAATTTATATGCTTTCAGTGCATATATTTTTTGCACTGTTGCCTTATTTGAAAAAAATAAATAGAAATTTATAATTCTTTTCTGTAGAAAATGTTTAAAAATAAATTGATCCAAATTTAACAAGAGTTAGCTGTAATCTAACTTTTTAAAAATAAATATCGGCTTTTTTTCTCCTGGCAAAAAACCCCAGCAACCTTGTAGCTTTCACCATGCTTTGTAAGAATTTTGCAGCATATAATATGAACTTCTTTTTTGGGGGGAGGGGGAGGGTCATGTCGGGAGACAAGGGCTCTTGACTGTATCAAACATAAATTTAATACCAAATAAATCATTCATATGTTTATATAGAGCTTAGAACAAAATAGCCAAGTTTTTAGTAAATAAATATTTCAAGGACCGCTACTATGTATTTAATACCTAAGTTTGTAAAAGGGATATGATGCTTTAAAAGTAAGATACATACTATGTTCAAGAAATAAACTTTGATGTAATCAAATGTCTAATAAATAGATCAAAGGAATGCACGTGCTGAGAAACGCAGGCAACCACTTCACAATCACAAGTCACAACACAACCGATTCGATGAAGAGAAACTCGATTAAATTCGATTCATTGTGGTTCATTCATATTCGATATGTGCCCTTTCAAGAGATACATGGAGTGGGCTATTCTCATTGACTGATCTGAGCTTCCGTGTAAAGCTTAACTCATTAAGATATTTTGATGTCGTTTTGTAAAACGAGAGTGAAGAGTTAAGATTATAAGTCGTAACGATTTTTAAATGATTTGATAAGTATTCTTTAATAAAAAAATAATAATAATAAATAAAAAAAAATCATTGGAAAATTCTCGTATCATTAAAAAAATTGTCGAGATACCTCCATCCCGCCTGTTTAAATCCATAAAATCACAAAAATGAAATATTATTTTAGAAAAATCAACAACAATTATTTAAAAGAATTCTTTCTCAACTTTAAGTTTATAAATTGCATAAAAATGTATTTAAAAAACATCAGCACAAATGCAACAAAATTTTTAAAAGATTGCTTTAAATAATTAAAAAAATACAAAATTTAATGTTTTGGCATTCAAGAGATGCGGGACACAAATTGTTTTTAATTTTTTACTGCATCAAAAATTATTTTGATTTTTTTTCCTTCTTAATTTAATGTTTTAATCATGTACCTTAAACAACACTTAACTTTGTATGATTTTATACCTTGTGAAATACTTTTAAATGAACTTAGTTTCGGGAAAGTTATTGGTTTTAAGAGAGCTAAGGGACCCAAAAGAAAACAACTGATAGTTAAAAACAGAGTCCTAACATGAAAAAATTAAAATTCCTTAGTAGTTAACATTTTAGATCTACAATTAGGGAAAATTAAGCATAGTCTGCCTAAATGCATAAAAAATTGAGCAAATGCTTAAAAAAAGGCCCTAGGACCCTCGCTAGGACCCCAATAAAAATATTAAAGTGTAAGGTCGTGGAAGACGAGTCCAAAACTCAACTATAAAATTATGCACTGAGAACGGGGGGGGGGAAATCAGGGGATGAAATATGCATGGCGAACAAAAAAATCTAAGGGCTCTACGGGAACATGACGGCCCAAGGGTCGTAAATGGAATGTAAGAACATGGAAATAGCTAAATGGAAATAAGATTCCAAAAAGAAAATGGACCTTATGCACGTGACGTCAGATGCCAGAGCTGGCGGTATGCTAACCTGTTATTCTAATCACTGCACCGCCAAAATGCCAGAATGCGCATGCGCAAACATCGCTAGCAGACGACTTCAGCCTTTCTGGATACATTTTAACGAGAAATTTACAAATATAGAGAATTTTATTGCAAGCAGAACAACAATTTTGAATTTATATTACAATATATTAGGTATACGCTGCCACAACAAAGAATTCTTTTCCGGTATTTTTAAGAAACAAGCATTAATAACTCACACTCCATAGACTGCTATGCTAAACACCGCCAGTAAATACCGCCAGCAGACGAATTTTAGCCTCGATCTCAGGTTGCGTGCATAAGGTCCATTGTATTAAGAGAGGGCAATTTAATAACAATTTATGGTGCAAAAAATCCCCTGTACCAGGCTCCAAGAGGCCAAGAACTTATTTCGCATGTAGTTGGATATAAAATATTTTTGTAGTTATTAAAGTAATGGGAGGACGCTAGAACTATGTTAAATAAAACTGAAAGTAATATAGATAATTTTTAAAGAAGCAGCACCAAGGGCCCCAAGAAAGCAATTAATATTCAAAATTAGTTACAGTTGAAATCTGAGAAATTTTTTTGTCGTTCATGTAGAAGCTGGAGGACCTATAAAGTTGATAGAAAAATAAAGGTTTGTGAATCGGACAATTTTTAAAAGAGCTATAATAGGGGGCCCCAGAGGAGTCAACTGTCAGTTAAAATCAGGGCCCTAACATAAAAAAGTGTTAATTTGTTTTAGTACATAGCGCTTTAGATCTTTAATTAGTCAAAATTAAGCATAGAGTATGAATTATTCGTTGGAAAAAAATATATTTTTTAAATGCACCAACTGATTGAGAAAACTTTTGAATAAGGGCCCTGGGGCCCGAATAAAAATATGAGGGTGTTGGCCCTGGAAAAAAAGTAAAAGACTCAATTTTAAAATTTTGTACAGAGAATGTGAGAAATTTAGGAGGTGAAAAATGTTTGGTGCACAAAAAATTTCAAGGGGCCCAGAGCCAGGCCCTATAATTCCTTAGGGAGCCACAGTGTCTAATATGGAATGCAAAACTTGAAAATATTTAAATAGAACAGGAATCCCAAAAATGAAGATCGGATTAGTAAATGGAAGCAATTTAATAACAATTTATTATGACAAAAACTTCAAGAGGCCCTGAAATGGGCCCCAAGGGTCCAGAATCAGAATTGTAAAGTAAAAAGGGGAAAATAACTAAGTGGGGAAAGGTCCCTCAAAACGAAGAAAATTAAATTAAATGAATCAAGTTATTAACAACTTAGTGCATAAAAATGTTAAGAGGCCCTGAGCCTTTTAGAAATTTGAGCCTCAGGTGCATCAGGACTTGTCTTGGACTATCTTCACCTAAATTTTCAGAGATGTCTATGAGCAGTAGATTTTGTTAAGCATTACAAACACACACACAGACAGAGAAATTTATTATTTTATTAGTATACTAGCTGACCTGCCCGGCGTTGTTCGGGTCCGTAATAATAATATTAAACGAACTTGAAACTTGTATGATTTTATCTTTAACTCGAAATGTGTGTAAATACATTGTCTGAAATACGTGGGCGCCGACTGTGTAAAAATTTGCCCCCCCCCCCCAAAAAAAAAAAAAAGAAAAAAATCGTAAAGATCATTGTTAAATCACGTATTTAATTATTTTTTTCACAGAGAAATCCCAAGTGAAATAGTTTGAATTTCAAACTAATTATATCTCTCTTAAATCCGACTGTACCATAAATGAAACCTATACTCGGTGATTAGCTAAAAGGTTAGTATATAGTATTGTAATTTTCATTGTACAAAAATAAGTGTATGTTTTTAATCAAAACATGCGTTATGTTCACTCTGTGGACAAAATTCTTGCCGTACCCTAATTACACCATTACTATAACTTGTCTGTAACCTAACTGCAACTCAACCGTAACCTAATCCAAACATAAATATAACACACACGTAATCTAGCCGTCACCTTATCGTAAACTATCCGTAATCTAACCAAAGATCTTAGAGGGGAAAAGATGTGAAGGCTTCGTAGGCGTAACGTAAATCCACAGCTGTCAGTGAAACAGTGCAAACAGCTAGGCAATAGAAGTCGCATACAGGGGCGAAAGTTCACTTGGCGCGCTTTGGCGTTATCACCAGTAGCGATAATTATCAAAATGTGGAGCAATGATGTGGTCATCGCAGTCCGCCTCGGTCGCCGCGAAAGCAGTGCACCCCCCCCCCCTGCCTCTCCTTCCCTTTTCGTGGAGGGAGCTGAGTTAGGTCAAAGTTCATACAATACGTTACAGAAGATTAGATGAATCTGTTCGTTGTTATGTTAGTTTTCGAGTGAAAGTTGAACTTACGATATATAAAATTTATTATTTAACAAGTTCAGCATCACTGAAGACTTTTCAATTGTACATTTCATCGGCTATCTATTTGAAATATAGAAAATATATCACAACAAACAAATCATATTAAAAAATCTCCCACAATCGTTAAGTCTCAAGACGAACTGTCAAAAGAAATGGTGTTTTGAATTCTCGCGGGGGAGTTGGCACCATGAAACAAAGAATATAAACAGGAAGGAAAATCGGTCAACGGAGGCGAGCCGAGGCAAGCCGAGAATTCTGGGACAAGTGTGACCCTGAACTGCCGGCAACCTTGGCGATTTTTTTCGATTGGCAATAACTTGGCATGTGTTTTACCTCTCGCCGTAGAAATCAGCACATAAGATGTCGACTGTAAGAAAGGCCAAATAAGCGATAAATGCGCCAAACAGTTGCCATTCCTCAGGGAATGCTGGGATATGGGTGAACCTCACAGGAATCCGGTGGCATCGACGATCACCCTGCTCCTAATGGGAAAGAGGCTTCGTTTTCCTTCCCGTTTATATTCCTTCTTCCATGGTTGGCACAAGGAGGTTTACAAGAAAAATATTTGGCGAATCGGTAGATGCAATGAACCAGCCTACGATTGTATCTTCCCCTTTGAGCATGTTTCCTAGCAGTGCTGTTTGCACTGTTTCAGTTAGTTACGGTTTCCAAAGCCTTCATGTCTTTCCTTCTAAGGTCTTTGATCTAACTATAACCTATATACAACTTAACCTTAATCTAACTGTAACTTAACCGTGACCTAACTGTAAAATAATCGGAAATTAAATATAACCCAAAACTAACCGTAACGTAAATACAACCTAATTGCAACCTAACTGTTACATAAACGTAACCAAATTCTAGCTTAACACTAACTATAATCTAGATATCCTAATCATGCACGTCCTACAAAGCATTTTAGTTTCACTTTCCACTGCCACGGGGCGCATTGTAGAACATTCAACATGAATCACGGCCACTCGCGGCCGTGTATAGAAGGCGTCCTATGCACGCTTTGCTGAATGTTTCAGTTTCGTTTCACTTTCCATCATCAAGATGAGTACACTCAGTAGCGGCTCGTGAGTTAGGAATGAGGCAGTGCTGCCAAGTTCTAACGAGTCAGTGCTACACATGAGGCACCCAGGTTCTCCGACCGGCAAGCCTGTTGCCACCTTAGAGCAATATACGTAGAAAGAAGACAATTAACATCCTTCTGTATGTATTGTTTGGCTAGAACAAAAAATTAAAGAGATTATAAAATAATTCTTACCTCAAGCAATAATATATCAAATTTCGGAGCGTGTTCCAATAAATTGTTCCCAGTGCTTAACTAAAAATTGTAAGTAAACAATTAAATGATACATTTCTAAATGATTGTAACTCAATTTATTTAAATACAAAACACATTCTTCTTTCTTTTCGGCCGGCAAATTCATTAATAACCTTCTCATTAAAATTTTGTATTCTTGCTATTAAGTCCTCATCTGCACTTATCATTGCTAACGCTGATAAGCGGTCTTCTAACATCGTGCTTCTTAAAAATGTCTTTATTCTTTTTAGCATAGAAAAGCAGCGTTCGGGCTCCGATGTTGTCACTGGTGTTGTCAATATTATTTTCAGCAAGCAGCTTACTTCACCAAGCGAATTTTGTAGGCCATGATTTAAAATAAATTTGTACAGATCAACAACTTTAGAGATAGTCGAAAATTCTCTTCTTTCATACAAAACAGAAAGTTCTGTTCTAAGCTTCTCTTTCTTTAGCATGGGATATGCAGACACAGTTTCATTTAACTCTTTTGATGGAAAATCTTTGCAAAAGTCAGAAAATTTCTCGCAGGCTAATAATTTTGCTGCTGAAAGATGTCCTAAAAATTGAAATCTTTCTTTTGCTTGGAAACAAACTGTGTTACAAACTTCTTTAGCTATAATGGTTAAGTCTTCATTAAGTCTTTGCTTTTTAACTTGGGGTGATACCTCTAAAATATCAGAACGGGGAGAACTTACATCTTTTCTAATTGCAGAAATCGCACGATAGAAATTTTCTAATGCTAAATTAATAGACGAAGAATTGGCATTGTGGCTTTGAAGCTCATCATATAGAAGGTCAACATGTGGCATGATACGGTGAAAAAAAGAAAGCCAAAAGAGAAAAATTCTGTCATTCAACATGCGTAAAAGTCCCGAAGATGCCTGAACTGTATTTGTGTTCTTTGATTTTTGCAATTCTTCAAAACACGTCTTCAATTGTTCAATATTTTCATAAACAGTATTCACTGTTCTAGAATTAAAATTCCATCTTGTGCTGGAACATCTAGGAATTCTTTTAGACACTGAGTCAAGGGCGGCGCCAGAATTTGCCCGACGCGGGGGCACTGTATTTCCGACAGGGGGGCCAAGTTCATAACATATATTAGAGGTCCCCGCGTGCTGGGCCAGGTGCTAAAAATTGCGTGGGCAAAAATTTCAAGGACCCAGTTCGTACAAAATAAATTAACGTTCCGGTCAGCGTAAAATTTAAAAAGTTTGCCTGCTTATATGGTCTAGCAAGTATTATATATATTAGCCCCTTCCCCCTTCCCCCCAAAAAAATTAAAATCTCGACCCGACTTGACTCTATTTCTACAAAATATGAATTTTTACTTCGATATGGTTATAAACTGTTATACACGAAGAGTTCTGCTCAAAAAGAATTAATCTTTTTTTTTAACTATTTGGAAAATAGTTGTTGATCTCGGTGGAGAACTGGAAAATCTGAAGCAGATCTGAATCTTTTTATGGGTTGAATTCCGGAACTTACAGTGTCTCACAAAAGTGATGGGACACTTGTGCTTTATAAAAAGAAACTGCAATAAAATAAATAAACAAACATGTGAAAAAATTTTTGGGTGTGTTTCATATTTAAAGTTAGTAACAATTATTACATAACATACATTTTGTCAAAATATTAAAATATTAATTTAGTAAAAATACAATTGTTCAGAACGGAGCAAAAAATGGCTCACACAAGTGATGGGACACTTACTTTTCCATCAAATATTTATCCAAAAATTTTACTTTTTAAAAGGTTTTAATATTTTGTTGGATTTCCTTTTACTTTTAAAACATGATTTAATCTTTTTGGAATGGATTCGACTAATTTTTTTGTGATTTCTGGAGTGATTTTACCCCATTCTTCTTGAAGCACTGATTTTAGTTGTTGTTTTGAAGAAATGGTGTGTTTGCGAATTCTTGATTCCAATTCTTGCCAAATATTCTCTATGGGATTTAAGTCTGGAGATTGTGCGGGTGTTTTTATTATTTCAGGACAGTTATATAGCAGCCAGAGTCTAACGTTCAGAGCAGTGTGCTTGGGGTCATTGTCCTGGTAGAATTTAAAATCGTTATGAAGGTTCAATTTTCGTGCTGAAGATTTCAAATTTTGCTTTAAAATATCAATGTACTTGTACTGATCCATTATACTGTCAATAAAAACAAGATTACCAACTCCAGCGGACGACATACACCCCCCCATAACATAACTCCTCCTCCACCATGTTTTACTGTTGGTTTTAAGCTCTGTTTGCGAAATTCTTCCCTGGGTTTTCTCCACACCAAGATTCTACCGTCAGAACCAAATATATTAAATTTACTCTCATCAGCAAATATAACTTTATTCCAGTAATCAGAATTCTTATTTATGTTGGATTTTGCGAAAGCTAGTCTAAAGTTTTCTATTCTTTTCACTTACGAAGAATTTTTTCCTGGCTACTCTACAGTGATATCCAGCAGATCGAATTACCCTTCTAATAGTCTCAGGATTAACAATTATTCCAGTGGCGTAGCTAAGGGGGGGCAAGGGGGGCGTCTGCCCCGGGCGCCGACGCCTAGGGGCGCCAAATTGAGAGAAATTGTTATATATCTATACTGGGGTGGGGGCGCAAAATTTCTTGCTGGCCCCGGGCGCCAAAAAACATGACAGTAGGTGGCTACGCCACTGAATTATTCCATATAATGCTTGTAAATCAGCAGCAACTTTTGAAGCACTATTTCTTGGATTTTTTTTTTTAATATTTCGAATGATAATTCGCTTTATTCCATTGGATAGCTTTGATGGTCGGCCAGGTCTTCTTTTATCCTGAATCATATGATTCTTTTTATATCGTTTAATGATATTGAAAACTGTTGAACGACTCAAGTTAACTGTTTCAGCAGTTTTTCTAATAGATTTTCCACGTTCAATATGCAAATTAATAACTAATTTTCGAATTTCAGGCGAAGTTTCTTTTCGTTTAGCATTCATGGTTACACAGAGCTAAAAAACACAAAAATTTCAAAACAAACTGGAGAGAAATACTGCAGACGATTTTATAAATTATTGCCAATTGCTTTTAAGTAAAAATAAAACCCCAAAAAATATTTTTATTGCTTATTTCAGACGATTTTTGTAGCATATATAATGGTGTCCCATCACTTATGTGAGCTATTTTTTGCTCCGTTCTAAACATTTGTATTTTTATTAAATTAATATTTTAATATTTTGACAAAATGTATGTTATGTAATAATCTTTACTAAAATTAAGTATGAAACACACCCACAAAAAAATGTGTACAAGTTTTTTAATTTATTTGATTAGTTTCATTTTGTAAAGCACAAGTGTCCCATCACTTATGTGAGACACTGTATATTTTATTTTATTCGTTTTGTGATTGGTCCATATTTAATGTCCAAAAATGGAATACTTCTGTTGACATGATGACAAAAAAAAGTAATAAAAACTTTAAAAATATTAATAATTTGAAAACAAATTGTGATAAAGTTTGCAAACAAATTTCATTTAAAAGAGCATTTTTTTCTCTACGTCACTGTGTAAAAATTTAAAATGTGCGATATTTAGAAGTTTAAAAATTCGCAGTTCCGAAAATTGTAAAACTGAAATTTCATTTAAACCTTGTTTATGTTGGACCTAGGAATATTAATGTTTAATCCATGTCGTACGTAATATATGAGGCGTAATAATCGGTGCTCTACTGTATGTATTACTGAATGCAAAAATACAAATGAAAAACTTACATAATTTTTTGAAAAAGTTAAATTATTATTATCAACAAAATTACGAAATCTGCGTATAAAGAAGTTTTAAAATTAAAGCACTCGGGTAAAAATATCAAATTACATACAAACGCAAAAAAATAAGAAATCTTTTGAACTTACTCGTATGAAAGACTTGAAACTTTTTATGCACTGCAGAAAAATATTATAGTTCACACATTCGTAAAAAGATTGAACTCATAAAGTATTTATAATTAGTAGAAATAATAATTCAAATGCAAAATTTGCAAAGTCATAAATTTCATTGTTTTATAGTCAGATTCGTTCTTTAAAAGGTCATTGTAGCATTGTTCTTATGGTTACTGTATGATTAATTATATAATTTTTGTAAAAAAAAAAAAAAAAAGCATTAAATAGACGATTTGGATATTTTTAAATAAAAATACTAGATTAGGGGAAAAAAATAACTCCTTATATCTGTGGTCAATGGACAAATGTCGATAATAGGGTACTGCACTTATGTAACTCTGAAATATCCTTCAAGCCTATCAGAGCAGATGTTTTTCTAGTAATTCCCACAGCAACATTGAGATGTATAAAGGTTCTTTTTACAACCAATCAGCAAGAATACGTTTGCTGAAGCTAAACAACATATTCATCGATCTCTTTATCATTCCAGCAGTCGAAAAGTTTGTTTTATATTAACTTGCAGAACAGAATTTGAAAACTACTCAAAACAGATAGCCATGCATTTCCTTTTGATGAACAGCAGCTGTTCTTTGCAGTTTAAACATCGTTAGATTGAAATCTAAACAAGAATACAAGTATAAAGAAACAACATACTTGGCTAGAACAAAACCTGTATAAAATTGAAATTTCTTTCATATCCTTTTTCGTTAAATCTGAACACGTTGTACTAAATACTAATTTCCTTGAAATGAATGTGAAAGTAATTAATCGAATTAGAATTTTTGAAATATGTAAATTTTAAGAGTTTATAAGTACCGCGTTTTACTTTTTTCATCATTTTCTAATTTAGTCATTTTTGAGAAAATGTAATTATTTTATAAACTCTCAAAAAACATTTCGCAAAAAATAAAACATACAGGCAGTGAGTTGCTGGAACGCACGTGTGGTTGGAACGGATTTTTCTATTACTTGAAGAATTTTCTATCTTTTGATTGTAGAATTTTTTAAAAAATTGAGATTTGGTTCATGAATTTTTCATATCTTGAGAGAAAATAGAGATAAGTAAAAAATCAGTTTATAATAGAACAACCTAGTACACAGCGTTGTTGCATAGTTAATTAAACAGTCCTTTAATTTAAAAAAAATGCATCTGTAGATATTGGAGGATTTCAGGTAGTTTAAGCATTAAATTGATTAA
Organism: Maratus speculifer; assembly: GCA_964019185.1. Classification (NCBI taxonomy): domain Eukaryota; kingdom Metazoa; phylum Arthropoda; class Arachnida; order Araneae; family Salticidae; genus Maratus; species Maratus speculifer. The sequence goes on from OZ025303.1 coordinate 63,550,166, forward strand.
TTTTCTTTATTTTCGAAAAAATGTTCAAATTAAAGCAGACTTTTTAAGCTATAGAAATAATAATAAAAACAATGGGGGAAAATATCTTCAATTTCCATTTTGTTTTAGAGTGTATATTGATCAAATGCACAAAGTGTGATGTTCCAAATTTTGATAAGATCAAAATTTAAATCTGAAACAAAAACTTTAATACAAAATTTCCAAGAGAAATGTAAATGAAGTGAAAAATTGTAAAATAGTTGGGAATCTAAAAGTGAATTATTTTAATATCAGCGAAAAGCGACCTGCAATTATAAATATATCGCTGATTCGAACTGCGGGTTATGCAGGAGATCTAGCTGAGGGTTAGAGATCTGCAAGGACCAACATTTCCCGTCTCAACATTGCCGAAGCATTCCTTTGATTTTCATCTTTTCTATTATTTTAATTAATTTCTGCCTTTTGACATAAGATTATTTTTTAAATTTTGATCTTAGATTTCTGATTTTTACATATTTTTAGATAAAAGGGATTTAAATTCCGTTTCTAATACGAATAGTACTAAGCAACACAGATTCCAGAATACCCATGTAATTTGACGAACATGCTGCTTTAGGTGTGAGTATTTCAGGTATTTGGTGTTTTTTCTGTATTTTTTGTGGGAGGTGGAGTAGAAATGGCAAAATTAAAGTGCAATTTTTTCTGTTTTTACGGAGTCTAATCAATGGGGGGGAGGGGATAGTTCAATTCACGGATTGTTTACCGAGCACGGAATCCTCCGCGGAATGGGTTATACCCGACCTGAGCTAATTAATTATATATCCATTCAACCTGAACCAGTTTTTAAAAAATAGATAACCCGAACTTGACAAAACTTCAATCTAAAATCAATAGTATTCATTCCGAACGCAATCCCAATTCAGTATGAAAAAACAAAATTCCATCTTGTAAAGCAATAATGGAAAAGTAGTCTAGTATCAATTATATTTTTATGTAGAAAAATCGATATATCTGTATATTGACTCATTGACACTCAAATAATAAAATTTTTCATTTTAAAATATATTTTGGGGATACTTTTGAGGAATCTGATAGAATCGAGCCCATACGCTAAAACAATTAAAATTACCAGACTCGAAAAATAGAAGTCAATCCTAAACTCTCCAAAAAAAAAATTAACTTTAGCCAGGTCCGACTAAAATCGCTAGTCGAGTTGAGTTTAATTTTCCGAGGAGATGCAGGATCGGGTTTCTACCCGAAACCCGATTTAAGCTCGACATCTCTACATTTCGACCTGAACCCGAAATATTTCAACCCAACCAAACCCTAATTGTAACTGATGAAAATATATATCCATGCTGTATTGCAGTTATGTAAGAATATGTTTACAATTATATATTCAGTAACAATTTTAGATTTTAAGTAAAAAAATCAGTATACATAAATTCATTGACATTCAAATACAGTTTTTCATCTTAAAATAAGTTTTGAAAATTCTTTTGAGAGATCGATTCATCTCGAATCAAGAACCATAAGTATCAACATCCAACCCGAACCTGAAACAATTAAAGTTAACCCGACTGGAATCCGACACTCAACGACAAAAATTTAGGCTCAACCCGATCCGGTCCAGACTGCGAGTCATGTCAGGTGCAGTTTGCCCGACACGATGAAGCACTATTTGTTATCCAAGACAACCCCGACAAAATAATTTTCGTTTTCATATTTTAACTGAACTAAAAATTCTTCATTACCAAGCCGATCGTAAATCCAAAATAAGCGAAAACTGATCCACAAATTTAATGTAGTTAACAGTATAAAAATAATTTTTAGTATAAATTTTATCTTTTTAATGAAAAATAAACATGTATAGAGTCATTCATGCATCATCTTATGCTGTCATCCATGTAGATTTTTATTTTAAAAATTCAGATTTTTTTCGACAATTCGGGTTTATCTAAACCCAAATTGCAAGAATCAAACTTCAGTCAGAAACCGATGTACAAAAAAGGATTAGTTTAGTCAATCCGACTTTCAAAAAAAAAAAAAAAAAAAAAAAACTCCATATTTTGACCCAACTTGAATGGGCTGAAATTCAAAAGTCAAAATATTTTCCCCGACGAAATTGAATTTTGACCCCGATGGGGGGGCCAGGTATTCCCGACGGGGGGGCATATGCCCCCACGGACCCCCCTCTGGCGCCGCCCTTGCACTGAGTCTAACACAGCGAACCGTTGTGGAGATTTTGAGAAAAATGCTGGTATGTCATGTAAACTGCTGAAAAATATACGTACTTTTGAATTCAGAGAAGCTGCTTTCTCCATAACCAAATTTAATTGATGTGCGTAACAGTGAATAAAGTGAGCATTGCAGTATTGTTCATTAATTATGGCTTGAACACCACTCTTTGCACCGCTCATTACAGCTGCACCATCATAAGTTTGGGCTATGAGTTTATGATAATCATCTTTCAAAACTATACTTAATTGCTCCAGAATATAGTGAGATAAACCCTTAGCGTCTTGCGAAGAGGGGTTATGAAATCCCCAAAACCTTTCAATCACTTCTCCTTCATTTTCATAACGAAATACAACAACTTCTTGAATTTTCTCGGAAACATCTGTTGTGTCATCTGCCATTATAGCTAAAAACTTTGCGTGACTAATCTCGTTAATTATTTCCTTTCGACATATTTCCAGCATACAATCCAACAATTCATTCTGAATTTTTTTGAGTTGCCTTTGAAAACAGAAGCAGTTTCAAAGTGAGCTTTTAATGCTCCGTCAAGCTTTCCGGCAAATTCCAACAGTCATCGAAAAATCCCTGGTTTAGCAGATTCCAACCTTTCATCATGTCCACGGAGTGGTAACTCATATTTCCCACAAAATCTAATGCACTCTATTATTTTTGACAGTATGTCTCTATCTTTTTGTACTTCCTCATTATGTTTAATTATGCTTAATTTATAGCCTTCGCTTAACTGTGTAGCGATATTTACTTTTCCAAGCATAGCCAAATTGACAACATTTCTCAAATGCTTTTCAGAATTTTCATGTTTTTTTATTTTTTCTGGTAGATGACCCAAATCATTGATGCCAGTTTTCGTCCAGCCGTAATCACCTCCAAAAAGCAAACATGGAAAACAAAATAGCGCATTTCTACTATCACATACACATAACCAATCATGTTTAGAATAAACTTCTCGATTAAATTTTCGCTGGTACGAATTTTTTCTGCTTGTAGATGCTTGCGTAATTTTTAAGTCTGGTGTAGGACGTCCCACATTTTTAATGTCATTTTTCTCAACTAATGACAGCTGTGAAAATATTATTTTTTGCAAATGCAGCACACTTATTGTGTGACTGAACACAATCTTCCGAAACGCGGCTGAAAACCACACTACAAAATCAAAATTATCTCTTTTCCTCAATAGCGGTCTGCACTGACTGCAACACGGAGACTAGTATAACACCTTGCCTTCCCTTTCCCATCGCCCCAACGTGGGGCATGCGCAGTGACACATTCTGGGGAATGATAAGAGCTGTCTCTCATTGCAGCCGAATGAGGGGAAAAGGCGCTTTTTCACCCACATACATTCAGGACAACCGAGAAATAATCTTTTTTTCGTACTTACGTTACGGTTTTAATTGATGTTCAAAGATAACATTAACGATATATAGGGTTTTAAAAAATAATAGGGGGTGCTGCAGCTCTGCAGCACTTATGGACGAGCCGCTACTGAGTACACTTTCGTAAACAAACCTAAATCTAAACATTACTCCAGCTTTTCAATCTATCCGTAGGTATATTGCCCGAAGGTGTAGAGATACAAATAGCAAGAAAAGAAATTGGAAGGAATTAAGAAATGTTCTGAAATTTCTATTCGGAAATGATGGAAACCACCACTCTATTAAAAGCCCAATATTTATCTATTAGAGCCTCCTACGTGGCTCGCTGCTGTTTGCTTCACCAAATAGAAGGCAAGCTGCGCACGCTCTGTAAAATATGCTAGTTACACTTTTTACCTGCTTGAGCGCACTCATTTCATTACAAACTTATATCCGAAGGACACTCCGTTATCAAATCTTTTCGTAGATATATAAGTCGAGAGAGGAGGAAAATGAAATAAGAATTTAAGAAATTTAGTGATATTACTAATTTGATCTGAACTCAGCAAAATCATTCCAATGAAACATAAATCAACCCGAGCAAGACAGAATTGCAATCTGAACCGAACCTTAAAATTCAATATAAAAAAAACGAAATCTGACCCGAAGCAAATCTGAACCGGACAAAAAATATTCCAATGAACCATAATCCGATCCGATTACGACAAAATAATTTCTGTATACATGTAACCAGAACCGAACATAAAAATTCATTTTAAAAAGTCCCGAAATCTGACCCGAGCCAATTCTGAACCGCACAAAATTATTCCAAATAACTATAATCGGATCCGAAAAGAACAAAATAATATCCATGGATATGAAACCAATCCGAACCTAAAAATTTCATTTGAAAAAAAAAATAAAAATTTATAAGCGATTGTTGTTTTATGGTGGTCTTTATTGGTTTATCGCGTTCGGAAATTTGGTTCAAAAGACCAAGTTTGACAGCATTATTTTAAAAATCGTCTACTTTTATCGAACAATAGAAAAAATATTAATTTTTTGAATAAGAACATTTGTTAATCTTATGAGTTTGCCAATACAAATTAACGCATATAAGTGTGAAAAAGAAGCAGCTCTTATTAAAAAATAACCGTATTTGCTTGCAGACACTAATGTACCCACGTTCGTGTCTATTTTAAATGTTAGCTATAAAAAGAAATTTTTGCATTGTTTAAGATAAAAAATAATTTATATTTAAAATATCACCTAAAATTGCACAAAAAAGCAAATTAAAACTATTAAATCAAACATAGAAAATGAGTTTTTGATAGGAGATGTATTATTATTAGTATAAAGAATACTTTTTTATGTTATAAATTTTTTTTTAATCAGAAATTTCTGTTGATAATAAGGATCGAATTATGGTTCCTTGGAATATTTTTGTCGGTCTCAGGTTTCGTTCGGGTCACATTTCAGGGGGGGGGGGGTTTCAAATGGAATATTTAGATTCGGGTCGAGTTCATGTCCACGGAAATTATATTGTCTTGCTTGGATCGGGTTATTATTCTTTGACATATTTTTGATGGTTTCAGATTTCGTTCGTGTCTTATTTCGGGATTTTTTTAATGGAAATTCTAGACTTGTCGGGTTCGTGTCCACGGAATCTTTTTTTGTCTTGCTCAGATCGGGTAATGGTTCTTTGGAAAAGTTTGGTCGGTTTCAGATTTCATTCGAGTCATATTTCGGATTATTTTTTACAAATGGAATATTTAGGTTCGGTTCGGTTTCATATCCTCGGAAATTATTTTGTCTTGCTGTGATCGGATTATGGTTCTTTGGCGGTCAATTCCATGAAAACTTGTCATGTCTGTCACACAGCTAAAAATTGCTATGCATGTTCGCCACAGTTATTTTAGATAAGTGTTCTTCGCAGTATTCAATTGATGATATATCTCCGATAAAATAAGTCACATTTTCCGTTCTAAAATACTGGTAGCCAAAAATCGTTGCATGTGACAGATATGACAAGTTTTCATGGAATTAGCCTGGCCTATTTTTGTTGGTTTCAAATTTCGTTCGTGTCTTATTTCGTTTTATTATTATTATTATTATTATTATTTATTATTCAGATTATACCCTGTTCGCACTGGGATAGTTGAGTCACTTAACTTTAAGTCACTTAAATTTTTTGAAGCGGGATACCCGGAATTAGGCTTCACCTGTTCGCACTTGCTAAATATTTTAAGTGACTTAACTTGGCCAAAATGACATCTGGGCATGCGCATAAGTTCTGAAATTTGTAACTGCAACTCCTAACTGCTTTTTTGTTTACATAGCTATTACCCTGCCATATTTCAATTAAAAATTAATTTTGTCATCATCCCAATTTATTTTGCTGGAGGAAATAACAGGTTCAACATTTTCCATTTTTGACCTTTGATTACAAAAAAAAAAAAAAAAAAAAAAAATCCACAAACGTACGTGTTAAGCAATTGGGGTAAACAAATAACAGTTTGAAATAATTTATAATTATTTTTAGGACTCAACTCCAGTAATTTAATAATCAAAATTAAATATTCTAAAATTTAGAAATAATAATTAAATATTCAGAAGGCACATTTCCACTCAACTCATAGTTAAGCGAGTAGTGCTCGCTTAAGTGAGTTGCCGAAACTTGCTTAAGCAAGAATCTTGATTCCGGGTATGACCGCTTCAAAAAACTTCAAGTTAAGTGACTTAACTTTCTCAGTGCGAACAGGGTATTACATATATATATATTTTTTTTCAAATGGAAATTTTAGGTTCTTGTTGGGTTCATGTCTACGAAAATTATTTTTGTCTTTCTTGAATAGGGTAATAGTTCTTTGAAATATTTCCGCCAGTTTCAGATTTCATTCGGGTCATATTTCGGATTTTTTTTCGAATGGAATATTTAGGTTCGCGTTCATGTCCATGGAAATTATTTTGTCTTGCTGGGATCGGACTATGGTTCTTTGGCATATATTTGTTGGTTTCAAATTTCGTTCGTGTTTTATTTCGGGCTTTTTTTTTTTTTTTTCAAAAACACTTTTCAGGTTCGGGTCGGGTTTATGTCCATGGAAATTGTTTGTCTTGTCTGGTTATAGTTCTTTGGAATATTTTAGTCGTGTTCAGATTTGATTCAATTCAGATTTCGGGTTTTTTCAAATGGAATTTTTAGTTTGAGTCGGGTTGTGTTATCACGGAAATTATTTTGCCTTGTTTAAATCAGGTTATGCTTCCCTGGAATATTTTTGCCAGGTTCAGATTTGATTCGGTTCCGATTTCGGGTTTTTCTTCAAATGGAATTTTTAGGTTCGGGTCGGATTGCGTGTCCACAAAAATTATTCTGCATTGTTCAAATAAGGATATGCTTCACTGGAATATTTTTGTCAGGTTCAGATTTGGTTCAGTTCGGATTTCGAGATTTTTTCGAGGAAATTTTTTAGTTTCGGATTGGGTTCATGTGCATAGAAGTTTTTTGCCATGTTCGGATCCGGTTATAGTTCTTTGGAATATTTTTATTAGTTTCAGATTTGGTTTGATTCAAATTTCAGGTATTTTTTCAAATAGAATTTTTAGATTTGGATCGGTATCATGTCCACGGAAATTATTTTGCCTTACTCGAATCCATTTATGGTTATTTCGAATATTTTTATCGGATTCAGGTATTGTTTGGTCTGAAATTTTAGGTTTTTTTCAAATGGAATTTTTTAGATTCGATTCGGATTTATGTCCACGGAAATTAATTTGTCTTGCTCGGATCGGGTTATAGTTATTTGGAATATTTTTATCGATTTCAGATTTCATTCGGGTCTTATTCCAGGTAATTTTTCAAAGAGAATTTTTTGGTTCGGGTCGAATTGCATGTCAACCGAAAATATTTGCCCTTGTTCAGATCGGATTATGCTTCATTTGAACATTTTTGTGGGATTCAGATTTCGTTCGGGTCAGATATCAAATCCATAGTTTTTTCAAATGATATTTTTTGATTCGGTTTTGGTTTATGCTTGCGGAATTTTTGTCTTGCTCGAATCGGAGTATGGTCTGTATTTTTTTCGGGTTTGGATCGGGTTATGTGTTAATAAGCCTATAAACATTACGATTGTAACCAGTTTTGCTTCTATTTCTTTAATAACTTTTTCTGATATATAATTTACTTTGCTATTTGATAATTTGTTATGGTGTATAAATCGTCTGCTGATTCGAGCAATTGTACGCCGAACATCCATTTTATTTTCGTTTTAAAACAAATTAAAGCTAGAATGAAATTTTAAATTAAATAGAATACATTTAATCAATGATAAAAAAAAACTCCTAGAAAAGCCTTCTCTCTTTCATATATATATATATATATATATATATCTACTAGAAGACAGCCCGTCAAAATGACGTGTTTGCATTTTTAAAAGGATGATAAAAAATTACAACTGTGGTCAATCAGCCACTTTAGGCTTAAACAATTTTTAAAAATACAGCGATTAAACATGGAGAAAAAAAATCTATATAAAAAAAAAAGAAAATTTTAACAGAAATTTGCATTTAAAACTATAACAAAACTGTCTGGTGGATGATGGGGTTTGTAATGAACAAATCGTAAATACATAAATTTTAAAAGAATAAAGTAAGGCAAAAAAATCAATTATAAAAGATTATATTGTGAAACTACAGCCAAAAATATCGAGAAATACTGAGAGAAAATAATAAAAATATCTAAAATGTATAAAAAAATTTCCTATTTTGGCCCATTTTTTAGCTAATATTTAAAAGAAAACACTCTATAAGATCGAAAACAAATGTCAACAATAAAGAGTAAACAATGAACGTGTTCGGAAGATACACGCGCTTCGCGCGCAAGCTCAGGAGTTTTTACCGAGTACTATTCCGCTGTAAGATCCACTCCACGTACCTGACTCCTAAGCGTGCGCGCTCAGCGCGCATAGATCCCGAACGCGCCCGATCAGTCCTGAGTCGTGATGTTACAAAGGAGTCATTCTAAAGATTCAATCACGGAATTTGTCATTCTTGAATGGCAACAGTATTGATTTGCTTACATTGTTTGTTTGGTTTGTTTTTTCCGTAATTGCTGGTTGTTTTATTTAGAACTTAAACATTATAATTAAATAGTTTTTGTAGGTTTTAAAGAAAGTGAGTAATGAATAAATCTTTCACATGTATATTTTCATAAGTTGAACAATTAGAATATTTGTGAACAGCTCGGAATAGTTAAGCCTAACGTGGACGCAGTTGCAATAAGTTTCTTTTTCTCGTGGATGGGTTGTCCCCGGAATCGTCATACACGGAGGGGTTTCATATATATAATATATATATATATTGATGTTGAATTGTAGTGTTGTATAATGGTTCGATATATACAGGGTGTCCACTCTCAACGGTGGCCAATGGCTAATTTCTAAACCGTTAGTCATAGACATATAGTTCCAATTGCAAAAATGCTTTAAAGAAGGTAAAGAATTGTTTTTCAAGCGATTTAGGTCAAAAAACTTTTTATTAAAAAATTACGGTAATTAACTTTTATACGGTCCCCCGATCCTATTAGTGATAGTAAGTAAAAATTTTCCATCACCCAATCAAGCAATACAAAAAGATCCCATTCATCAAACATTAAAATTGACCGAGTTATGAAACTTTAAATTTCATGACTTAAACCACTTTTCTGTAGCTGAAAATGAATGAGTTGGACTTAGTTTTCAGGGAACGTATACTAAGTACTTAAATTACTATAAAGGGCATCCATTTCCAACGCTGTCAAATAGCTATTTTCTAAACCATTTGTCACAGACGTTTAGTTCCAATTACAAAAATGTTTTAAACGAGATAAAGAAATATTTTTAAAGCAATTTAACTGAAGGTGCTACCACCGTATAATTTTTTCGGTTAATTTTTATTAATTAACTTCTATATTTTTTAAAATAGTTGAAGACGTGAGTTTTAAAATTCTCTTTATCGAGAAAATAAAATTTTGGGAAATCGCGATTTTATTTTAAAAAGGTGTGTTATTTTGATAAGCTTATTTTTTGCTTAAAACGTTCGTATGTAAGTTTCCCTAGTTCAAAATTTCTATTCAAATTTTAACTCACTTTTAATTATTCAATCGAGGTTTAATTTGCACACTTATTTATATCCAATGACATTGTAATATTAATACAATTTTCGATATATATTTTATAGGACTACACCAAATTCTGTTAGGTTAAGTAATCTAATAGAATTTTAAATATATCTCATTTTGTAACAATTATAACTGTTGTTCTTCATAATTTAAATTAACAACTTTCTGTTATTTTTTTACTTATACTTTTAGTACAAATTTTGCTTTAATATGTAATCATCAACATAAATTTAAAAATAATATTGTAAAAATTATTTTACTCTCAATGTTTAATGTTAAATTTTATATCTTGCGTTTCTTTTTATTTCCAGTAAATTTGTGATTGACCCCTAATTTGCAGCAAAAAATATGCTTCAACTTTAAACAGCTATTACTCGGTCAGTTTTAATCGCAGAGGAATGGGACTTTTTTTGTATTACTTGTTAGAGTAATGGCAAAAATTTACTAAATATCACTTATAGGACCGGGGGACCGTATAAAAATTTAATTTTCTTAATTTTTTAATAAAAAGTTTTTTTGACCTAAATCTCTTGAAAAACAATTCTTTACCTTTTTTAAAGCATTTTTGCAATTGGAACTATGTGTCTATGACTAACGGTTCAGAAATTAGCCATTGGCCACCGTTGAGAGTGGACACCCTGTATATATATATACATATTACTGCAATAAAACTACCCACGCATACACTCTAATGTACGAAGTGCCAACAATCTGACATACAGCAGCTGTGATAAAAAGATCCTCAATTAAACTGACAGTTAGCCAGTCTATGAATTTTAAGGATCCTTAGAAAGAAAAAAAGAACAGTCATTTTTGATTTTTTTTATTATTTATTGAACAACATACATCTGACTTGTGTGTTCGACATGAAGCCTGCTTATAAACTATAGTTAATATAAAAGGACAGAACCCACAACCTCCGATGCTCGCAAGCGATTAGCGGCGTGGTGCTTTGACCACTCGGCCGTGGAGGCCCCGCCATTTTTAAAATGTTAAGCATTTAAATTGGTTTTCTTAACCTTTCGCCGGGCGCGCAAATTTTCATCACATGAATAGGCGCGCGTTGTAAATTGTACAACAGGAGGAAAACATTCAATTATTGCTGTTTTGTTTTAATTTTGCAAGTAATTTAATGTACAAATATCATATAAGTTTTCTCTGCTCACAATTTATGAAAGTATTCCACTATACACTTAGATTTATTTTGTAATAACATATTAAAGCAGGCGTGAATTTTGTTTTAAAGAAAAAAAGAAAGCGAATGTTGTACTTTTTACAATGGTGCACCCGCCGGAAGATTAATCATGTCCCAGCTTTTTAAATTATTTCTGCGAAAATTTTATACAACCAACTAACCGTAAGCAGACGGAAGGCAAAAAGTGGGAAAAAGGGCGATTTTTTTATGAGAGTGAATTTCAAGTTTTAGTTAATTACTCAGTCGATAATTAGAATTTCGAAATTCTGAATATCAGGTACATCAGGACAGATTTTGGGCTGCTCTTAAAAAATTTTTGAGCCTCGTACGTGCCGCAGATTTTGCCAGCCATCGCATACACACACAGACAGACAGAGCAACTTTTTATTTTATTAATATAGATATACGAGGACACGGGTCTTATATAGGATGCAAAAATTTGAAAATATGTAAATGGAACAGAAATCCCAAAAATGAAGATCGAATTAAATGTTAGCAATTTATTAACAATTAAATATCACAAAAACTTAAAGGAGCCCTGAAACGGGCCTAAAGTGTTCAGGGTCATAACTGAAAAGTAAAAAGGCGAGAATTGCGAAGTGGAGAAAGGTCCCTCAAAACGAAGAAGATTAGATAAAAACTGGTCAAGTTATTAACAATTTATTGCATAAAAATTTTAATCCTCTAAGCGTCTGGAACGTAATATTCGGTATACTAACCTCCAGTTTTCACTGCAATATAAGCGATATTTAAAATACTATAATTTTATAGATTTAATGAATTTTCAATGCACCGAATAATGATTCATACTCTGGAGGATTACATCCATGCTTAAAATAAAATTTTTATTCCTAATGTTGAAAGAATCATATTTTCTTAGCATTTAAAACAAAATGTTGAGAAAACAACATTACACTTTTACCCTTTTGCAAAGGGGCCCTCGGGCCCTGGCTCTTAAAATATTAAAAAACTATGCATCAAGACCTGTCTTGGACTATCTTCACCTAAATTTTCAGATTTTTACATGTGGTAGATTTTGCTAGCCATCGCAGACACACACACACAGTGATTTGTTATTTTTTAAATATAGACAGATACTCCTTTTATTCATATTATAATCTAGCTATTCGTATATCTATTTCCTTTTCTGCCCCTAGATGGCTTATCTTGTTTCCATGGAAATAGGTTTAGTTGATATTTACTTTCATGTATATTCTTCTAATTTTTTTCTTCCGATGTTGTCATCGTGAGTAATGTCTGTCGCGATTATGTATTCCGTATTTTACATTCTTAATATTTGTGTTTACTCTTCAAGATATATAAATTATTCAAAAATATCGAGTTGTGATTTCTTCAGTAGTCATGTTATTCATTTACTAAAAGATACCATGCATTACTGAGGAAGTAAAAACAAAACTTCAGATATTTAAAAACAAGTAAAACACAAGGAAAGCAACTTATTCTTAACACTATTTTTATGACTGAAAGTTTAATATTTCTTACAGTTTAATCCACTTTTGTGTTTCTATAACATTCAAACGGAGAGGCTGATGTTGGAATGGATGTATGAATTTAAATCAGCGGATTGTGTGAAAATAAAAGTATTTTTTTATTTAACATACATCTGACTTGTGTGCTCGGAATGAAGCCTGCTTGTAAGTCATCGTCAATATACAGGGACAAGATGGCACAAAGAAATTTTACAACACAAGAGATATACAACCAGGAGCTCCACACAAAGAGGGCGTGCAATGGAGCCAGTGGAATTCGAACCCACAACCTCCCACGCTCGAAGGCGATTAGCGGCGTGATACTTTGACCGCTCAGCCACGGAGGCCCTTATTTATTTTATCATTTCTATTCAAAAGAAGAAAAACCTAAAGCCGTCGATACAATAAGAAAGGGATTCCAGTTTCATGCAAATGTTACAGATGAATTTTTCGGATACCTACAGATGTATGGAAACTTTTATGAACATTGTTTTTTCAAAAAGAAGCTTGTACAAAATAATATTACAAACCTTTTTAAAAAGTTAATGATTTAAATACAGAGAAAAAAGATATAAAGTACGCTACGCTTCAGTCTTTTTTTTTTTTTTTTTACCTTTCTTTATTATTATTGTTAGACATAATTCTAATTAAAATTTTCTCATATATCTACATTGCATAAAGAAAAAGTTAGCGCCCAAATTAAAATACATTTTTTTTCTATTTCCACTATCCACATTTCTATTTATACACTATCTCTGTATATTTTATTTTACAGGGATATATATTTGAATTTACAGGGATTTTGCGCAATATTCATAACTTCACTCAAATCTTTTATTTTAAATTGTTTTATTAGTATTTTGTAGAATTATAAAATGTACAAATATGATGTTCTTACAATATAAATATAAAAGTCTGATAAATAAATAAAGATTTCTGAATTGAAAAATCTCGACCCCCTTATTTCAGCAATGCAGAGGCAAAAGAAATCATCGTTTTAAAAATACTTTTGTTTTGTGTATTTAATAATATTTTTGGAACAAGATAAAGTAATGTATCTGTAACTCATTCTAAATAGTATTTCAACTAAATGACGCATTAAAAGAATTTTATAACAAGTAACTTTAATGGTACTTTTAAGCAGGGCTGCAGAAAATGTTTCTACTGCCAATATTTCCACCAATCCACTTGAAAATTTCCCCAAAATTTTACGGTATATTATATGTAAATGCTGTATTGCTATATAATAGAGGTATAGAAAATTTATTTTTCCATCTCAACTTATGCAGTAATGTATATGGCAGGGTTGATTCTAAGTAAAAAAAAAAAAAAATTGAAATTTACAGCAAATTTTCTGAAATATAATAGCAGACTGAGGAAAGGGGGCTGATTTCACTCCCAGCACTATGGTTTTTTTAAGGCCCTTTGATGAAATTCACGTTTTTTCGCTATCTTTTGAAGAAATTAACGTTTTTTAGCGATCTTTTGACAAAATTTGCAATTCTTTCGGGTTTTTTTTTTTTTTTTTTTTTGACAGAGTTTGCGGGCTTTTCTCGATCATCTGCTGGAATTTGCGGTTATCCCGCCACTTTTAATGAGATGCACAATTGATTTTTGATCTTTTGACAAATTTTATGGTTGTTTCGTGATCTTTTTTCAAAATTTGCAGCTGTTATGTGATTTTTTGATGAAATTTGTGTGCTTTTTTTGCTATCTTTTGACAAATTTTGCAGGTTTTTACGTTCTTTTGACAAAATTCAAAAGTTTCACCATATTTTTTTGCTATATTTTGACAAATTTTGCAGGTTTTTACGTTCTTTTGACAAAATTCAAAAGTTTCACCATATTTTGAGGAAAATCGTGGTTATTTCACTCTTTTTGACAAAATTCGCGATCTTGAGCCGAAATTTTGCAGTTGTTTAGCAATATTTTCACAAAATTTGCGGTTTTTGTGTGATTTTTTAATGAAATGTAAGTTCATTTCTCGATCTTTTGTGAACTGAAACTTGTAGATGTTTCACTGTCTTTTGACAAAATTTGCTGTTATTTTGTTGATTTTTACAAAATTCACGGTGTTTTTCGCGTTTTTTTTTTTTTTTTTTTTTAAATCGATCTTGTAACGAAATTTGTTTTTTCCCATAATTCTTGAACAAAATTCGTGGTATTTTTAAGAACAATTTTCAAATTGATGATTAATTTTCTTTCTTTTCTTTTCTTTTCTTTCTTTCTTTCTTTTTTTTTTTTTTTTTTCAAAATATGGAACATATTATTATACTGGGATCGATTTTGTGAAAGTTGCCATACGGATCTTTCTATATGTAGTGAATTTTTTTTACTTCACGAAGTAGTAGAATTAGGTGTTAAAATCGAAATCAGTTGTATATGTTTCTGCAAAATTTCCCCAGATGGTTAAAATTTCCCCCGATCCTAGATCGCCGGATCGGACATATTCTGCACCCCTGCTTTTAAGTACCGTCAGTAGATAAAAGGTTAAATTATCAATATGTGAAATTTTAATCCCATATTACATTATTACTTTCTTCTGTCTTTACAAGAAGAAAGTATTGGATTCATGAAAATTTTCGACTTCCGGTTTTCGACGGTTTTATACGTTTTAGAAGGTCCTGAACACGTTTTGACTATTTTTAGAAAATGTCTGTCTGTGAGTCTGTCCGTTTGTCTGTCTGTCTGTCTGTGTGTCTGTCTGTCTGTATGTGACAAAAAATTTGTGGGCGCTCTATCTCAAGAACTAATACTCGAAATTTAATAAAATTTTATATTCAGTTAGACCTTGATATGAATTAGTGCCTATTGGTTTTTGGTGAAAATTGGCCTGCAGGTGGCGCTGCTATACTACGTTTTTCATGATTTTCAAGATTGTTATATCTCAAGAACTAATGCACAGAATTTCACCAAACTTCAGATTCTGTGACCCCTTGATATACATAGACGCTGATTAAGTTTTGGTGTAAATTGGCCAGCAGGTGGCACTGCTATGCCACGTTTTTCATGATTTTCATGATAGCTATATCTCAAGAACTAATGCACAGAATTTCACCAAACTTCAGATTCCGCGATACCTTAAGATACATAGCCGCTGATAAGGTTTTGGTGTGAACCGCCCTATAGGTGGCGCTGCTATGCTACATTTTGCACGATTTTTGCGATAGCTATATCTCAAGAACTAATGCAGAGAACTTCATGAAATTTTAGATTCTGTTACACTAGAATATATAACATAATTAGGCGCTGATTACATTTTGGTATTAACCTTGCAACAGGTGGTGCAGCTATGCTGCATTTTGCACGATTTTTCCGATAGCTATATCTCAACAACCAACGCACAGAATTTCATCAAACTTCAGATTTTGTTACAAAATGACATATAACATAATTACACGATGATTACGTATTGTTATAAATCCTTCAACTGATGGTGCTGCTGTGCTATATTTCACACTTTTTTTTAAACTAGCTATATCTCAAGAACTAATGCACATAATTTCATCAAACTTCAGATTCTTTTACACCATAATATAATTAGACGCTTTTTACGTTTTGGCATAAATTGGCCAAGTTATGGTGTTGCTGTGCTACGTTTTGGAATTTTTTTGTTATAGCTATATCTCAAGAACTAATGGACGAAATTCCATCAAATTTCAGATTCTGTTAGGTCTTGACATAAATAGATGCTTATTAGGTTTTAGTATAAATTACCTAACATGAGGCACTACTAAGCTCATTTTCTCAGAATATTAATTAAATTTTGCATTTTAGGCTTTTCGGATACCAGAATCTCATTAGGCTAGGTCAAATGTTCGAGGAAGGGTTCGAGTGGGTAACTTTAAAGTCACCACGTTTTTTTTTTTTGTTTGTTTTTTTTTTTCTTTTAATATTAAAATGTACTTATGAGATAGAAGAAAGTTTTGGGATTGACACATCCAACTAGTTATTATTATTTTGTTAATTATATTGCTAATTAATAGTAGCAAAATATCAATATCTAATCTTAAAAAGCTTATTCGGCTTTAGATCCACTTGTATAAATTCTTTAACCTCATAAATTTGATTATTTTCATCTTTCTTGACAGTAATATCTGTATATTGTTCAGGTAAATTCATTAGCAAAATAGTTTACAAATAATAAATATCAAATATAATATCATTTACAAATATCAAAATGTCTTACAACAGAAGATCTATGCTCTACTTATTAACACGTGCTTCACAATAACAAGAAATTGCAATATTTTTGATCGCCAATTTACTATGATTACATATACCAACCTCGGTGACTTTTTCTAGAAGAGAGAGGTCTACATCACACATGCACAGTTCGTTATTTTGGGTACATCAGTTAGGAACGGCGAAAAGTCCCAAAGTAGATTTGAGATTTTCTTACTAAACTAACCGCATTGGAAATTCTTTTGCAATGATTACAAATGAATTTAAAATTAAGAGTTCCAAATTTTAAACTTTTATAAATCCTAAATTAGATCGGCTGATTTTAAGTTTAGTATCCTTGAGTAAAAGCCGCCGAAAAAGCAAAATGTGATATCAAATTTAACTGTTTGTATTGAAAATTTTAGAGTTCGGTGAAATTTCAGTATGGCCCTTTAAGCTTTTTTCATCATCATAAAGTGAAAATAGACATAATTAAGCCAGTAATATTATCGAAGTTGAATAATACTATTTGGATTTCATTAATATAATAAAACTTCAATTTTCAAAAAAATATTCCTTTGTTTGTTTATTTCTGCATTGTAAATTTTGTTTTATTTAGCGTGAAGAGGTTTTTAAAATATTTTTATAAAAATAATTTAAAAAATACTCTTTTTTGCTTTCTTTTCCTTTTTTTAATGAGTTGGCATTAATTTTCAGAGAAATGCTTTATACTAAGAACGATTGCTAAATTTCAACCGGTCCTTCAAATGTGAGGCATTTGTCAACTGAAGAATGTCTTACCTTTTTCTTCTATAGATTTTGGATGCTTCATAGTACAAAGTATAGTAAGGACGTCGCCAGGAAGTAGTTCCGACTTTCTGTTTGAAAGTTCAGTTCTCATTACGTAGTTAGCATATCCAGCACCCTGTCTTGATACTGTAAATGTGTGAATGCGGTGCATCTCTTTATATTTTTTACTTTCCGATGTTCTTAGACTTAAAGTAAATTCCAGGGTGATGGAAGGGCCGGAACAAAACCTTGAGAGATATAAACCAATAGTTCCAAATGGGCTCATTCTGCAGTCCTTCGGAAAGATGGACATGTACCATAATTCACCAGCGAAACAAAATGGAGGACTACTTTCACATTTATCGGCTTCCTTAGATAAAGGAAAAAAGTGTAGAATTTTCCACTCAAATTCTTCTGAAACTTTAACTACATTGCCTACTGGCTCCATTTCATAACTTGGCGAGTTTTTTAGTTTCTTATTCAAGTGATTTCGATGCAGAAAATTATCTGAAAAGAAAGAAAATTACAGTGCAATTTTAACTTCATATTTATTAATTGTTACATTATTTCTTTAACATTACTTATTTTAGGGAATGACGTGACATTTAAAGCTTATTCGGAATTTTTCGTTTAAATGCTAAGTGTTCTTTAATCCGAGAGTAGTCCAGGGTCGGACTAGACCAGGCAGAAGGACGCAGATCTTGGATTTTCAGAGGACGCAAAAAAATGTGTAACGAACGCACATCAATTTTTCTTGCTTTTATTGTATGTAGCTTGACAAGGGGACCGTTCAAGTATTACGTAAGCACTAAAGGGGGAGGGAGGGGTCCAGAGTCTGCTTATTTTTTCTGACAAGGGAGAGGGGGGGGTCACGACAATTCTTACGTAAGCATTAAACAACGAAGCAACTGCAGTTCAAATTCAACAAGCAAACAAGGACCGGAAACCTGCAATACCCCAGGCCACTGTTCCAGTGAAAACTTTATAATAGACAATGTGTAAACATGGGTTCAAGGATCCTGGACATCAGATTAAAATATGAACACCAAATTGAACTCCAACATTTATATGATTCATGTCAAAAACTTTAGTTATGATGTCTAAGTAAGCTAAAACTTCTTATATATCTTGTTTTATTGTTCAAAGTGATAAATAACAATATATTTAAACCATTTTGTATTCTGCGGTTTGTTTAATGCAATAAGCAACACTATATTAAAACCATTTTATATATTTTCACAATTCCTATATGCCTATATAAATTTGCAGGATTAATAATGTAATTGATTGGTAACTTTTTATAAGTCAAGAAGTATTGATGTATAAACTGTCATAAAATCTTACGTAAGCAAAGGGGAGGGGGGGTGTAGCATTTGCTTATATTTTCTTACAAGGGGGGGGAGGGGGTACAAAATGACTAAAAATATGCTTACGTAATACTTGAACGGTCCCAAGGCTTAACGCATTTGCACAGCACCAAAGATGAACAAGCGGGTAAGAGTGATCGCAGATCGCACAGAGGGTTTCGTTTAGCCCTTAAGCGGTAACCATGGGTCACTAGTGCCTCGGTCAAATTTTCTTTCCTTGCTAGCTTAGAGGAGAGAGTGGGGAACGGGACTAAACTACCCTGAAAAAAATAGTACACTAGTAGACTATTAGCTCCCGAAACGCCGATGTTTTAGTGCGTTCACAGTCGACGTAAGAGCCAGTCAAAATTTCGAAAAGGCACGAGTGACCCAGGATTACCATTTGAGTTGACAAAAAGTGTAAGGTAAGAAAAAATTTGTTTGGTTAGGAATTGATGTTTTTTTTTCATAAAAAATCGATACATTACACTCACTTGGGTTTCCGAACCTTAATTTTTATGCAAACACGTGTTATGAAATTGTTTGGTGCACAACTCACTTTGACATCTTACTGTGCAAAAAAAAAAAAAAAACAAAGTTGTTCTTGTATTGTCATCGATACACAAATCTGTCAAAATAGACAAAAACACGCTAAAACCAGAAACAATTCACTATTACAATCAGACAAAAGGTGAGACAGATGTCTTTGATCAACTGTATGACAATTATACGTCTGCAAGAAGAACTCTTAGATGGCCATTGCGTCTGTTTTTTGGAGTCGTTGACCAAGCTGGAGTCAACAGCTGTATTTTGTGGAATCTACTTGCTGATCGTGAGATTTTAAATCGTAGAGCATTTCTGAAAATTTTGGTCCTTGCTTTGGTGAAGCCACATTTGCAAGATAGAATGAGCATTTTATGTATACCGAGAACAACATCCGGGAAATCTTAGGTGAAAACGCGGATCAGCTTAATTTACAGTCCAATACAATGGAAAAAAGAAAGCGATGTGCATTTTGTGACACAAAGGACAAAAAAAAACCTTTATTTGCTGCAGCAAGTGTACAAACCTGTGTGCGAGGAACACAGACATCAAATCTGTTTCGATTGTTTATAAATGATGATATCAGTGTTGCTGTAATTTTTCATTATTATATTTTTTGTTTAATTAAATAAAGTTTGATAATTAACATCATTTTCATAAATAAAATTGATTAAAAACTAATAAAATTTCTGTTTCATTGCAAATTGTATCTATTTATAAGTTTAAAAAACGTCATTTTTATGCTCAAAACTTAAGCATTTTTTAAATTTATACCGGCTATTTTTATTTTTTTTGTGACAGTACCATTCTTGATCTTCAGTTTCCCGTTTGAAACAGCAAATAATGTCAATTCTATCCAAAGTTATGATTTTTTAAAGAAAATGTGCACTTTTCACATTTTTATTTGTTTATTTAAACATATTGTTTAAACAAATTAATAAATCAGCAAAATTGTGACTGATTCTTGTTCAAGGGCAGTTGATGTAATATCATGAATTTTTTTAGAATTTTTAAAGCACTTTAAACCACTTTTTACAGCGCTAAGCACGAGTGACCCATTATTACCGTTTAAAGGTGCCGAAAAACACGTTACCGTTTAAGGGTTAGTACCTCCATCAAAACATTTTATCATTAAATTAACAAACGAAAATTCTCGATGGAAAATTAATCTTTCCTTGTATAAATGACAGCGCCATTTATATTTAGGAATGCGCCTCCCGTAAATTATCTAATATCCTATTTCAAATTTTTATGTTTAACTAATAATATTTATAGCAGAACTTCGTCAAAAACCGCATTTAAAACGATAAAAACCACTGCAGGTTAAGAGAAAATTTTACGACTTTACGAATTGAACGAAACCCTTATGAGTATGAGTAAATAATCAGTTTGGTTATGCATCTGCTTTAAGATGTAATATGTTGCATTCCTGTTTCATAACATTGGAGCTATGTTACATTCCCTAGATGCTACGGTGAATAGAGACCGGCTAGTAATTTAAATGAATAGAAATTTGATAAAAAAAAATATTTCACTTCGCGTGTCAAAATAGATGATAAATATGATGTAATATGATGAAAGAAAAACAAATAAGCGCGTTTTCACGTGATTTATCTAATCTATTAATTTATGTTACATACATAATAATTTTTGTATCTATTTAAACTTATGCGAAACAATTAGAAGGGAAAACCCCCAAAATAATGAAGTGATGATATTAAAAAAAATTTAATTAAAATAATAGTCTTTTTCTAAATTTTATGATTTGTTGTGTGAGAAAAGGTATTTAGCTGTAAGTATATAAAATTTGAACTCTCTGACCTATGTAGTTTCTGTGTAAGTATGCTCTGTAAGAGACAGACAGACAGAGGGCAGAGACGAATAGGGTTTCATCAGATGAACGAAACCCTAAAAATGGTTTTAAATTATACCTTTGAATCTAAATAGAAGGGTTAGATATATATTTCTCGTGCACGATTAAAGTTCCATAAAATCTATAGAATGTTGTTACACAGTTTTCAAGACTATCGCTTTCTTATTTTACCTTTTTGTCAGCAGGTACTTTATTAGAATTATGGAGAAAAAATATCATCCCATCGCAATTCATCTGCATCTGCAAATGATCATATAAAAAAGACATAGGTATCAATCGATTGGTAATAATATTGATTATTAAATGTTATTTATAAATTTTGCTTTGGGTATTGTCTATATACAGGGTGTCCAGCAAATAACACCCTGATTTCAAAATTAAATTTCTCAAAAACGAAGATCTAGAAAATAATACGGTAAACGGTTTATTTATTAAGTAAGTTGTAAAAATCTTATATAGAAGTTTCGAACTGTGAATATTTTAAAAATATTGTGTTCTAATTAAAACAATGCCTGATTTGACATTTTTCTTGTTTTTTTTTTTTTTTTTTTTTTTTCTTTTGCAGAGAACAAAATTTTTGGCGTACAGTGCCATATTTTAACGATTTTTGAAAAAAAAAAAAGTTTCAAAATTTCAAAAATTAAGTTCGAAAAATCGTTAAATATGGCACTGTACACTGAAAAACTCATTCTCTACAAAAAATCTAAAACAAGAAAAATGTCAACTCCAGTATTCTTTGCAATCAGAACACAATCTTTTCAAAATATTCTCTGCTCGAAACTTTTGTATAATATTTTTACAGCTTACCTAATAAACAAACCGTTTATCGCATAATTCTACCGATCTTAGTTTTTGAGACATTTAATTTTGAAATCAGGGCGTTATTTGCTGGACACCCTGTATTAGAAAAGAACAAAAAATCACAAGTACACCATAGATTACAAAACACTTTCCAACTCATTCAGTATATCCTATGATAAAACTTCTCAGGTTACCAACGTGAAAAATAATGTCTAAACAAACAATCTGGAAAATTCCTAATGCATTGAAAACCTAATTTCTGCTATGCTTTAACCAGGAATAATCATAAAAAAATGAGCGATTTTTTAGTGTGTGTGCAACCGTGTATATAATCTATAAATATGAATGTATAAAAAACTAGTTGGATGTGCCAATCCCAAAACTTTCTTCTATCTCTATCTCATACGTATATTTTAATATTTTAAAAAATAGTATTTTTTTAATAGTTGCGAAATAAACATGAATTCCGTCAAATGTCACAAAAGCATCACGGAGAAAAAGCGAATTTCTTGAAAGGATCGCGGATAAAAGTGAATTTCGTTAAAGAATCGCGTAAAAACGCAAATTTCGTCAAAGAATCGCAATTAAAATCGGGTCAACCCTTCTCGCAAAAGTAAAAATCCAATCAGTAACTGACCCAAACCTGAAATGTATGATAATCTGCTACAATGCGCTAAGCGCAACTAAAAAATAAAAGTCAATCCGAACAAGAGCAAAATGTAGTAGCCAACCGGATCCAAACCCGACCTGAAGAAAAAAAAAGAAAAGAAAAGAAATTAACCCGACCAATGCAAACAGTTGAAGTCAACAGGACCCAAATGCGACCCACAGCAAAAAGTAGAAATCAAACCGACCAGTAGCAAAAAATAGAAACCAATCGGATTTCAAATTTTGTGAAATGATTGCGGAGAAAACACTCATTTTTCCAAAAATCACGGAAGAATCGCAAATTTCGTCAAAGGATTACAAAAAAAGAACAAAAATTTTATCAAAGGACTCATCCCGATCAAAATCGGGTTAACCTGAACCCTTCTCGCAAGAATAAAAACACAATCCTAAATTGTCCCAAACCACAAATGTATGTCGAACTGCCCCAAATGCGCTAAGCGCAGTTGAAAAGTAAGTCAACTCTACCAACAGCAAAATGTAGGCGATCGACCCAAATCCGGTCGACAAAACAAAAAAGCCGAAATTAACTCGAATAGTAGAAAAGAGTAGAAGTCAACCGGATCCAAACACAAATAGAAACAAAAAAGTAGAATTAAACGGACCCCCATCGAAAAAAAAAATGAATTCCGACCCGTGCATGAAATTGGAGTTTCCAAATTTCTAAAATCGCTCCCCCCCCCCCCCCTCCTTGAGGATGCTCCAGATCCGCCCTTGCCCTTTCCTTATAGTCGTCATTCAATCAATCGTCCGTCTGTCCTCATATAGCAGAGAAAAACTACCCGGATGTATTGCTTGAAATTAAAAATATACAATTGTTGCATAATTTTGTCGAGTCACTTCAAAATTTATGGAAATAGATGTATAGTTTAATTACAGGGATACTCAAAATTACTAAGAGGAAAGTAAGTATTTATATTTTATATTATTTTTTGTTTAGAAAAGTAATTTTTTTAAGAATTATTATTATTCGACTGAATTTTATTCAATAATCAATATATATATTGCACTATCGTATGTAGCAGAGAAATTGCGATTATTTGTTAATTGTTTAATGTCAACGTCCAGATGAAACGCATCTTATGGTTATTGTCTAAAAGTCTTTTGGTCGGATTTAAGCCGTGTAGTCGTTGAGCCAGGAGCTTGTGTGATTTCTAGTCTGGAGACTTGATAAATTATATATTTTTGGATTCACCACAACAACCAGCACCTCATTTATCCATGATACTTTCAAAAGGAGGGTAGCTTTTGGGCGCCATATTGTAAAATGTCCGTCGTAGTTGAGTTAAGCGGTTGTGTGATTTCATGTCAGCAGACAAGGTAAATAGTACATTTCTGGATTTATCAGAACATCAATAGCTCATTTGTTCATGATACATTCAATACTAGGATAGTTTATGGACGCTATATTGGAAAATGGCCGCCGTTGTTGAGGCAAGGACTCTTGTGATTTTATGTCAACGGACTTGTTAAACCATACTATTTTGGATTCATGACAACATCGACATTTATCGATGATATATTCAAAATAAGAGTAGCTAATGAACGCCATGTTGAAAAACAGCTGCCGCTGTTCAGCCAGAGGCTCGTGTGGTGTCATGTCAGAAGACGTGTTAAATCATACACATAATTTTTTGGATTCACCACATAAGAGTGACATTTATCCATATTTACAAAACCAAGGTAGCTTATGGGCGCCATATTGGTAAATGGCGTCGTTGAGCCAGGCACTCATGTATTTTCATGTCAGTGGGCTTTGTAAACTATACATTTTTTGATTCACCACAACATGACATTTATACATGATATTTTCAAAAACAGAGTAACCAATGGACGCCATGTTGGAAAATTCTGCCGATAAGCACAGTGATAGAAAATATTTTTTTTGTTTTACATGCTGTAAAATTAACAGGGCGATTAAAGAGACAATAAGTAAAGACACGCAGGGGTCAAAAGTTACAACAAAGTTCAGTCAAAGACCTGCCGCAGTTAAAAGATATTTTTGATACCACACTGAGAAAAAAAATTAGTTCTGACATCTAGAATCTAAATTGTGGCTCTAGAAAAAATAGTTCCATGTCATCCTTATAAATTCTAGTTCAGTATGTTTGAGAGTTCTATAGTCTCCTACTGGAATTCAAGAGTTTATTACTATATTCTCGTGGTAAAAATCATTTAAAAATCTCTGCAAATAGAGGCGAATACAAGAGGTTTGATATGGTAACTGTAATTCTTGTTTACGAAACCATTCCCGAAATCAAGCGATAATTTCTCGTTACTGAAACGATTCAATATCATTTCGTCACCTAGAAAGCACGAAACTAGAAATGGTAGGTATATTCAGCTTAGTTGATTAAACTATTCGCACAATTCGATCATCTATAATTCTAGTTCTGTTATTTAAAAAGTGACTAACTATTCATTCTAGGTGAAGGCGGTATATTTTTTTTCTCAGTGCAGGGCAGAATTTCTTCACATGATTCGTGAAAGAGCCGTTTCAAGTATTATTATCTGATGGTACTTCAGTACACAGGCATAGAGATCAACTTAGAGAGAGAAAGGATTGGAATTCATCTGATGTAAAAGCCTTTGCATTGTCGGTAACAACACAACTGAATAATCCGAATCTTGCAAAAATTTCATAAAGTTTCTCAATAGTTGCTAGAGATGTACTTTGTTTCATTGGAAAGGCTTCAATCCATTTTGAATATGAATCTGTGACTATCAAAATCATATGATTATCAATAGGTCCGGCATAGTCCATGTGGATTCGAGACCATGGTATGTTAGATGTTGGCCAAGCTTGTAAAACTTTTGAAGGCATATCCATATTCTGTACACAAGTGGTGCAATAACGAACTGTGTCTTCGATTTCTGCATCCAAATTCGGCCACCAAAACAATGAACGAACAATACTTTTCATTCCTACCATTCCTTGATGAGTAGAATGCAATTCTTGTAGAATGCTATGTCGAAGTGAAATAGGAACCACTACTCTGTTTCCCCAAAGAAGGGTGTCTTGTTCAACAGTTAATTCCATGCGTTTTTTAAAGTATGGAAGAATTTCTGTTATCTTCAAATCAGGCACAGTTTCTGGCTTGAGAACTTCTGGCCAACCTTCAAGAGTGAATTGAATTACTTGAGATAATACTGAATCTTCTTTAGTGGCTTGTTGAATGTCACTGATTGTAACAGGACCGACATCTAATCTTTCCATCTGAAGTACTAGTTCTTCTGGTAGCGGAGGGTTAACTTGAGGTGTATGTATAGGCAGACGGCTGCATGCATCTGCATTGGCATTGTCTTCTCCTTTACGGTAACGAACTGTGTAATTAAAAGCAGAAAGAGTCAATGCCCAACGCTGAATTCTTGAATTTGCCATAGTTGGAACATGCCGTTTTTCTGAAAATATAGTAACTAGCGGCCTATGGTCAGTTAAAAGAGTAAAATTTCTGCCTAGTAAATATTCTCGAAAACGTGTTACTCCAAATATCAATGCCAGTGCTTCTTTCTGTATATGTGAATAATTCTTCTCTGCAGATGTTAATGTTCGCGAAGCAAAAGCAGTTGGGAACTCTTCTGAATTTACAACATGAGATAACACTGCTCCCACACCATATGGGCTGGCGTCACAAGCTAGAAGAAGTTCTTTCTTCGGATCAAAATGAACTAGTAAAGAAGAGCTGCATAATGCTGATTTGGCATTTTGAAAAGCTGTATCAGCTTCTGAGGACCACTGCCAGGGAGTATTTTTCTGCAACAATTTATAAAGTGGTGCGAACATGGTACTCATTCGAGGCAAAAAATTAGCATAATATGTGATCAGTCCTAAAAAAGAACGCAATTCTGTGATGTTTTTAGGAACTGGTGCAGATTTAATTGCTTTAATTTTCTCATCTGTAGGGTGTATTCCATCAGCATCAATTACATGACCAAGGAAAGTCAAACTGTCACAAAAGAATTGACATTTTTGTTGTCTAAGTCTCAAACCCGCATCACTAAATCTTTTAAGCACTTCTCGTAGTCTTGACATGTGTTCAACGTCACTGGTGCCAGTAATGATGCAGTCATCCAGTGAAACAGCAACACCTGGTATACCTTGTAATAATACTTCCATTTCGCGTTGAAAAATGGCTGGTGCTGAGGAAATTTCAAAAGGTAAGCGAATGTACTGAAAAAGTCCTTTATGTGTATTTATAACTGTAAGGTCTCTGGAGTCTTCATCAAGTTCAAGTTGATTATAAGCATCTCTAAGATCCAGCTTAGTAAATTTCTGGCCTCCTGCTAGTGTAGCAAAAATATCTTCAGCTTTAGGTAAAGGGTATTGGTCTGTATCAATAGCAGTATTTGCCGTTAATTTAAAATCCCCACAAATTCTTACAGATGATCTGTCCCCTTTGAGTACAGGAACGATGGGTGTAGCCCACTTTGAAAAACGAATTGGTTGTAAAACACCAATCTTCTGTAATCGATTCAATTCTTCGCTGACTTTTTCTCGCATTGCAAAAGGTAAAGTACGAGCTTTATAAAATTTTGGTTGTACTTCTGGCTTTTTAATTAAACAGACTTTGACTCCTTTTAAATGTCCAAGTGTATTCTCAAAAATACGCTGGCACTCATTCAAAAGCTTGCTTAACTCTACATCATAATTTTTAACTAAATTGGTACGAAATTATAAAATTTTTAAGGACATGATCCAATTTCTACCACACAAGTTTGGACCTTTATTATCTACAAATAGTAAAGGCAAATGTTCACATTTTCCATTAAATTTTACTTCAACTGTAATTGTTCCTAAAACAGGAATTGGTTGACCTGTAAATGTAGCTAAACCAGTTTTAGCTGGCTGCAAAGGTGGTAACTTTAGCAAATTGTATGTATCTTTAGTAATGAGAGATAAAGCTGCACCGGTATCTAATTCCATATTAATATATCTGTTATTTACTTCAATATTTACTGTAACTGGTCTAGGAGCACTCTTTTCAGCAATAGGAACCATATTAAAAATATTGTATTCCGATTCATGCACAATAGCTACTTTAGACATATTTTCTTCAATAATTTCAACAGAATCAGGCGTAGTATGCATCTGATGAACTTTTTTAGGTTTTTCTTTAAAATTTTTACGACTAGAACCTTCATTTTTCTTTGATTTTAGGCATTTTTTTGCCAAATGACCCTTAACACCGCAAGAATGGCATGTAGCTTTCAAAAAAGGACAATTCTTAGGTACATGATCAGAATTTCCGCACCGTATACACTCACGAAAATGTTCTGGTAATTTTGAATTTCTAAGTTTCGGTTTTGACGCATTTAATTTGTTTACCGGTTGTGAAACAGAACAAGAACCTTGTAAATTTATGGAATCGCGAGCAGCAGTTTCCATAGATACAGCTAATTCAATAGCTTTCGAAAGTGTCAGATTCTGTTCAGATAACAACCTACGCTGTATTTGACTATCTTGAATTCCACATACTAGTCGATCACGAATCATCATATCTAAACTAGCACCGTAATTGCAAAATTCAGAAAGCCTACGTAATTCCGAAACAAAAACTGAAACGGTTTCATCCGATTTTCGAACAAGAGAATTAAATTTAAATCTTTCGACAATTTCCGAAGGTGCTGGACTACAATGATCAGATAAACATTTAATTAAATCAGCAAATTTAGTATCTGCCGTTGTTTTCGGCGAAAGCAAACTTCGTAACAGTTTATAAACTGTTGGGCCTATCACAGTTAAAAATATAGACTTCTTTTTGTTTTCATCAGTAATTTCATTAGCATTAATGAAATGATTAAATCTTTCTACGTACTGTGACCAGGTTTCCACTGCAGGATCGAAAATTTCTATTCTACCGAACGTAGCCATTGTATGTATCGATGACTGTAATCACCATAAAACAAAAAGAACAATTAAAATCATAATATACGTATGGATTCGAATAACTCGTTGCCAAAAGTGTTCTGTTTGCGTACTTAGAATGTAATATCAGCACACTGTATTAGCTGACACATAACTTTAATAAGCACAACACACGTAGAACACACAACATACATAATAGAACATTTAGAATAGAACAGAACTGGAATGTAAACAAAGTGGAAGTTGTAGTACTTTTAAGTAGTGAAAGTTGTAGTAGTTTTTAAGTAGTGAAAGTTATAGAGTTTATACATAACATTCAGAAAAAACTATTTTACATCCAGATCAGTCTTTGAGCAAGATCCAGAAAGACGAACGTGATATCTCATATTTACAGAACATGGTTATCAATGAATAGATAAATATAGACAGGCTAATAGAATCAATTTGAGCAATTACAAATCCAGAAATTGTCGAAAACTTGATCAAAGCTCATGAGATGATTGAATAAGAAACTTTCAAGAAAGAATATTAGTCTGAAGACTCAAAGGCTGAAAGATTCTCAAACCTTCAATAAGCTAAACACAGTTTGTGTGAAAAGGAAAGCGAATTTGAAGTTAAAGAAATCAGAGTTTGTTGCCATTACAAAAGAAATCTGTTTTCTCAGGTGACGATCCTTGCAGAGAGAAGAAATTTTGGTATGAGAACTGTCTTGTCCTACCATCTAGGGCTTCTTCAATAATCCTTAAGCAACACTTAATGGTTTAATGCGAAAAACTGGAAAATAACTGATGCATGTTATGACAAAATTGCGACTGCTGAAAGAATGGAAATGATGGTGTTGTTAATATAAATGACAGAATGTGCTTTCTTCAAAGCTAACATAGGAATATAATCATTTGGACAACTAGCAAAGAATCTGTTTTTTGAAAT
The DNA here is from genome assembly GCA_964019185.1 of Maratus speculifer. Lineage (NCBI taxonomy): Eukaryota > Metazoa > Arthropoda > Arachnida > Araneae > Salticidae > Maratus > Maratus speculifer. Next base: position 63,579,570 of record OZ025303.1, read on the forward strand.
AATACAAGACTATACATCCTCTCAAAGGATAATTGTTGTACTTGATACATAGAGGCAGTTGTCAATAAAAATAAATGAACGAAATATATGAACTGTTGGTGATGTTATAAAAGTTATATACTCCTAGACAAACTGTACGAAAATGGAAGAAGATTTTATCTGATGAGGAGAACAAAGAAGAACTTATACATTTCATTTCTCAAGAATTGCAAAATGAACATTATCTGAAATATTTGAATACACGAATGTTGTACGTTATCTATGGAGAAAAATATTGTAAACTCAAGAAATAACTAGTTGAAGAATACAATAAGTTGACCTGCTTCCGAAAAGCAGTGGTACACAACTCATATTGCACACACAAACCTTTAACATCTGGATTTATAAATATTATCATTATCTAAAAACTGTTTTCTTTAGAAAACGATTTGAAAAAACAGAGAAGGATTAATATTTGTGAAATTTGGATCCAATGACAGGCTAAAGATAAGCAATTTGATATGGACTTCTAGGTAAAGAGATATACAGGGTGTCCCCTCTCAACGGTGGCCAATGGCTAATTTCTAAACCGTTGGTCATAGACATATAGTTCCAATTGCAAAAAATGCTTTAAAAAAGGCAAAGAATTGTTTTTTAAGCGATTTTGGTCAAAAAAATGTTTTATTAGAAAATTACGAAAATTAAATTTTTATACGGTCCCCCGGTCCTATAAGTTATATTTAGTAAAATTTTTTCAACACTCTAGCAAGTAATACAGAAAAGGTCCCATTCATGTAACATTAAAATTGACCGAGTTATGAAACTTTAAATTTCATGACTTAAACCACTTTTCTATAGCTGAAAACGGATGAGTTCGACGGAGCTTTAAGGGAACGTACACTAAGTGCTTAAAGTATTATAAAGGGAGTTGATTTCCAACGCTGTTCAAAGGCTACTTCCTAAACTATTTCTCACAGACATATAGTTCCATTTACAAAATGTTTTAAATGAGCGATTTAACTGAAGGCGCTGTCACCGTATAAGTTTTACGGTAGTGTTAATTATAATTAATTAACTTCTAGATTGGTTATTAAAATAACTGAAGACATGAATTTCAAAATTCTCTTTATCGAAAAAATCAAATTTTGGGAAATAGCGAAAAAACTTTAAATGCATCTATTGGTTTTCATTATAAATTTTTAGATTGCATTGTTACAATAGTGGAGGTTTGTATAGACTGATAGAGAAATTAAAAAGCGCGAAGTCGAGTTTTGAAATTCATATCCTCAATTGTAATTTTACGTATTTTTTATTTTGTAAGCAAATAAAGTTGATTCTTTTCGTGATTTTATTTTAAAAAGGTATGTTATTTTGATAAGCTTTTATTTTATTCATAGTTTTCGTATGTAAATTTTCCTAGTTCAAAACTTATATTCAAATTTTAACTCACTTCCAAATATCTGATTGAGGTTCAATTCCCATACTTATTTAAACCCGATGACAATATAATATTAATACGATTTTAGGTGCGTTCCATTTATTTATTTTATAGGACTACATCAAATTCTATTAGGTTGAGTAATCTAATAGAGCTTCAAATATATATCATTTTGTAACGATTTGTGACTGTTGCTTTTCATAGTTTAATTTAACAAAATTTCTGTTATTTTTTTACTTATATTTTTAGCACAAATTGCATATTTTACTTTAACATGTAAATGTCAACAAAAATTCCGAAACAACATTGTAAAAAAAAATTTTACTTTCAATGTTTAAAGTTAAATTTTCTATCTGATGTTTATTTTTATTTCCAGTAAATTTGTGACTGACCCCTATTTTGCAGCAAAAAATATGCTTCAACTTTGAACAGCTATAACTCGGTCAATTTTGATCGCAGAGGAATGGGACTTTTTTTGTCTTACTTGTAAGAGTAGTGGTAAAAATTTTCTAAATATCACTTATAGGACCGGGGGACCGTATAAAAATTTAATTTTCGTAATTTTTTAGTAAAACATATTTTTGACCTAAATCGCTTAAAAAATAATTCTTTACCTTTTTTAAAGCATTTTTGCAATTGGAACTATATGTCTATGACCAACGGTTTAGAAATTAGCCATTGGCCACCGTTGAGAGGGGACACCCTGTATATGCATCCTTTAAAATGCATTCACTGTCAGTGCAATAATGCTTTTGCGGGCAAGAAAAATGAATAATCAGATCACAAATTTCCAGAGGCACTTAGGGGTGTATTCGAAAAAATGCTTTTCCACCTTCAACAGCTTGAAATTTTTCGATACAATTTCAGACACAATTTTAAAAGTAGAAACATGAAACTTGCTGAGAGGATTCTTGAAGGGACGTATGAGGTGCCGTGTGATGTTTTTTTAAGCTCAATTCATTAGAATTTGAGTTATAAACAATCATCTTCCCAGTATGACCATTTTTTTCGTTCCCAGATCTTCCGCTAGGGAAAAATCGGTTCGAAATGCCGTTTTTGATTGCTTTTTTTGCAATATTTTCTGCATTTATCAAAGAATCGACAATCACGGCACCTTGTATACTTTTCAAATAAGAGATTTTGAAAGTTTGGTATATTTGAGAGCAATAATGAATTCAAAAATAAATCGGAAAATAAGCAGTTTGAATCGAAATACACCCTTAAGACGTTTGATACTGAAGCTGATTTCCCAGAGGAAACAAAGAAACAGCTTGAGTCGTAAGTTTACCATCTCTATTATAAAAAGCAAAAATACTCAAACATCAAGGAATGTGCTATATTCTATATATGGATATAATACACTCTACTTATAGGTAATGCCAGCCAGTTACCACGGTCTTATTCGGAAGAAGTGCCTACAGGCTGATCTAATCTTCCATCCCCAGATAAATATGGTTGGATTTTTGGAACAGATGGTGAAGAAAAAGGCTCTCTAGAGATCCAGCGGAATGGCAGTCCTCTTGCACTTGAAGCTGCTTTGGAACTGATGTCACATCCTTGTTCAAAAACATGTGCCACACTATTAAGTGCGTGTCTATTTAATAACCTAACATACAAGCATATGCAGAGAATAGAACTGTTCTATGACGATTGAAGTTATTTGGATACAGGAATGTGAACCAATCATGATAGCTTGCAGATAGAATTGCAGAAGACTAAGAATTTTGTTATTTATTAACTCGTTCGAGAGCAGTATCTTTTACAAGAATTTAATCAAAAGGACAACACTTTTTGTTAAACAATTAAATTTAGTTTAGCAAACAAGAAAATTTTTAATTAGATAAGGAAAAATTAACTTTTTTAATGGTATCAAAAACAAGCGATTGAAGCACGTTTTGAAGTTGCATATATGCACCCGTGGTTCCGAAAGGGTTAATTCTTAATAAACTAAGTACAATAGTTTCACCAGTACTACCTTTTTCTTGAATTGCTGTGTCTTATGCACATGAAAATAATATGCATTAAAATGAAAAACAAGATTTCGATTCACTTTCATCGGAAATGTCTTTTGATCGGTTTATCCAATTGAAAATGTTAATAATCATATTAAAATAAAATCTTAACAAATATATAATTTGTATACCGTTATACGTTCAATAATGTTTGTTCTTTGCATTTTTTTTTCATTGAAATTTAATTATGTGGTAATGGTTTTAAAAAAATCATTTTTATCTATGTGCGATAGATGGCGCTCATTTTTTTCAATATGGCGTCTATAAACTACCACAAATTTAATAGTATCATCATAAAATGAACTCCTTGGACCATTGTGAAACCAAAAAAGGTATATATCATCAAGTCCCCAGAGATTAAACCAAAAACCCTAATTTTGGCTTCTGGCTCAATGACTAGTGGTAAATTAGGTTTGTTTACGTTTTGTCCCTTCGCTGCACTTATAGAGCTTTAAAATATCATTATTCTTGATTTTTTATGTTCTTTTTACTTAAAAAAATAAATAAAAGCCGCGATTTTTAAACGTTTCAGTTTCAAATTAAAGTTATGTATTATAAATGCAATGAGTAAAAGTACTGCAATTTTTTTTTCTGATATCAATTTGGCGAAAACTTTGTTTTCAAATACCAGTTGCATACATTTTTTAACTATTACTTTCAAAATGAAATAATAATAAATAAAAGAAAGTTTAGTTAATAATTATAGAAAATAATTTAAATAATTTAAAAAAAAGTTAAATAAACAGTTTATTAATAAAAAAAAACAACAATAGCCGAGTTACTGTGTGAGGCATATATTAGTCATTTAGTTACAATAGCGTTAATGTGGTGCATATATGACATCTATGTTTATTTCTTTAGCAAAATCTTCTAATTTGGAAAAAAATTAAGCAATTAAAAATTATGAATAGAAGCTATGTGATTTAATGCGTAGCATTATATTTAAGGGAGACCAAGCTGGTCGCCGAATGCGGCTAGTAATATTAGAATTACATTTTATAATTTGTTGCAGATACAAAGGTAAGTAACTCGTCCGAAATAGATACTAATGTCCATGAATCTATGATAGATATAAGATGTTAATATATCTGAAGGTAAAATATTTTTTTTATTATTATTACTATTTAATTAAGTAAGGCGAATATTACTTTACGAAAATTCTAGTAAAAGATCCTTGAAAGTCCTTGCAGCATACGTACCCTGAATAATGTAGTACGAGTTAGTGGAGTATAAAAAGATATTTTTATATGTTTTTATCGTTATTTAGCTCACAGACTATCATAGCCTGAGAGCTTATGTGCCCGTCCGTTCTGTATGTACGTTCGTGCGTAACGCGATAACTCATGATAAAAATATCCGATCCACTTGAAATTTTGTATGCAGGTATATCCTGAGAAGGCGCTTCCCTGATTAGTTTTTGGAGTTCATTCGATATGTATAAGAGGGGGAACGGGGGGCTAATGCCCCTCCCCTTAGTTGATATAAATGGGATTTTCATGCAGAATTAAGTTTTCGTTCAAAATTTAGATTAGAATCATTCTGATGAGGCGATTCCGTGACTGTTATTAGGTATTCATTGAATAAGTATAAATAGGGGGATTAGGGGTTCTAATGCCCCCCCCCCGTTAATTTATATAAATGGGTTTTTCAAGCAGAATTTTCAGATTTCGTTCCAATCTCTGAATAGTTTTGGAAGTTTAATGGTTAAGTATAAAAGAGGAGGATAACTCCTTTTAAATTATATAAATGCTAAATGGGTTTTTATTAAGAATTATCCGATTTGTTCTGAATTTTGGATATAGATTTTTTATATGCTAAAGCATGTCTTTGATAGTATAGGAGGTTCAATGATTAAGTATAAAAAAAGAGGAAAGGGGAGAGCTGTTTCCCCCTCATAATTTTTTTTCGAACGGAATTAACCCTTGAAAATATAATGCTTTAATGTACAATTAGTATTTGTAGCCTGTGAGCTCAATGCCATCAGTTTAACTGGGCAATATTCTTTATTCGTTTTGAATTTATGTTCCATTTCACTATAAAATATATATATCGTTTATGTATTCGAAGAAATTCACGGTTTCACTTATACTGCATGTTTTATCGTATTTTATATAAATCACACAATTGTAAAAAATACCTTATTAAAAATTTAATTTATAGATCTATAAAAAAAAAAATTCTTTTCTTTCTTTTCTTAAATGCGATTTTTTGAGTGTTACCGTGCAGAAAGATATCTTTTAACAATTTTAATTTCCCTACAAAAATAAATGGATTTTCTTTTTATACATACTTTTTAATATTTATTTGCTTTTATTTTTTAGAATACAATTTTACAATATTTCATATCTGTTGAGTAATTAATTTCCTTTCGTAATTATAACACTTATGAATAGAAATATTTTAAGAAATACTTTGTCTAATTTGTAAATACATTTTTAATGTATTGTTTTACAATTATCCTCTTCTAAATAAATTTCTTAGAAGTATTTGTTTTACTTGTATAACTTCAGAAGTGCTGAGAGAAAATATATCTATTTGTTATTCATTTCCTGAAAATAAAGTAATTAATCGTTTTAAAATAGAGTATCTTTTTCATACGAAAAAAAAAATTAAAAGTACTACCTTTGACAATAAAGTTCGATGAATGAATTCAGAACGACCAATCTGGCAACACTGGGGAAACATAACGCTGCACCTGCATGGATGCAAGTGTAGACCATCGTCCCCCACCGTTGTTTAGTTGAGCGTCGTTCATGTCCTGTGTAAGATGTGCTTCACTAAATGCTTGTTCAGTGTGTTGGTTCTTAACTGAGAACAGGAAAATGAACGAATAAAAGATCAGTTTAAAGTTTGGTTTTAAGCTTTGCAAGACACCGAAAGAAATTCATGAGGGAAGGTGCAAATTTAACACCTACCATACTCGCAAGATCTCAATCCTCCAGACTTCATCCTATTTTCACGACTCAAACTCTCTTTGAAAGAGATTTTACCATATTGCTGACATCCAACGAAACGTGACGAAGCTTTTGAACTTCGTCCCAAAAGAAGACTTCTTGCGAATTTCCCAGGACATGTATAGCAGATTTCAGCGGTGCATAGTTATAGGAGATGACTATTTTGAAGGATGGTATGGTAACTTTCGTTAATATTTCACCTACATTAATGCTACAGGACTATTCACCGAACTTTATTGTCAGAGGTAGTATAAAGAAAAAACATTTATTTATATGTAGTGAAATGAAATATTTTCATAATGTATACATTTACAAGATAGAGTTCACGAGACCGCATTAAAAAAAGGAATTCACTAAAAGGAATTACTATAGATATACAAATCAAATTTTCAATACAATATTTTTACAAATATGTAATTCATAAATGCAGATAAAACGCATTAGTAGATTTATGGGCAAGAACATACATTTCGAACTGTTGATATTATGAACTTCAATTATTATACTGTTTAAATTCTTACTCATGCTCCTTGTATTTAACGTGTTTTTTATATGTAGTTTTCTTCTGTTAACTTTTGTGGCAATTATTGGTTATTGGTTTAAAATAAGTTTTTTTAGCTTGTTCCACTGCGGAAGCCTGTTAGTTTTCTTTTTCTAAATTACAGTTATCTTCGTAATGTTTATTTCATATTTTTTATCTGAATTAAGATAATTAATTCTTATTTACTCGTTATCTGCTAAAATATTTTCAAGTGGTTATGCTCCCACACTTGCTTCGTACTGCGCGATAGTTACGGTAACGAGAATTAGTCCTAACCAACGGTAAAACGCATTTCAAATTTGTGTGTTTGGTTAGTTAATAAAGATAAAAATATGGAACTTTTTACGACTGATAAACTTCTTGGCTCTGAGAATTGGGTCAGATGGAAATGGATGGTCGAAGGCTTGCTAATGGAAAAAGAAAATGCTTTCGAGGTGTGCTCTGGCGAGATTGTACAGCCAGAACCGGTTCCCGAAGGCGCTGCTGCTGCAGATAGGAACAAACATAACAGTGACTTAGCCAATAAAGGCAACAGAGCTGCCAGAGGTATTTTTTCAAGAACTCTAGATAGCAGAATATGTGACCTCGTATCTATGTGCAAAACTGCAAGAGAAATATGGGTGAAACTATATGAACTGTTTGAGCAGAAAAATACTCAAGCTCAATATGCCTGCCAAATGCAATTTTCATCTTTTGTGCGAGATCCAACGGATTCAATGGCTATGCACATAGCAAAACTAGATCGCCTAGTGTCACGGATGTCTGATTTGGATATCAAACCAAATGACTTTGTGGTAATGAGTAAGCTTTTGGAGACTTTATGTAGTGACTTTGAGCCACTGAAAATGGCTTGGTGTGCAAGACCTGAAGAGCAACAGACACTAGTGGAGCTTAAGAAATTACTTGTTGCAGAAGAGCAAAGAAGAATGTTAGACTCTTCCAAAGAAAATGAATCAAATGTCTTACTTGCCAAGTCTAGTTTGAGAAAGATTCACAGTGCTGCAGAAAAGTATGGCAACCATGCAAACAAGCAGGGGAAGCAGTTTAAATGTTTTAGATGTGGGAAAAGAGGTCACATGAAACGTGATTGTATTGTTAAAAAAGTTAATAATGTGCATGAGAGAAAATCAAAGAATGAAGTTTTTATTAGTGAATGCCTTGCAGCCAATTGTGATGACACATGGGTCATTGTTACAGGAGCCACACAACATATAACTAACAGACACGATGCCTTTCAAAGTTTTACACAGTATAAGTGCCCAATAGAAGTAAGGGTTGGTAATAATTCCACAATGAAAGCGTATGGCCATGGTGAAATCTCTGTGAAAATGTTAGTTAACGGCAACTGGAAAGCCAGTGTACTGGAAAATGTATTATATGCTCCAGATGCTTCGAGAAATTTGTTTTCTGTAAGTCAAGCTCTAGACCATGGATCAAAATTTAAGATGTGTAACAATAAGTGTGAATTTGTAAAACCTGAAGGAGTTGTTGCTGTGGGAATACGCCAAGGTAACTTATTCAGATTGCTATGCAAAGTAATAGTACCTGCGGTAAACAGTGCAACTAACATTGTTACAATGCCCTCTACTAAAGCTCAACTTACTGAATCAAACTCGCTTCAACTTTGGCATGAGAGACTTGGACATTTGAATAAACAGCATGATCGAAATCTAAGGGACAGGACGCAGTTAAAGGCACCTGAATGTCTTATTGAATGCTGTATTGCAGAAGAGAGTGAACCAGAACACTACTACCAAGCAGTAAAATCGGAAAAGGTAAATGAATGGCAAGCTGCAATGGATGAGGAAATTAAATCGTTATTAGAAAACAATACTTGGTATTTGACAGATCTACCAGAAGGAAGACGAGCCATTACAAACAGATGGGTATATAAATTGAAACAGTCACCAAGGTGCTGGAACAAGCGATTTAAAGAGTTCCTGGGAAAATATGGTCTTACAGAGAGTGCTGCTGATCCATGTTTGTTTTGCAGTAACGAGAAGCAACAGAAATTGTTATTAGCATTACATGTAGATGATGGACTTGTTGCCACAACTCCTGAAATCAAGAATAATTTCCTTGAAGAATTACAGCGTGAATTCAAGGTAACATACAAAGATGCTGAATATTATCTTGGTGTAGAAATAAAAAAACTGGCAAGTGGAGATATTTTTATTAGTCAGCAAAATTATGCTAATAAAGTTTTGGAAAAATTCAACATGAAAGATGCTAATCCAGTTTCTACTCCCATAGAAAAGGATAATATTTCAGGGGAAGATAATGAAGAGATTGTTTCTGAAAAAGTCCCTTACAGACAAGCTGTAGGCAGTTTGATGTACATGGCAGTTGCTACCCGTCCAGATATTGCCTTTGCTGTGTCATATTGTTCTCAGTTCTTGGATAAAGCAAACCAAAAACAATGGTCAATGGTAAAACGAATACTAAAGTACATCAAGGGAACATCTAATTTTGCATTAGTGTTCAAGTCTGGTTTTCACCCTGGTACCTCAGAAGCATATAGTGATGCAGATTATGCCAGTGACACAAGAACCAGAAAATCAGTTTCCGGTATTGTATTTAAATACAGTGGAGGAGCCATTGACTGGGCAAGTCGTCAACAGCAGTGTGTGTCATTAAGCACCACAAAAGCAGAGTATATAGCTGCAAATGAGGCAACCAAAGATATTGCTTGGCTGAAACATCTGTTTGATGACATTGCCCCATTAACATCAACGCCTATTCTGCAAGTTGATAATGCGAGTGCAGTTCGTTTGGCTAAAAATCCTGAGTTCCATCAGCGAACTAAACATATAGATATTAGATATCATTTTGTTCGAGAAAAGTGTTTAATTGGTGAAGTCAGTGTCCAGCATTTTGATGGTGAATACCAAATTGCGGATATTTTTACAAAAGCCTTAAATAGAAAACGTTTTGAAATGTTAAGGACTCTCTTGGGTATGGTAAGAATGCCATTATTGCAAGTTCAAGGGGAAGTGTTGATATTATGAACTTCAATTATTATACTGTTTAAATTCTTACTCATGCTCCTTGTATTTAACGTGCTTTTTATATGTAGTTTTCTTCTGTTAACTTTTGTGGCAATTATTGGTTATTGGTTTAAAATAAGTTTTTTCAGCTTGTTCCATTGCGGAAGCCTGTTAGTTTTCTTTTTCTAAATTAAAGTTATCTTCGTAATGTTTATTTCATATTTTTTATCTGAATTAAGATAATTAATTCTTATTTACTCGTTATCTGCTAAAATATTTTCAAGTCGAACGAATTATTTAGCTTTGTATGCGCAACAAATGATGATTAAACACTTTAAGTGGCCTAACCGGGTTTTTCCGTCACGTAACTTTTAGAAACAATGACTGATTTAACACAAAATCATTACTGAAATTAATTTTTTGAAATGAATGAGATAAATAAATATATAAGTTTGTCAAATAAAAATTTTCCTACCAATACCTTTTATAAATTCTATTTTATGAATTGTTAAACATGAATGGAATATTTTGCAGGCCGCTTAAAGGGTTTAACAGTAAATCTAAAATTATTGGGCTATAAAATTCTATCGGATAATTTTAATTCTTTTGAAAAAGCGTAGTACTTCATTAAATAAAAAATTATCTGGCATATTCAGGAAAGTTTGGCAAATGGACAGAAATCTTTACAAAATATACATAAGCATATCCAAAATATACACAATCATATCTGAAATATACACAAAACATATCCGAAATATATACTAACATTTCCGAAATACCCAGAAATATTTCCGAAAGATGCAGAAACTTTTCCGAATATTGTACCGAGATACACGGAAACGTTTCCAAATATATATGGGAATGATCCCGAAATTTGACCGAACTATGCGGAAACATTTGCCAAATATCTATTTGACTGGAATATTCGGAAACATTACGAAAAATCTGACTGAAATCTGCAGAATCATAACACAACCGTTGGGCCACATTGCTGCCCCACCAGATAAAATAACATTTCCGAGTGTTTTTTTTTCTTTTTTTACAGGATATGATTAATGGTTCATTTACAGGGACACTCAAAAGAATTCGATTACATTATGTGCTATATAGGGAAAAAATCATTTGGAGTGTATTTTGATGACATTACGCTATTTCAAATGTATTGAAATTGATATAAATTACTGACTTTCATTATGACCACGTTAAAACAGAGCACTTATAGCGTTTTTGTTAACTTACAGAGACACACAAAATAAATCTGTTACAGTACTGCGTTTGCGTAATAATTGCTGGAGAATACGTTTTAAAATTCGGTATGCGCTTTTAAATTTAATTAATTTTTTGAATATTACTCTTGAAATATAAATTCTATACCTCATATATAGGGATGAAGAAAAGTATTCGCATACCATTCTCCTTATTAGAGGAAAATGCTGAAGGGGAATTTTCAACTGAAATATATGTCTTTCTTAAATAGACTACATTTTAGCATGCATGTTCTTAATATATACAAATCTCTATACCACATATAGGACTGCTAAAATTTTTTGAGAATTTTCCAATTGTAGATGAGAACAGCTGAAATTCGGGTTTGAACTGCGTTATGCATATCCATATGATGAAATGAGACTTATAATATTTTAATTTTTAAAACAGTGCATTTTTTTAATGTTATTCGAATACACTGCAAACGCTTGAATCACTTTTGAAACACCAATTGAACATAAAAACGAACACTTCTAACTAAAATTGTTTTCGATTATGCTGTTTCGGTTATGCATGGTTGTGTTCATTTTTAAAATTGTGCAATTTTAAAGGCACCATCGTAAAAATATTTTGAAAATGTTTTACATGGTTTTTTTTAATAGTGATCTAAATTGCAAAAGTTTACAATGTATTATTAATTTGGGGACAAAGTGTTGTGCAGCTATTTTAAGAAACTATTTTCATCAACACAATTTACAAGACTATATCAACACAATTAATAACACTATTTTTAGAACACATTTCTAGATAGCAATACTTTGCAATATATTAAGAACACATTTCTCGAGAGAAACCCTTTTGCAACATATTAAAAACACAATCACAACTCAAAATATGTTTCACAACACAAAACACGTTGCACAACATAATAATATGTTGTGAATTTGAGGGAAAAATGTGTTCTGAAATGTGTTTATTTTTGTGTTTTAAGTTTTTGCGATGTATGTTAGAAAGTGCTTCATAATCTATGCTTGACGCATGATTTTTTTCTTTTTTGTTTTGGTATAAACGTGAATACAGTAAACCGTTTTGTTAAGTAATGCAACAGTATTGAGTAATGGAATCGAGCAATATTGAGAGAACTAAGAAACAAAGAAAAATCCTTTAAGAAGAGCATACAATAAATAGAAAAAAATATATTATTCTATTGAGACGATATTTTAAATATACGAATGCATCAAACGCCCATAGATTTAACATTACCCAGGGAAACTCGGAAGCTGAGTGACGAGCTTCCTTAAGATTCTTAATACAATATAAGAAATATTACATTATGACATTTATTACAGGATTAGATATTTTTAAATAAAGAAAAAAAATATTACCTGATTTAATAGTTAATTCCTTAGCGAATAAAGCATTCAAGAAATGAAAATGCGTTAAATAGATTTTATATTTAAAATTTATTATAAACTTATTAAATCAAGAAGTAAAAATTAAATAGCATCAAAATTTCAAATGTGGGTGTAAAACTTTCATTTGAATTCAGCATCTAACACACAATGAAAGAGTAATTTGCACTTCAGCCTCTGGCATTCAAGGAAAAGATAATAAATAGCTTATCTTATCGCTCATACATTTGAAATAATGCAATAATCTCATACCAAATTGAGAAACGATATCAAAATAATAAAGTGATAAGCAGTATTGAATGGAATAGTTTAATAAAGAATGTATTAAAGTATAACAACTGTTGCCTATTTGGGGGAGTAGCCAAAAAGTGACGGTCAGAAAAATTACGCACTAAATCAACTGTTCCCAAACTTTCTTGGTACGCGACCCACCTTTCAGTGAAAAAAAATTTCGCGACCCACCTTTCAGCAAAAAAAAAAAAAAAAAAAAAAAAAAAAAAAATGCGATCTACCCAAGATAAAGTTGTACATTAATATAGCAATTTTTGTACGGTCTCTTTACGCTCGGATACCCTATCCTACGAAAAACGTAAATTTTCATAGGGAATATACAGTCCACCCGTAACGAGAAAGACCGTGAAAAATACCTTTCTCCCCGTGGTCACTATAGAAACGGACTCTTCCACTTTATTTTAGGGTGACCGCAGTACTGTTGACTTCTTTTGTATGTACTACGAGCGAAAAAAAAGGGGAGATTATCGCAGTCTTCGGATTTCAAACTACCTCTGTCAATTGGTATCTTCCGAAGAAGCAACCCCTCTCAGGGTTTTTCTCCTGACAGTAGGTCTGTACATTATCAACGAAAACAAGAATCTTCAATCTCAATGTGTGCAGTGTTCTCGCTGTCGCTCGCCAACGCGCCAAATTGCGACTAAATTCTTCATTTGGCGAGTAAACAAGCGATTAGATTCGCCAAATTGCTAGAGCTCAATTTTTGCTTTTCCTTTTTCGTTTCTCATACATATGCATATGTATGTAATCTATACATATTTTTTATATTTGTAGTGAAAAGTTGAAATTAGATTAATAACAATCGCTACTACAGTTATAAGAACTTGGGTTATTTTAGAACATATTGCAAAAAAACGGAATGTATTAAAAAGTTAGTTTTTTTTTCTACACGGCGAATCTATTCTGCTAATACTTTTCTCATTTGGCGAATGTTTTTTATTTTTAATTAGCCAAATTACTAACGTTGGTCAAATGTCAGAGAGAACACTGAATGTGTGTAAGTGAATAGTACTTACAACAATGCAGAAACTACAAAGATGGTTAAAAATACGTTTAATTATTATGAAAACATAACTTTATAAACAATGAGATTCCTGGTAGTACTAGTGTTTACCAATATGGGAACATATATTAACCCGCAGTTTGTCTCACAAGGAAGGTCTCCATACTGGGCATACTCAGAATTTTTTGAAAAAAAATACTGATTAAACTATTCATGTATGTAATAAAGGATCAGTCAAATTTAGCGGCAGAATTACATAAGAAACTCGGTAAAAAAATAAAATACTTTCGAGTATATGGCTCGAAAAGACGAAAGCGTCGCGCGATTTGGCGAGCAGCATTTTCCTTCGCCAAAAGCAAACGATTTTAATGCACCTGAAAATTTCTTGTCAATTAAATTTTAGAATAATAAGTATAGTATTAGAATAGTATTTAATGAATTTAAATTTGAAGAATGAGAGAGTTTGTCACATAAATTTATTTTATACTACATTCTGTTGCTTTTGCTTCAGTTATTTAATTTTATCACTTTAAAAATAATTTCTTATATAAAAATCACTTTCATATTGAAAATTATTTTTTCATATATTTAAGTGTATGACAAAATAAAGGCCAGATGAAGAATACTGCAGCAATGCATTTCAATATTAGAGAAGTTTTTGTTTCCATAGCAACAAAATTGAATCGACAGAGATCAATTAGATTGGAGCCAAAACTGCATATATATTCAAGCGTTCCAACTCCTATGGAAGAGCTGTCCGCAAGATTAAAGGCGGGGTCAAGGCATATGCCATCTAGTGGCAGGGGTGCATAACTAGAGGATTATTAAGTAGAGGATTATGGCAGTTTCTTTTGTGTGAATGGCAACAAACTTTTTTGTTTCTATAAAATGTTACTTCAAAATATTTCGTAGAATAAGTTTTAGGTTTGAAATATTGTAAATAAAAATAGAATAAATAAGTGTAGTACGACTAAATATTAACATAAAATATACTAAGATGAAATATCATTTAACTATGCGATACAAATATCGCTGATTAAAATATGTTCGATTTTAATTACGCTTTTAATGTAATGAAAGATGACTCATTAAATTTTGTAAGTACTTATTATATAAATGCAGAATTTTGAAATAGTGTCACATTTTAGTAATTTTTTGATGAGCTAAATTATACAAAATGATATACACCTAGTATTTCATATGATAATATAATATTTATCAATATTTAAAAATGTATAGAATTTAATACTAAATAAAATATTCAACTTTTATTTATAACAAGCTGCATTTTTTATTTACCAATTTCAGACGATAAAAATCCAATGTTTTCTTGGTCGTATCGACTTTTATTATTTAACTTGCAAACTTTTCATTCTTTTAATTTAAAAACCTATTTTATTATACGTATATTCGAAATAACTTTAATTTTAAATGTATGTATTAAATGTTGTTTTGTTAAACAAAGAAATATTGTTAATTTATTTGTTTAAATATTTAACGTTCTAGACAATAATTTTCCTAAAATCATTGCTTAGACTCTTTTTTTTTTTTTTTTTTTTTTTTTTTTCTAACAGACAAAGCCATTTTGAGATTTCATATTAAAAATTCATTCATAAATTTCAAGCTATTCTCTCAATCATGACAGATTAATGTAGTCTACGAGGTTTATTGCAAAATATTTTTGCTATAGTTTGTTTCGGTAAAGTCATGTACATTTAAAAAAATAGTCACAATATCATTTTAATTTTATTTTGGGAGAAAAAATACTAATTAGTACTCATAAGTACCATATCATGCTACGAAAATAATTGACTTTTACCCTAAAATTAAAATGACAATGAGACTTTTTTTAAAAACACAGATCTTTTTAATTAAAAATATGTGTATTTAAAAAAAAGTCTCATTATTATTTTAATTTTAGGGTAAAAGTCAATATTTTTCGTAGCATGATATGGTACTTATGAGTACTAATTAGTACTTTTCTCCCAAAATAAAATTAAAATGATATTGTGACTATTTTTTTAAATGTACATGACTTTATCGAAACAAACTATAACAAAAATGTTTTGCAATAAACCTCGTAGACTTGATTAATTTGTCATGACTGAGAGAAAATTCAGAAAATATGCGCAAAAGATATGGAGATAATAAACATCTGCGCATATATGACGTCAAACCCACGTCATCCTCTAGTTATGCACCCCTGCCGCTAGATGGCATATGCCTTGACCCCGCCTTTTGCTTACGACAGATTCCAGCATTAAGTTGGTACGCTCTAGCAGCTCTGATTGGAGCTAATTTTGAGATTGAAACAATTTTAATTAGTTTAAATTTTGTTTTAATTCATAAAATTTCACAGTTAATTTTCATTCTAAATACATTATGACAAAAATATAGTTAAAACAAACTAAAACTGACAAAACTAACGTTATATAAATAAAATTTCTCTAAACAAGTTCAAGATGAAACATTTTTACCTTAAAAAGAATTTGACATAAAAAAAAAGTATTTTTTGAAATATTATTTCGACACCAATCGGTGATAAATCGCCAAATAAACGAAATGTTTATTATTTTATTACGAACAGTCTAAAAAAGGTTCCGCCAATTTTTTTTTTTTTTTTTTTTTTTTTTTTTTTCACAAACGTATATATCCACATGAGAAGAACATTCTGTAATTTTTTCAGAATTTTTTGAGTATGCCCGTATGGAGATCTTCCTTGTCAGTACTTGTCTTTCAAAAATAGCAAAGTAGAAAAAGCATGTTCTCATAAGCACGAAGTGTTGAATTTCACCAAGGACCTCAAAACTGATTTAAATATTTCTGGATATTCTGTTCGTATATTAATCTAGTAATTAAGGAGTTTCCCTCAAAATATTATTTCCTGTTGCAATTGTCATATCTTTTTAAGCAGATGAAATAAAAGGTACATTTTGATGACAAACCTCGATTGTTCCGCGACCCACCAAAACAACTGCCGCGGCGCACCAATGAGTCGCGACCCATAAATTGGGAACCACTGCACTAAATTATTCCTCATTTTTAAACAAACGAGATGGAAATGTCAAAATTCGAAATTAAAAAAAAGAGTTTTAAAATCCCTCATCAATCATTCCTCGTTTCAATTTCATTTCTTTTGAAATACATCCATTGTTTTAAGCTAATTAATTTTTATGTAAAAATAGAGAAAACATTTTTCAATAATATTAGTTCTATTTGCAGATGAAACAGATATTTAATGCTTTCCACTGATAATTCCTTTGCATGTTTCCTCGTTCCCTTTCCTTAATCATGACAACTGCTCCTTATCCACAAACGGAGATACTTTTTACTTACCCATCATACGTAGTATAGGGTAAGTCTTGCAATCGTTTTGAAAACCGAAAAAATTTTTTTTGACGGATTTACACGTTTTAGATAGTGGAGATTCCGAAAAACGTAATTTTAGAAAAAAAATTTTGCCGTCCGTCCGTCTGTAAACGCTCTATCTCCCGAACAAATTGAGATAGAGACTTGAAATTTTGTATGTACTTAGTATGTAAGGCTGGGACGAAGCCAATTTATATCAAAAACCTCGATTATCCGGAACTGTTTTTTTCGGACTCTCGATGGTTGGTTGGTTGATTTTTGTCGTCCGATTATCAATGCTAATGGGATATAGGACCAGGGGGAGTGCCCTCCGTGGGGGGTCTTTCTAAGGGAACCTAACCCGTATTTACGCAAGGTTCGAAGAAAACCACGGAAAACTCCGAACGGTTAGGCCGACAGCCGCGATTGGGTTCGAACCCAGCACCTGCCGTCTACCAGTTGAGAGGTCCGAACCTCTCGGCCACTGGTGGGGCCTTCGGACTCTCGAAAAATTCGTTCTGATGAAAGGTATATAAAAATTTTCGAATTTTTTTATTTTAAGGTATGGGCGTAAAAGGCAATAAAATTACATAAATTTTGCATAAAGAATAAAATCGATCATATTATTAGTTGCCGAGATATTTGTAATCCTGTTTTCCACATTCTTCGATTTTTCATGACCCTGTATTTCATTCAAATTTCAATTCAGAGGTATATTTTAATTGGAAATGAGACGCTTAATCCGACGCAGTTAATTGTTAGTTAATAAAATTAGTATTTTTGGAGTTATAAGGATGCTTCTTTTACGCAGTTCGGTACTACTTGAGTAGTTTGGCGTTTTATATAATTTGCCCAAATTGGTACATCAGCAGTTCTTTAATATAGCACTAATATGTATATTAACAATATTTAAATTTTGTTTATGAATTGCAATGCATTGTATAAATAGTTTTCACATGTTTTATTTTCATATACATATCCATGATGGGTAAGTATTACGGTGGTCCCCCCAACGACTAGTTTTGTTATAAAGTACCACACTCAATGGATCCTGTAAAAATAATGAAACATAATTTCCATCATAATCTAATTGAAGATATATTCCAAGCAATTTGACGTAATATTAAATTTATGTTCTGCATAAACTGAATATCTGTCTTTTTAGTTAGCAGATTTCAGTTGAGTAACAAAATGCTGCGTTCTATGGATAAACACATCTTATGATTTATCGGGGTTTTAGCTCACAGGCTATTAAAGCCTGAGAACTTACGTACCCGCCCGTTCTGTATGTATGTAACGTGCGTACGTAACGCGATAACTCATGATAAAAATATCCGATTTACATGAAATTTTGGATATAGGCTTATTATGATAAGACGCTTCCCTGATTGGTTTTGAGAGTTCATTAGATAAGTATAAGAAGGGGACGGGGGCTATTGCCCTTCCGCTTAATTTATATAAATGGGTTTTTCATGCAGAATTAGTAGACTTCGTTCAAATCTTAGATGTAGGATCATTTTAATGAGGTGCCTCCGTCATTAGTATTGGGTGTTCATTGGATAACTTTAAAGAAGGAGGATTGGGGGAGGCCGGTAATCCCCCAGTCTTAATTTAGGTTTTTCATGCAAAATTTACCGATTTGTTTCAAATTTTGTATATAGGTTTATTCTGAAAAGGCGCTTCCCTGATTTGTTTTTGGAATTCACTGGATAAGTATAAAGAGAGGATAAAGGAAACTACCCGTCATAATTTATGTAAATGGTTTTTCATGCAGAATTAACCGATTTGTTTCAATTTTTGAATACAGGTTCATAGTAATAAGAAGCTTCGCTCATTTGTTGCAGTGTTCTTTTGTTAATTATAAAGGGAGGGGGATACTGGCGATTACCTCCCACTTAAGTTAACTAATTAGAATTTTATGCAGAGTTATGCGATTTGCTTTAAATTTTGGATGTAGGTTCTTTCTGATAAGTTGAATTTCTGAACAGTTTTGAAGGTTTAATGGTTAATTATAAAGGAGGGAACGGGGAACAGCGTTTCTTAAATTACATAAATGGGTTTTTATGCAGAATTATTCGACTTGCTTCGAACTTTGGATACAGGTTTTTATATAAGGCGTATCTCTGATTAGTTTTGGGGCTTCAATGAATAAGTATAAAGAAAGGAAATGGGACGGTACTTCCTTCCTTATTTTTTTTCGAAAGGCATTATTATATAAGGCTCTAATATACAATTAGTCTACATAGCCTGTGAGCTCTGTGCCATCAGTTTAACTGGGCATCATTATTTTTATTTTATTTTCTTCTTTTCTCTCTATTCTTTAAGTTGGTTGAAATAAATTTGAAAAATAATGCATGCTTTAAAATAATTTAAAATGTCCCTAAATTGAGTGTCAGTTTTCAAATCGAATTTTCAGTTTTTTTCATCCTAAAGTTAATTTTGTTCCTGTATTACCACGTAACAATTTTAGTGCGATTAATAGAAGTAATGTAACTATCTTAAAAGTAAAAGCGACAGCGCTGTTCATTGTCGCCATCATTATACATTTTTAAAAATTGTAATTGGGTTATCACTGCCGTTCAAAAGTAGACAACTATTTTTTGGCGAGAACAGAGAATTCCACAATGAAAGAAGCAGGACTTTGTCGAAAAGAACTTTAAATGAATTTATAATAAGCCTTCAAGAATTAATCCTGTAGAATAAAGGCCAGAGACCAAGTCTCTTTTTTTAGCATTTTTCAACAAAGTTGAAAAATGCTTTTATGCATTCGGTTTGTCTATCCGTCTGCCCGCACTCTAACTCTCGTAAATATTCTCGGACTGTCATGAAATTTTAGGACGTCAATACGTTTACCGTAGCACGATCCCAATTGAAAATGAAGGTTCTGCCATGATTAGTTTATTTACAAGAACAGTCAAAAGTTTTCCATTGCATTAAGGCCTATGGGGGAAAAATGCTTCAAATGAATTTTAAAGATGTTACACCCTGTCAAGCATCTTTAAATTTATATAAATCTACAAAGTGCACTAAAATATGCATTTTGTAATGTATGCAGCGAAAAGAATAGTAATTATTCATTTACAGGATAATACAAAAGAATTCCAATGCATAATAAAAAAGGGAGGAATTGTTTACGACATATTTTATTTAATTATGGCAAACGATTTCATATGTAATCAAATTGATATACGTTGTTGAGGATTAATATGAGTTAGATTATTATGAGTATATTCTATCCGAAGTCCTGTATATTACGGAAGATGGCTGTTAGATGGATAAAATGCATTTTAATTACGATATATGCTTTTAAGTTTTACTAGAAGCATGCATATTACATGGTTTATATAAACGCTAATTGTTGCACACTTTAGATATACAGGGTTACACAAAAAATCTCTGAAAGGTAGTCCAGTCATTTTAGCACCTTTTTTTGCAAATAGCGTAAAAAATTAGAACAAAGCTGGATTTTTGCATAGGTGCTAGTTAGGGTATGTAGTTTAACATACTAAAAGTCCCCATCGATCCGATGTGAGCTTTCGCCTCCAGGGGGCGCTAAAGAGCTTGAAAATCGGTTTTCTGTGAATATCTCACGAACAATGGCATCTAGACAAAAAAGTTCAATCACAAAAATGTAGATAATTTAATTTTCTACAAAAAGTGTTTTTAACATTTTTTTGTCACACCAACCCTTCCCTGGGCAAGCACAATCATGTGCAAGCACAATCATAACGCGGCTAAGAGGCAGAACAAATACTAAACAACTTTTGATTCCCCCGCCTCATCTCTCCCCCATTGTTTGTATGGCGTTTTCGCTCGCTTGTGCAATACGTCACCTGAGAATAATAAGGTTCTATCTGCGTTTTTGAAAAAATCGACTTATCGATATAGAAATGTTCTATTTGTATCTATGAAGACATTTGTGGATTAAAATAATGTCATATGATTGTAAGGTCATATGTAAATTATATATAACATCATTTTGATGCAAAAATGCCTTCATAGATACAAATAGAGTCTTTCTATATAGATAAGTCAATATTTTCAAAAACACAGATAGAACTTTATTATTCTCAGGTGACGAATAGTCATTGCCCAATACCCTATTTCTCTTTGCATTTGTCAAAATGTACCATGTGCAAGTACTTTTCAATATTTTATTTTTATTTGGTGCCCATTTTCGCTAGTATGAAATGACCCTAATTTATTGAATGAAGTATTTATTCTTTTAAGATTTTAGGAAGGGAATAATTTTATTTTCAACGCATGTTGTAGAAAGTTTTAAATTATTTATGACAGTTTAAAATGACACTTTCTTAATTGTTGATTCTGAGCGAAAAATGGAGATTGCCAAAATAGTTTATCTTGCATGAGATGAGGACTGGGTTTCGAAAGATTTTGTAAAAACAGAAAAAAGGGTCTGAAGTCGCTTATGACAGCAAGTTCGGAAAGAGATGACCATAAGTGGAAAATATTTGAAGAAATGGCTAAAACCAATAATGAATTTACAGTTCATTCAAAGAGTAAGAAAAATTATTCACGAAAGAATTCTGTTAAATCATACAATAAATCTATTGCCGAAAAACGATCAACATCCGCACAAGTTAATCATCCATTGAAGGAAAAATTGAGAAATGACAGTCCGTTGTTTGAATTTAAGGGAAAATGTTTGTTATTTCTGATACATTAGACGAAGATTTTTTACAGAAGAAAAAAAAAAAGAAAGCTCTAAAGTATCGCGGAAAAGAATTTTTTTAATCTAATCATTAAAATAAGACACGTCTCATATCTATGCTTATGGAGAAATTTATGGAGAATGGTTTCGAAGCGAAACAAGCAGAAGATGATGCAGACACACTAATTGTTAACACAGTTATTGAAGTAGCAAAGTCTTGTGCGCTTACTACTGTTGTTGGCGATGTTGTTGACTTGCTCGTATTGTTGACAGTTT
Source organism: Maratus speculifer (assembly GCA_964019185.1). Classification (NCBI taxonomy): domain Eukaryota; kingdom Metazoa; phylum Arthropoda; class Arachnida; order Araneae; family Salticidae; genus Maratus; species Maratus speculifer. The sequence continues at coordinate 63,601,689 of OZ025303.1, forward strand.
TAGCACCTCCAGAGATAGAATTATTTTTTATTAAGTCTGGAAGAGGACGAATTGTTACCACCTTGTATTCATCGCACAGTTTTAACAATGATGCTGTTCTGAAAGATCATATATTGTTATTTCACGCTTTTTCAGGTTGTGACTCGACATCAGCAATGTTTGGGAAAGGTAAAATGTAGTTAGCAAAATTTTTGAAGAAGGAAGAATATCATAACATACAAGCTGCCAGCATTTTTAAAAGTGATCAAGTATCTTAATTTGAAGTTTCCGAGGCTGGAAAAACTATTTTTCTTGCTTTAAACGGTAGTGAAGCAGAAAAGTTTCTGAAAAAGTACCGTTATGTATGTTTCAAGAAAAGAGTTGCTGTTGGTAAAAAAAAAAGCCTTTTATCATTGCCGCCTGCCGAAGGTGCAGCTAGATTGTATAGTTTACGTATTTATCATCAAGTACAATACTGATTGAGCAATAAACTACTTCCTGAGAACTGTGGCTGGCAAAATGCACCTAATTTGTTTCCAATTCTTGCTACCTTACCGCCCGCACCAAAAGATATTATTGAATCTATTTTTTATACTTGCTCCAAAGGATGTGGAAAAGCATGTGGATACCGAAAAATTGGATTGAAATGTTCTGATATTTCATAAATTGCTGCGGAGTTTCATTTCATAATGCAAGTAAAATTGAATTTGAAGACGAGGAAAATATTGACAGTATCCTGCCCACTGCAAGGGAGGAGGGAAGCGCTACTTCTGTATTCAGTGATGATATCGAAAGACAAACAAAAAATACTGAAAGCAGTACAGCAACGAAAGAAATAAATACAGATAATTACGAATCTGAATCGAGTGTAGAAATTGAAGCTGTGCAAAGAACTACTAAAGCAGTTAAACGGCTTAAATTGGATTAAGCCAGTCACTATAAGTGTCACTATGCCTACGGGGGAAATCACAAAAAAAAAAGCACTAAGTGTTTTACCTCAAGGGTGGTGTGGAAATAAACATAAATGTATATTATATTTTTATTTTCCCCATTCAAAGGTGAGAATTATAGATCTGTTTACAAATTTTTTTTTAAAGTAGCAGCAGATTTTTTGAATTTTTATAATTTTACTTTCAAATGTGGTCACGTTTTTATATTTTTGACAGGGAAGGGTTAAGGTGACAAACAAATGTTAATGACACTTTTTATAGAAAATTAAATTATCTACAACTTTGTAACTCACCCTTTTTCTCTAAATGTCATTGTTCGTGAGATATTCACAAAAAACTGATTTTCAAGCTCTTTAGCGCCCCCTGGTGGCGAAAGCTCACATCGGATCGATGGGGACTTTTAGTATGTTTAACTACATAACCTAACTAGCCCCTATGCAAAAATACAGATTTGTTCTAATTTTTTCCCCTATTTTTGCTAAAATGACTGGGCTACTGAATCAAACCGTAATTTGCTTAAAGGTGGTTTTTAAATATGTTATGCCTTTTTACGATGAAATGCATTTAGTTTACAAAGAAATGTTTGTAGAATGTAGATAAAATGATATACAGGGTCACGCAAAGAACCGGTCGCATTAATACATGGTCGCTTTTGGATGATAATTTCTGGAAATTTGATTTAAGTAGTTTAAAGAGTATTTATTTTAAATTAAAATTTAGCAAAATGCTTTTGTGTATTAAAAGTACTGTGTATTTTACAAGGCTAAACAAAAGTATTCAAGTATGTTTTCACCTATTACTATAAATTGCTGAAAGGAAAAATTCAACCAGTTAGGCGTTTTCTTGTTAAAATAAATTCTACCATTATATAGTCTATATATTAAACGACAGATCAAATACAGGATTTTTCAAAAGTATTGGAATACACATTTAGAAATGAACAATAATACGTTATTTCCCAGGATAACGAAGTTTTGTTAAAGATTTTAAGAAGTGTTGGAAAGTGCTTCATAATCTATATTTAACGCATGATTTTTCTTACTTTTTATCATTTTTATGAATATTAATGTTCCTAAAATTCATTACTTTTCTGAATTCTTTATTAAAAAATTATATATTTTGCCTAAAATTATGTTTATAAACCCAGAGAGAACATGTAATGAAGATAAAATAATCAGTAAAGTCTCCAATTACAATCTTTACAATCCAGAAATGAAAAAAAAAGTGTAAATTACGTCATTTTGAGACCATCAGATCATTTTTAGGTGCGTTTGTAATTATGTAAATACGTAGCACTTATAGTTGTCGTTCAATCCGTCTGTTCTGTCCGTATGTCTATCCGCCCGCATATAACAACTGAAAAACTACCCAACCGAATCGTTTTAAATTTAAAATATATAATTATTAGATAATTTTGTCGAGTCACTTCAAATGTTATGAAAATTGGATGCATAGTTCAATTACAGGGACAATCAAAAGGATTCCGATACATTACGGTCAATGGTGAAGAAAGTTTCAAGTGCGTTTTAATGGTCTTACACTCTTTCAAACATAATATAATTGATATGCATCTATGAACTATATACTATAATATACATTCTGTACAATCTGTAGTGCAAAGAACATTTGTTATTGATTTACAGGGGCACACAAAAGTATTGCATTACAAAATGGTATAGGGAGAACATTGTTTGGCGCGCGTTTTAATTGTATTAAACTATTTAACATTTTTAGGTGCGTTCGTAATTATGTAAATACGTAGCACCTATTGTTGTCGCTCAGTCCTTCCGCTGTCTGTCCGTCTGTCTGTCCGCATATAACAACGCAAAAACTATCCAATCGAATCGTTTGAAATTTAAAATATATAATTATTACATAATTTTGTCGAGTCATTTCAAATTTTATGAAAATCGGATGCATAGATCAGTTACAGGGACAATCAAAAGTATTCCGTTACATTACGGTCAATGGGGAAAAAAGTTTCAAATACATTTTAATCGTTTGAAATTTAAAATGTATATTTATTACATAATTTTGTCGAGTCGTTTCAAATGTTATGAAAATCGGATGCATAGATCAGTTACAGGGACCATCAAAAATATTCCGTTACATTACAATCAATGGGAAAAAAAGTTTCAAATGCATTTTAATCGTTCGAAATTTAAAACGTATATTTAATACATAATTTTGTGGAGTCATTTCAAATGTTATGAAAATCGGATGCATAGATCAATTACAGGGACAATCAAAAGTATTCCGTTACATTACGATCAATGGGAAAAAATGTTTCAAATGCATTTTAATGGTCTTACACTCATTTGAACATAATATAATTGACATGAATCTATGATGTATGTACTAAAATCTACAATATGTACAATCTGGGATGCAGAAAATATTTATTATTAAAATACAGGGCCACACAAATGTATTCCACTATATAATGTTATACGGGGAAACATTGTTTGGGGCGTGTTTTAATTATACTAAACTACTTCATATTCTATGAATAAGATATACGTTAATGAAGTATAATGAAAATTACTCCCTGCATATTTACAGGAACACAAAGATTTCGACCACTGTACTGTATCCAAAGTACGCTCTACTATATCAGCAAGATCTGAATATTTTAAAACTTATAGTACGAACGCACCTCATTTGCTACGCTTCACGTGCAATTTCCAACTTGTTTAAATATTGGTATACGTTGCTGAGGATTACTACAAGGTACTTCCTGTATAATAGAAATGAGATTGTATTTACAGGGACACACAAAAGATTTTGGCTACTATATACTGTATCTGAAATACTGTGCACTATTACACCAAGATCTGAATATATTTATGTGCGTTCGTAACTATATAAATACAAAGCACCTATAGTCATCGTTCAGTCCGTCCGTCCGCATATAACAGAGCCAAAACTACCCAACCAAATCATTTGAGATTTAAAATAGATAATTATTGCATAATTTTGACGAGTCAATTTAAATTTTATGAAAATCGGATGCATAGTATAATTACAGGGACAATCAAAAGTATTCCATCACATTACAGTCAATAGGGAAAAATAGTTTCAAGTACATTTTAATAATATGACACTTTTTCCAATATGATAGAATTGACATGAATCAATGTAATAGATACTATAATATACATTCTGTACAATCTATGATACAAAGAATATTTATTATCAATTTACAGGGCTACTCAAAAGTATTCCACTGCATCATGTTATACGGCGAAATATTGTTTGGGGCGTGTTTTAATTTTATTAAACTATTTCATATTTTATGAAATTGATATACTACGGTTTATTACAAGTTACTTCCTGTACAATAGAAAGCAGATAGTATTTACAGGAACACACAAAAGATTTCAACCACTATATAGTATTCGAAGTATTGTGTACTATAACAGCAAGATCTGAATATTTTTAATTTTCGTTGAAGTACGAACGCACCTTATTTGCTACGCTTCAAGTGCAATTTCCAACTTGTTTCTCTTTGGATTGGTCAAGGTAAAAATACATTTTAAACTAACCATGTAACCACTTTCACCGGTAGAAAAATTTTCACACGTACTTTATATACGCATATATACGTACTTTATATGCGTATATATATATATATATATATACTTAACTAGCATGCATTAAAATAAAAACATATTATGTGTTTCATTGTAATGAAAATAAAAATGGCATTAATAAAATTAAAATTCATTAGATAAAACTACCCTAATAAGTAATACACTTTTGACATCAGAGTAAATGTGAATTTTTATTAGCGTATCAAAGTAAAGTACACGCGTATAAATACACTGCTCAAAACAATTAAAGGATATTGCAGTTTTAGGTGGATTTTGTATCTGGGAAACTTTTTTGCTGATTGATACATGGTCGACAGACATAGTAGGTTATATGAGAATAAATTACACATGTTTGGCAGAAAAAAATGCATCTTATTGCGCATTTGTGTACAAAAGGAAAAAAACACAATTTGTGCATATGAGAAAAAAAAAGGAATAAGAAAAGGTGTTTTCTTCAAAGAAAATCATTTTCAGTAGGGGGTATGGTTTCCACGGGCGGCCAGCAACGTTGAACACCTTTGAGGCATGGACTCAATGAGGCTATTAATGACGAGTTGGGGTATTCTGCCCCACTCTTCCAGAAGAGCTCTTTCCCGTTCTTGGAGAGTTTGTGAGGGTTGTTGGCGGCCAGAAACTCGTCTTTCTAGAGCGTCCCAAACGTGCTCGATTGGATTCATGTCTGGAGAACACGCTGGCCATTCCATTCGAACGATTCCTTCCTCGAAAAGGAAATCCTCCACCAGGTTTGCACGATGTGCCCTGCAGTTATCGTCCATTAAAATGAAGTTATCTCCGATTGCTGCAGCGTAAGGGACTACAATAAGTCTGAGGATCTCATCCCTATATCGGCGACCAGTCAGAGCTCCATCCCGAATGATGTAGAGGTCAGTGCGCCCGTCAATGGAGATGCCATCATACACGAACACTCCTCCACCGCAAAATCTGACACTTTCGTGCACGAACGCAGGATTATTCCTACTGCGACGGTCCCTCCAGATGAAAACACGCCTATTATTTGGATGCACAGAAAAACGGGACTCGTCAGAAAACAGAATATTGCTCCATTCATTTCTCCTCCAGTTGACATGCTCGATTGCCCACTCCTTGCGGTCGCGACGATGCCTTGATGTTAATCTAACACATACCATCGGTCGGCGAGCACACAGACCTACAGCATGGAGCCGGTTTCGGACAGTCTGAGTTGAAATCGTGGTGCCTTGTAGCCGAGCGAAGGTGTTGTTGGAGAAGTGTAGCGTTCATGTTTCGGTGTCTCCGAGCTGTTAACGCTAAATACCGATATTCATTGGGCGTTGTTGCCCGTCTACGACCTTGCCCTGGTCTTCGGCCTGCACATCCACTCTCCAAAAAACGGTTCCAGATCCTGGAAATGACACTTTGTGACACTCCAATGGCTTGCGCCACTTCGGCTTGAGTTTGGCCCCCTCCTAACCTACCAACAATTCTCCAAGCTTCTGAATCTGTCAAATGACTTCGCTGAGACATCGTACTCATCGAAACAAAGCAATCACTGAATGTCGATCATCCTTGTCTTCATTCTCTTTTATCCAGTTGAAAGTCAAATTTCATTCGCTGCCGCTGAAGCGACGTTTTTGACGTCGAACTCAAAATTTGCATACTCCACAATTTGAAAACCAGAAAAATTTGCATTTGTGATTCTCTTCTTCTATTTTCGGCAAAAAAATTTCGTTTATATCTTTATTTTATATAAAACTTCAAATATCCTTTCTTTTAATTTCTTTCTTTTCAAATTTTTTTTCTATGTATGTTCACCAATTACACTGAAACTATCCAACCGATTAATTTGGTTTTTGTATTAAATATAAATATAGTTTTTTTAAAAAAAATTGGTTGCCTGTAAAGTCGGTATACGGGCGAAAGTTTTACGTGACAACGACTTTGAGTTGTAAAATAATTTTAATGTGAATATTCATTCGTATAGTAGGAAGAAGGATGAAATAATAGTAACAATTTAAAACATTTATTTATACAAAGAATTATATTTAAAACATTAATTTATACAAAGAATCTCGCACTGAATTTCATATTAACAAAATTTTATTTTTACCTTTACACATACATACGTATTTATATACAAATATACATACAATAACTTGCAATACACTGTGTTTGTTAAACACATTTTACTTCATGTTTATTGATGTCAAATGTTGAATTTTGTAAACAGCATATTAAAGAATTTTTCAATGAGCAGAATATAACTAAAGTAAAATGGCTTTCACTAATCACATATCATTAGTTTTCCATAATATACCACCGAATTACGAAATAAACTACACTTATTTTCTTTGTACTTTATACTAATAACTAATACATAACGTATTTCGTCTTAGTTTGATACTATCTAAAATTCCTATTAAGCACCGCCCCTTCCTTGCAGCGAATTCACATTCACGTTCAGAAAATGGTCCCACAAGTGACCGGAAAAAGTTAAGAGAAAAGTGAGCGCGTATCGTGAGCGGAGCGTAACGTAACGTAACGCAGTTTCTTGAAGTGTCTCCCGGCAAACCAATTTACAAGACGTTGTCACGTCAAAAACTAAAAACCACACTTTTAAAGTAATCAAACTAAAAAGTGAAAAATAAATTTAGTTTAAAAAAACTAAAAAACACGCTTTTTAAGTATATCAAACTAAAAAGTGAAAAATAATTCGTACTATAAGCTGAAAACGAAAATAGATGAAAAATACTATATTACTATAAAATCATTGTCATTATAGAAATCAATTAATAAGCAATAAATAAAATTATCGTGGAAAAAAAGCGTGGGGTGCTTCTTAAGAACTGATAGATGAAGCATGGTAGATGGAGCACCCCACGCTTTTTTTCCACGATAATTTTATTTATTGCTTATTAATTGATTTCTATAATAATGATTTTATAGTAATATAATATTTTTCATCTATTTTCGTTTTCAGCTTATAGTACGAATTATTATATACTTAGTTTGATCCAATTTAAGCCAACCAATCGCATTTTTTTCTAATAACTGGCTGATAACAGCTTTTATCAGCCTTACTTGTAATATTTACTTGTAAATTACGGTGTCAACATGATAAAAACAGAAGATTTTGCTTTAATAATTGCTCTAGCATTATGAAACTTCTTCTTAGACGTCCAGTGGTATTAAAACACATTGCCCGGATTTTACCAACTTCTTCCCACTCTCCAACTGATGAAGATAGAGTTTTTGCCTGATGCTAATTTTTAAGTTGATAATTTATTGAACGATGATTATTATTGAACTTCACAACAAATTAAAACTGATATTCCTTTTGAATAAAGAAAATGTAGACATTTTCTTTGATTTGATGACATGTGGTGATTTAATAAAAATCTTGAATTTATGACATTATGCCGAAAGAGGAAGTGGGGTTCCGGAATGTTTCGTTGATTTTAAAAATGAATAAAGACAGCAGGTAATAAAAACAGCTCTGTAATAAGAAGAGAAATTCAGAGGTTTGTTCTAAATGTGCTTAACTTACAAATTGAGGAGCTCTTTCTTTCCATGCACGGAACTAGATAATTAATAATTGACTAAAATTCTCGAAGTATTTTTAAAGTTACAAAAGTTGTTCCATTTTTTGTTGTTTGTTAATGCAAGTAAAAAAAAATAATAACAATATCAAAATTCATAAAAAAATATTTATTTGATTTTATTGATACTTATTAGGTTTTCATGAGAGTAAAAATTCAGGGCAACAACATTTGTATAAAATAAGATAAGAATTAGGTTTCTAAAAAAATAATTTTCATGTAATAAAATAAAAACTACATTTTTTTTTTTTTTTGGGGGGGGGGGGGGCAAAAGTCGCATTTTTTCAAGAATTTAAGCTCGGTAAGGCACGGATTAATATTGATCAATTGAACTGAAACTTTTTCAATGCCATTTATTAACTAGTGGGCAACTTTTAGGGGGGGGGGGCTCCCCGGAAGATAAGAGTAAAAAAATTTTTTTTCATATAACTGGTGACCACCCTAATGAACAGCTTTCATCAAATAATAATAATAATTATTATTATTATTATCAAAATCAGTCCAGTAGAAAGCTCAGGGATGATGATTATAAAACAGTCTGGTCTTTTAAATATCTATATTATAAAGGCCAAACGTATCTGTAAGTAACGTATACGTCATTTTGCGAATGGCAACACTTTCACATGCAATTCGGTTTTACAATTTTGGGTACTGCAAATTTTATACCTCTAAACATCGCACATTTTCAATTTTTACACCATCGTATAGAGAAAAATATGTACTTTTAAATGCAATTTGTTTGAAAACTGTATCTCAATTTATTCTTGACATATTATTTTTTATATAGTTTTTAGTACGAATTTTGTAATTGTAGCAACAGAAATATGGCATTTTCTCTTAAAATTCATAAAAATTGAAATGTGCGAATGTAAGTTTTCAAAAGATGAAAATTATGATGGGTTTAGATTTCACGTGAAATTCTAAGACCGCGTCAATTTGAAATTTATATATATATTTTTTTTTCATACGCATTTATACCAAACGTAAGTCTCAATTGATAACTTCATCTTAATAAATGATCTTTATTATATTTTGCTTTATTATTATATTTTTACATATGCGATTACATTTTAATTTTAATAATTTGGACAACTGAGTTTTATAGAAATAGCATTTTTTTTTCTTAATTTTAGCTTTAAATAATATTTGATTGCGAGTTAGACTGATCATTGTAAGATGCATTTTTTACTGTAGCTAATTTTGCAGGTTTATTATAAATCAATGAAATACAGTGGACTCTCTCTATCTGAACACTCTCTAATCTGAACACCCTGGTATTATGAACGCATTTCGATGGTCCCGGCGAAACTCCATAGACTTAACATAAGATAAACTCTCTGTATTCTGAACACTTTCTAATCTGAACACCCCGCTATTATGAACGCTACTTTTGATCCCCATTTTAACCTCGCTTCTCTGTAAATTGAACATGTGTTTGGAATTGAAATTCAGGAAATTCCCACATCATGGAAATTCAGCGAAACTTGTTGCAGAAGAATAAAAATTTTTAACGAACTCAAATAATTATAGAATTTTGGAATAGGAAACGGGAAACAAGAACATAAACATGAATGTTCAGAAGATTTTTTGTCAAATGAGAACAAAGAATCATCTTGTCACTGGACGCCTACTTCGGATTTTTCAGTAAAGCAGAAAATTGTAGAATTAAAGGTTTCGGAAGGATTGATGAATCATTTCAAAATTTAACATAATATCGAATTAAAAATAATGAATGGTGAAACCAGTGGCGTAGCTAAGGGGGGGCAAGGGGGGCGTCCGCCCCAAGCGCCGAGGCCTAGGGGCGCCAAATTGAGAGAAATTGTTATATATCTATATTGGGGTGGGGGCGCAAAATTTCTTGCTGGCCCCGGGCGCCAAAAAACATAGCTACGCCACTGGGTGAAACTGCAGAAAAGACCTGTTGAACTATGTCTGAAACATCACCTTAAAGTTTTTCCATTTCTTAAACAGCAAGATAACATGTACATTGCATGAACACATACAATGCAAAAACAGACTAAAATTATTCGTTTAAGTAATGTACTGATTATGTTTTCAAGAGGTGTATTGTAGTGTAAATGTATGTTTTGTAAAAAAAATTTTATAAAAAAAATGAGATGGTACAGTACAAAACTGACTAAATTTAGTTTGGTTACAATGTTATGACTACCCATGCTAAATATTTTACACCGATTGTAAATTCAATGCATAGTAGTGGTAGTAATGCATTTCCAATTCTCCCTCTATTCTGAACACCCCCATAATCTGAACATTTTTGGTCGGTCCCATGAGTGTTCGGAATAGAGGAAGTCCACTGTAGTTCCTTCTTAAACATTTACTTTCGTCGAAATTCGACGGGTTCCACCTTGTATAGATAATTTCTGCACGCTTAGAAAGTATGCCTTTTCCGTTAATTCTTGCCAGAAATCTGAAAAAGGGGGGAATTTCTGTTTATTCCTAGCAAGCATAAGTAATGGCTGTATTAAAACCAAAGTTCAGATTTATTTTTTAAATGATAAACAGAAAATTAAACAACTTAAAATTTTAATCAAATTTTTAATCAAATTTAAAAAAAAAATCAATTTTATTAAAAAAAGCAAAAAAGGTTTTTCTCGAATTTAATTCAAAATATGATATTTATATTTTGTATCTGGCCTGTATCTGAATGTATCAAATATTTCCTACCAAATAATAATATTAATAATGCATTTTATTAAAACACAGTAAACATAAAAATGGTTGCCTTTTGCGTGTATCAGAAAATGTGGCAACTTGCTTAGTTAATTTTCTGGCCACTTCTCAATTAAATTGTGCCACGTTTTCTTTGTAGCGTTGTTTACAATATCGTCGCACTTTAGAGACTTTTATAGTTCATTTTAGCTCATAGGCTATCAAAGCCTGAGAGCTTATGTACCCGCCCGTTCTGTATGTACGTATGTATGTAAATGTGTATATAACGCGATCACATGGTAAAAATATCCGATTTACTTGAAATTTTGAATATAGGTTTATTTTGATAAGGCACTTTCCCTTATTAATTTTTAGAGTTCATTCGATAAATATAAACAAAGGAACGGCAGCTAATACTCCTCCCTTTAATTTATATAAAGGGTTTTTTCATGCAGAATTATCAGATTTCATCAAATTATAGATATAGGATCATTATAATTTGGTGTTTCCATGATTAGTCTTGGGAGACCATTGGATAAGTATAAGAAAGGAGGAATGGGGCTAATTCTCCCCTAAATTTAAATAAAAGGTTTTTCCTCATCCGATGAGGGCACCTCCATGATCAATTTTGAGAGTTCATTGGATGAAGAGGGGGGGGGGGGGCTAATCCCTCCTTCCTTAATTTAAATAAATAGGTTTTTCATGCAGAATTATCAAATTTCATTCAAATTTTAGATATGGGATCATTATGATGAGGTGCCTCCATGATTAGTATTGGTTGTTTATTGGATAAGTATAAAAGGTGGGAATGGGAGATAACCTCCCCCTTACTTCATTTAAGTTAATGTGTTTTTTATGTAGAATTTACTGATAGGCTTCAAATTTTGAATAGACGTTCATTCTGTTAAGGCGCTGTCCTGATTTGTTTTGGGAATTCATTTGATAAGTATAAAGAGGAGATCAGGAAGGCTACCCCTCTTAATTTAGGTAAATTGTTTTTCATGCAGAATTAACCGATTTGCTTCAGTTTTTGGATGCAGGTTTATAATAATAAGACACTTCCCAGATTAGTTGTGGGGTTCTTTTATTAAGTATAAAGGAGGTACGGGCGATTACCCTATCCTCTTATAAAAGATAAATGGGTTTTTATGCAGAATTATCCAATTTGCTTTAAATTTTGGATGTAGGTTCTTTCTTATAAGACGAATCTCTGAATAGTTTTGGAGGCTTAATAGTTAATGCCCCTGTCTCAGCTCGAGGAAAAGCTCGCGAACTAATGATATTCCTATAGGGAAGCATTTTTCTAACTAGTGAAAAATGCTCCAAGGAGCAGTGCAAAAGCAGAATATGATTTTAATTGAGCATTAAAAAGTAATGGACAAGTGCTTCTGTTAATTACTGAGCATGAGGAAGGATAAGGGATCCCTTCTTGGCTACAACTCACTTCAATGCCAACTTTGAAAAAATCATATTTGCGCTTTTTCCATACAAAAGAAATTTGCGGTTCTTTAGTAGAATTTTCCACCGTGCTTTAGATGTTAACCAGGGGTGTAGTCATAAAAATAACATAAGACATATGCTCTAAGCAGAGGGATATTCTAGAATGTGTATACTATAAGCTTTCTTGAAAAACAGAGGGTATATGGTGTTCTATTAAAAAGTCCAGAAGGTGTACGGCGTATAGCCTGTACTACATCTCTGATGTTAACTGCACTGTTCACTCTGCACTATACTACAAATCAATTTTCTGTGCAATTATACACTTAGGGTATGCTTGGTGGCAGTGCATGAATGTGATACCTGTAGGAACTAAGTATCTGGCATTATGTCGCCTTCCTTTACATTTTTGTCTAATTAAGCTGCATCTTTACTGGTTACGTCTTTACACTATACATTTTTATAGTAACTGCGACTGATTTGTTTTCACGGAAAAAGCGCAAATATGATTTTTTCAAAGTTGGCATTGAAGTGAGTTGTAGCCAAGAAGGGATCCCTTATCCTTCCTCATGCTCAGTAATTAACAGAAGCACTTGTCCATTACTTTTTAATGCTCAATTAAAATCATATTCTGCTTTTGCACTGCTCCTTGGAGCATTTTTCACTAGTCCTTCTATTTTTCCATATTCCATAGGGATACTGCACAACTTGTTTTGTATTTTATATATGGAAAACAAAATCTTATTTGTATTGAAATTAAAAAATGCTACATACTCTAATACTCTGGTATTACAAATTAAAAAAAAAATTTAAACAGGTTTTTCTATACCAAAATTCTACGGTGGTTTTCAAAAAAAAAAAAAAAAAAAAAAAAAAAATCAGTTTTTTATTAAAGTGAATAAAATAATAAATCCTTTCAAAGAATAGATTTTTCATTCAAATATCCATTATTTTTGCCAAAAACAGGAACTTTTTTTATGCAAGAGTAAAGTTTGATACAAAAACCATGCTTCTTTTTTTTCTTAATCCGTATTTATTACGGACTTATTAAAAACGTACTCCACCACTTTTATAGGAAACTATTGCTTTACTGTGTTATGGAGCATTCTCATTGGCCATAAAGAGACATTCTATAAAAGCTGTGGAGTGACTCTGCAACAAATGGGTCAAATTTTTAACAGTGCACTGTTAAAAATCTGCTGCATTTTGCTGCAACGCCCTCCACCACTTGTATATAATATCTCTATTCCAACCAATGAAAAAGCGCCATTTCACGGCCAAGTAACCGTCTTCTATACAAGCAGGGGAGTGCGTTGCAGCAAAATGCAGCAGATTTTTAACAGTGTGCATATCCTTGGCGCTATAGTTTACAGGAGTGGTACATTGTTCAAAATTTGAAACTTTTGCTGCATCGCCACTCCATCGCTTTGATAGAATATCTCTATTTTGATCGATGAGAATCCTCGATAATGCATTTAAGTAATCGTTTTCTACTTATCTACTATATCGTTTCCGTATATTTATTTTTTCAATCAGCACCAAGGTGCGCACTTTATTAGAAGACGCGCTCTATTAGAGGGCGCATTCTATTAGAATAAATACGGTATATACTTATAATAAATACACTTTTTTAAAGTACAGGGCCCCAATATTTGACAGGTATGCCAGGCATTTTTGCCATTGATGCCATTGTGCTAAAAACAAAATATAAATAAATGAAAAAAATGGATAAAATATAAATTTGGCATGGTGCAAAAAATTGCCTAATTTAAAATTAAAAATCAAATTTGACAGCCACCAGGGCTAGACACCGTGCATAATTATTCAGTAAATGATTCATTAACACTAGAACGTCCGGAAATTCTACTCAAGTTTGAAAATAATATTTCTCACCAGAATTTTTATTCAAAATTATTTAATTGATTTATTTAACGTAAATTTGCGTGGATTAGATTTAAATTATTTCAAGAAAAATTTTCTGGTCCGAATTGAAATTTAGTTACATGATTGGAGTCGAATCGACTCCATCCGGGCGTTCTAGTGTTAAAAAATGACAAAAATCAGCATGTCAAAAATTTCAAAAAAATTCATAATTCGTTAAAAAATTAAGTTAAAAATAAGAGAAAAAAAAGCATTCTGTATTTTTTTATGCTTAATCGAATGGTGCAACTGGTTTTTCTCTCCGATGATCACAAGTACCTTAGATTGATGACTGCCATTCTTTTATTTCATCTTGTAAAAAAACTGTTTAACGTAAAGCTATGAATTTTTGCAGGATTAATTAGCATCGCAAAATCTTTAAAATAAACTTTACCGCAACATTATATCTGCAATAGAACGTTAGATATACCCATTTATGACCAAGTTTGGAAAATACGCAATTTCAGAAAAACCGCCCAGTGAAATAACGTTTTCTCGATGACTACCTCGGGATAAAAAGTTTGTATTTTGTTTAAAAAAAAAATTAAGTTTTTATCTTTAGTAGTTTTCGAGAAAAGTGCTGGGACACAAAATTTTTGTCATATTTTCAGAATACTCTACAGTACACCCACAGTATGCCATAAAAAAAAAATAATTTTTGTGCTATGTTGTGCGTCTTGGTCAGACGAACATTTAAAAAAAAAATCATCAAAATTGGATAAGTATTTAGTTAGTTATTGCAAAAAGAAAAATTGAAAAATCCGTGTGCACCATCGCTCAATCATATTATTGTAGCGCGCTGCCGCGCGCACAATGATAACTCTTTCGCATTTTGACATTTTTGAATAATTTTTTTTTTGCATTAGATAGCTGAGGTGCATGCCGACAGCGCACCTTTTTTACGTTTTCGATTTTGGTTGCAGATATTTATTACAAAATTAGTTTCACTTTCAAAACTGGTTTCGAAACTGAAAGTGCTTTTTAAAAAATATATCTGCAACCGAAATCGAAAAAGTAAAAAAGGTGCGCTGTCGGCATGCACCTCAGCTATCCAATGCCCCCCCCCCCCCCCAAAAAAAAAAAAAAAAAAAAAAAAAAAAAAAAAAAAAAAAAAAAAAAACATTCAAAAATGTCAAAATGCGAAAGAGTTATTAGAAAAATGCTTCCCCATTGGAATAGCATTAGCTCGCGAGCGTTTCCTCGAGCGAGGACAGGGGCCTTAAGTATAAAGGAGGGAACAGGGGATAACGCCTCTTAAATTGGATAAATGGGTTTTATACAGAATTATCAGACTTGCTTCGAATTTTGGACATAGGTTTATTATATGATAAGGCGTATCTCTAATTAGTTTTGGAGGGGTTCAATGATTACGTGAAAGAGGGGAAATAGGGAGGGAGCTATTTTCCATCTTAATTTGCTTTTCGAAGGGCATTATTCCTTGAAAATATGGGGCTTTAATATGCAAATTAATGTGAACAGCCTATGAGCTCAATGCCATCAGTTTAACTGGGCAATATTTTTTTTATTACTATATATATAGGGATTGTATAACAGGAATCTCATTTCGCGGCCCAAACGGAAAGACAGATAAAAAAGACTACGAAACGCTACAAGCTACTCAACATGTTGAAGACAGTAGCTTGTAAATTTTGTAGCACCAGTGTTGGCAGCCAGATGCCAGCAACTTTTATTGTAAAATACAGAAGCATATTTTGTAATAAACACTCTTTGTAAGAATTATATGTTCATCTTAAAAAGCACGCCTAATTTTTCATTTCGGTTGCTGTCTTTTCCCCCAAAATTTCCATTACAATTAATTTGTTAGGCTTAAGCAACAAACACGATTATGAAAAATTCACAGTTTTTTTACACTTGGTAGAAAGTTGGAAGTGAATTTATTAAAGAATATACGACTTTTGCTCTGTTTATTTTTTAAGATAGGATAGGAGGAAAGGAAAATAAAGAATACTGCCCAGTTAAACTGATGGCATTGAGCTCACAGGCTACAAATACTAATTGTACATTAAAGCCTTATATTTTCAAGGGTTAATTCCGTTAAAAAATTAAGAAAGGGAAACAGCTCTCTTCTTTCCTCTTTTTTTATACTTAATCATTGAACCTCCTATACTATCAAAGACATGCTTTATCATATAAAAAATCTATATCCAAAATTCAGAGCAAATTAGATAATTCTTAATAAAAACCCATTTAGCACTTATATAATTTAAAAGGAGTTATCCCCCTCTTTTATACTTAACCATTAAACTTCCAAAACTATTCAGAGATTTGAACGAAATCTGAAAATTCTGCTTGAAAAACCCATTTATATAAATTAAGGGGGGGGGGGCATTAGAACCCCTGTTCCCCCTATTTATACTTATACAATGAACACCTAATAACAGTCACTGAATCGCCTCATCTGAATGATCCTAATCTAAATTTTGAACGAAAACTTAATTCTGCATGAAAATCCCATTTATATCAACTAACGGGGGGGGGGGTTAGAACCCCTGTTCCCCCTATTTATACTTATTCAATGAACACCTAATAACAGTCACAGAATCGTCTCATCAGAATGATCCTAATCTAAATTTTGAACGAAAACTTAATTCTACATGAAAATCCCATTTATATCAACTAACGGGGGGGGGGGGATTAGAGCCCCTGTTCCCCCTATTTATACTTATTCAATAAACACCTAATAACAGTCACGGAATCGCCTTATCAGAATGATCCTAATCTAAATTTTGAACGAAAACTTAATTCTGCATGAAAATCCCATTTATATCAACTAACGGGGGGGGGGGATTAGAACACCTGTTCCCCCTATTTATACTTATTCAATGAACACCTTATAACAGTCACGGAATCGTCTCATCAGAATGATCCTAATCTAAATTTTGAACGAAAACTTAATTCTGCATGAAAATCCCATTTATATCAACTAACGGGGGGGGGGGATTAGAACCCCTGTTCCCCCTATTTATACTTATTCAATGAACACCTAATAACAGTCACGGAATCGTCTCATCAGAATGATCCTAATCTAAATTTTGAACGAAAACTTAATTCTGCATGAAAATCCCATTTATATCAACTAACGGGGGGGGGGGCATTAGAGCCCCTGTTCCCCCTATTTATACTTATTCAATGAACACCTAATAACAGTCACGGAATCGCCTTATCAGAATTATCCTAATCTAAATTTTAAACGAAAACTTAATTCTGCATGAAAATCCCATTTATATCAACTAACGGGGGGGGGGGGCATTAGAACCCCTGTTCCCCCTATTTATACTTATTCAATGAACACCTAATAACGGTCACGGAATCGCCTCATCAGAATGATCCTAATCTAAATTTTGAACGAAAACTTAATTCTGCATGAAAATCCCATTTCTATAAATTAAGGGGGGGGGGCATTAGAACCCCTGTCCCCCTATTTATACTTATTCAATGAACACCTAATAACGGTCACGGAATCGCCTCATCAGAATGTTCCTAATCTAAATTTTGAACGAAAACTTAATTCTGCATGAAAATCCCATTTCTATAAATTAAGGGGGGGGGGGGCATTAGAACCCCTGTCCCCCTATTTATACTTATTCAATGAACACCTAATAACAGTCACGGAATCGCCTCATCAGAATGATCCTAATCTAAATTTTGAACGAAAACTTAATTCTGCATGAAAATCCCATTTATATCAACTAACGGGGGGCATGAGCCCCCCGTTCCCCCTCTTATACATATCGAATGAACTCCAAAAACTAATCAGGGAAGCGCCTTGTCAGGATATACCTACATACAAAATTTCAAGTGGATCCGATATTTTTATCATGAGTTATCGCGTTACGCACATACGCACATACATACAGAACGGACGGGCACATAAGCTCTCAGGGGGTACACGACATTTCGGTCCCGCCATTTCGGTCCCGCCGTTTCGGTCCCGCCGTTTCGGTCCCGAGACATTTCGGTCCCTGGACATTTCGGTCCCGAGACATTTCGGTCCCTGGACATTTCGGTCCCTGGACATTTCGGTCCCGAGACATTTCGGTCCCTGGACATTTCGGTCCCTGGACATTTCGGTCCCGAGACATTTCGGTCCCTGGCCATTTCGGTCCTTAATCATTTTGGTCTCTTGCCATTTCGGTCCATTGCTATTTCTTTACCGGCCACTTTATAACTTGGTTTCTGATTGATGAAGGCCCACTAAACGCTGCAAGCTCAACATTGTTCGGGTCTTTTTTAATATTTTTTTCTCTCCTGCCCCCCTTCCCTCAAATTTTATACAAAGCTGAGTAAAATAGTCCAATAAGTTTAATCTATTGTAACTCGTGATAATAAAATCACAGCGAGTTGTAAATTTGATTAAACAATGTTATATAATTTTACACTGTCTTTATTATTATTATTTAACAGAATAAATATTTTAAGTTTTATCATATATTTTTTATATTAGGTATTTTATCTATACTATAAACTATTATTTTTATTGATTAACTTTTATTTTTATTGATTGTTTTCGCACACTTTCTTAGAATCTTTAAATTAGTGATTTCGTAACTAGGCGTGCTATAAAAAATTTTTGTTAAAAAAAATAAAAATGCTCCAACGACCTTTTTTTATGTAATAATTATTAATTGCATTTTTTTTTTTTTTTTACAGTTTTCTTACCTTATGAAGACAATTTTTGTGAGTTAATTTTATTGAAAGTGGGCCTATTTCTTTGTAATAAAATGATTATTTTTTTATTTTATATAATAATGTAACTATTATTTTAAATAATTTTATTTTCGATTTTTAACTGACAAAACTAAGCTTTTTTAATTTATCGTTTATTTATTTATTTCCATTACCTTTTCGCTCCCACTTTCACAGAAAAAAATTGACAATTTTTATTTTAATTTTCTTATTAATTGAATAAATAGTTTTAAATTTCAGTAACTTTAAATATAAAATAAATAAACAGGTAAACGATAAGCTTCAGTTTATAACTACTACAAAACATAATGATAAATTGAATATAAGACAGATTATTGAGTTTATGTAAAGTAAAATTCGAAATGCATATTAATAATTTTACCAATTTAATTATATAAAGATTCATTAAATTAAAAATACATAAATTTAATAAAATATTAATTTTATATTCATTTTAAAATCACTAACTGTTTTGAGATTTAATTTATAGCAATTATTCATCACCATAAGTTATTATTCAAAATTTTTTATTTATTTCAAAAAGTGAAATTATTATTATTATTATTATTATTATTTTGAAAAACCAATTAGTAACGTAATAATTAATTAAACATAATAATGCAACACTGTAACAATGCGTAAAAATATTTCTTAACAGGTTTAGGTAACATTATTATCCAGATGCAGATTTAAATTTTTTGAAACAAAGTTATAGTTTACAGTTCGCAAAAATCAATCATATACAAGGTTCGCACACTCCTTAAATTTTTTTAAGGACTCTGGCACCACTAGTAAAAATAAGAAAATTTACATTTGATTTTTTAAACACAGAATTCGCAAACACCGCCTTCATTCAAAGATTTTACAATATTTTTGAATATTATTATATACATATATTATTGAGATGCTTTGAAAATAACCTTAAATTTTAGTGGTGGAACTGTGCGAACCCTGATATATTAATTATATTTAAAGAGTAAGAAAAATATGATAAACTAACCAATAAATGAATAAATAACATATTTATTTTGAGAATCCTTATCATTTTTATACATCCTAATGAAGTTAATAACATTATAGTAGCTGAAATTTAAAAAATATGTTTTTTTCATTTTTGCTATAACTTCTATATAGTTCTTGTACTAGATTTTAAACAAGTAATTGATAAATAAGTCACTTAAACAATTAATAGTTAAAATAATTTCGAATACTTATTAATAAATATGTTTGATAAAAATAATTTAATTTTTGAGACTTTTTTAATTTAACAACATAATTATTAATGCTTTCAAATTTTGTAAGATGATGTTAATCATTTAATAAAATAATGTATAACATTAAGTAAATAACAAATCAAAACCGTGTGCCGAGAATTTTTAAACACTTTTTTTTTATGTTGGTGTTCCTATAAAATTGGAAATGTATGGATATAAGTATCAGCTAAGTACTACGTACTACGATTAACCTCTTTTAAGCAAAAATTCTGCATGTCAATCAATTGTCAACGCCCATCTGAACAAATAGTCATCTTTATACAAGATAGTTAGCTTTATTCTTTGTATCTTGATCTTTATACACTTGTCAGATGAAACCCTTATTCTTTACAATGCCCTTTATACTCTGGAGTTCAAATGCGGACGGACCTCCCACATATTTTTTAGAAGAAATATGAATGTTTTGAAAAGAACAGCATTTCTCGGTGCTTTTCATTTCTCTTGTTGTTATCTTCATTTCAAACGCTTTTAGTATCAATTAAACCAGTATAAAAAGTAGAATGAAATATTTTTTATCCTTATTATTACAGCTTATGAATGACATTGAAATATTCAAAACTTATAACATAACTAAATAAGATTGTTAGATAAGTTATTTACCACCTAGACATAATATTTTAAGTTACCTTTTTTAATTTAACTTACTTTGACAGAAGGCTTTTTTTTCATATTTTTTATGAGGGTTTTTATATTTTAATGTTAAAAATAATTATTTTATATAATAATATCAGCTTTAAATGAAATGACAAATTTCAATACGCATTACATTAATAATTTTTTAATTAGTTTCCTTAAGCTGGTTTTAGAAAATTTAACAGATGTGTTGTATAAATGTGATATATGCATAAAAGTATGGCAATATAATTTTTTTGCTGTTGCCGTTGTTTTGGAAAACATTAATAAAAACAGAGAAGTGTCAATATAATAAACATTCTAGATTGTAATAATAACAATAAAAAAAGAACTGTTGTCATGAAAAAATAATTGCTAATAATTCAAGATGTAATTCATTTTTCTAAAATGTAAAAAAAAAAAAAAAAAAAAAAAAAAAAATTTTAAGTTACAAATTATTTTAATAACTATTTCTGATCGTGTCATATATTTATGTAATAAAATAATTGCAATGCTAACTACCTCCACGTGTTGCAATCTGGAAACTCTTTTCTTAATTTAAAAACGGAAAAGTTTAAAAGGAAAATAAATGCTAGTAACCAAAAACAACATATAAAAAATGCCATAAACAAAAAGAGGATTCAATGATAATTTTGGCACAGGGGGTAAAATTCCACCAGATACAGATGTTTTTTATTTATTTCAACATTTTTGCTCTTATGCGGGAAGTGGCGGGGGTGCAAAATAATGAAACACTTATAATTCTGAAAATTGGCTTCAGCGATGAAATCCTTTAATATGCTAAGTGTCAGAATATAAATTCCATATAACAATAACTCTTTCTTTTCTCCTGGCAATTTAAAAGCCTTTGTCTCCCTGGAGAGGAAACATACATCTCAGAAGTTAAAATTTTACAACTATTATGGGGTGTGTTAATATCATAAGTTAATTGGGTTATTTTATAAATTTAGTTATCAGTTTCCAAGTTAACTTCTCCATTTCCTCGTTCAAGGATTCAAAACATTCTGGCAATTTTTAAAAATGCCAGTCATCTGTGAATTTTTTTCAGAAATCTCCATCGATTTCTAAATAATTGATCAAGTTTTGGGGTACTTGTTACTTCTAATTAATCGCATTACACTAAAATTTTATGCGACTTTCAGTTAAAAAAAACAGTGTTGAATTCAGACACTTTTCTCCGAGAGGGACTTCTGTGGCTCCACTTTTTTACCAATGAAAACACAAAATTTCAAATTTTCCGGGGGGGTAATTGATAGCTCCGGGGGGAATGACCTGCCCCTGAATTCAACATAAAGAATGCCATTCATCTGTGAATTTTTTTCAGAAATCTCCATCGATTTCTAAATAATTGATCAAGTTTTGGGGTACTTGTTACTTCTAATTAATCGCATTACACTAAAATTTTATGCGACTTTCAGTTAAAAAACCAGTGTTGAATTCAGACACTTTTCTCCGGGAGGGACTTCTGTGGCTCCGAGGGAAATTACACTTTTTTACCAATGAAAACACAAAATTTCAAATTTTCCGGGGGGGGGGTAATTGATAGCTCCGGGGGGAATGACCTGCCCCTGAATTCAACACTCTAAAATGTTCCTTATAAAATTATGTCTGATATTTCCCGTGCACAAAATTTCAGCTTGCTGGAGAAGGGACCGAAAAGTCCAGGGACCGAAATGTCTCGGGACCGAAATGACCATGGACCGAAATGTCTCGGGACCGAAATGTCTCGGGACCGAAATGTCTCGGGACCGAAATGTCTCGGGACCGAAATGGCCAGGGACCGAAATGTCTTGGGACCGAAATGTCTCGGGACCGAAATGTCTTGGGACCGAAATGTCTTGGGACCGAAACGTCTCGGGACCGAAACGGCGGGACCGAAACGGCGGGACCGAAATGGCGGGACCGAAACGTCCTGCTTCCCTCTCAGGCTATGATAGCCTGTGAGCTAAAAATGAAACATTATTTATACAATCTTTTTAAATTTCCAAGTTGGTTTCTCAACGTATATATGAAATGTTATATCATGCATTATAAATAAATTAATATTAAACCATTAATTCATAAAAATGTACACTTTTTATTTTTCATTTGGAATTTATCGTCTATTTTTTACTTTCTTCTATGTTTAAAAGAAGAAGATAATGGTTTCCTGAACATTTTCGACTTCCGGTTTTCAATGGATTTATACGATTTAGAGAGTCTTGAACATGATTTGATGCTTTTTGACATTATGCCTGTGAGTCTGTATGTGACAAAAAATTTGTCGGTGCTCTATCTCAATAACTAATGCACGGAATTTCACAAAACTTTAAATTCAGTTAGACTTTGATATAAATTGGAGCTGATTAGTTTTGATTCAAATTGTCCAACAGGTGGCGTTGCAAGTGCTGCATTTTATACGATTACTGCAATAGATCTATCTCAAGAACTAATGGGACCGTTCAAGTATTACGTAAGCACTAAAGGGGGAGGGGGGAGTCCAGAGTCTGCTTATTTTTTCTGACAAGGGGGAGGGGGGGTCACGACAATTCTTACGTAAGCATTAAACAACGAAGCAACAGCAGTTCAAATTCAACAAGCAAACAAAGTATGATGGGGAAAGAGCGTTCTACAGTCCGTTCGAAATTCGCCGTTTATTTTCGATTTTATCCTTTGTTTACTCATCGGCAGTCGCGTGACCCACATCACCCACTCGCCCTTTGTCTTCATTGTTGTCTGTTAAGTTGTGTGTCAAGTCAAGTACATTGCAAGACTAGAAAAACACAGGAACCGGTGTGGCTGGGTTCTGTTGCCAGGGTAACTGGTCAGTTGACTTTATTTTAGGTAAATCCGGTATTTTCTTTTCTCTCATTCAATCGGTCATGGAATTTTTGCAGAATTTCTGGAAATTTTTGTCTTTCCGCTCCTATTGTCGAACTTCCTTCTCTACAGGTTTTGGAACTTTAGAAAGCAGAAAACCTACTTGGGGTTTTTCTTGTCTCGGATAGAAAGCACAGATATTTATTGTTTTAGTTCAGTTGCATTGTGAATTTACATAGTGAATTTTTAGTGAAAGAGTATTGCTTTTAGTTGCATAATGAATTTAGTCGGATTTAATTATGAATACTAACATTGACAAATCCTTGTTATATCAGAAACTTTATCAGAGCTTTAAAACATCTCGAAATGATACTCCTGCCCAAGTCGTGCAAAAAATGGCGAATGATGTTTGGCGACGGTACAAAAATGAAGCAAAGTGCGACAAAGATCTAGAAAGGCTTGAACTGATGTGCATTCTTCAAGCCCTTCAATGGTGATGAAGACGTTGAGAGGTTGGAGAAAGAAGAAGTGGAAGAACAAGGACCAGAAACCTGCAATACCTAGGCCACTGTTCCAGTGAAAATTTTACAATAGACAATGTTGAAACATGGGTTCAAGGATCCTGAACATCAGATTAAAATATGAACACCAAACTGAATTCCAACATTTGTTTGATTCATGTCAAAAATTTTAGTTATGATGCCTAAGTAAATTAAGACTTCTTGTATATCTTGTTTTATTGTTCAGTGTGATAAATAACAATGTATTTAAACCATTTTGTATTATGTGGTTTGTTTAATGCAATAAGCAACATCAAAATATATAAAAACCATTTTATATATTTTGATATCACAATCCCTATATGCCTATATAAATTTGTAGGATTAATAATATAACTGATTGGTAACTTTTTATAAATCAAGAAGTATTAATGTATAAACTGTCATAAAATCTTACGTAAGCAAAGGGGGGGGGGTGTCTAGCATTTGCTTATATTTTCTTACAAGGGGGGGAGGGGGTACAAAATGACTAAAAATATGCTCACGTAATACTTGAACAGTCCCAATGCAGAGATTTTTATAATTTCAGATTCAGTTAGTCCTTGACATGAATTGATGCTAATTATTTTTGGACGTAAATCATCCAACAGGTGGTGCTGTCACATTGCATTTTTCACGATTTTCGAAATAGCTCTATCTTAAAGAACTAATATACGAATTTTCAAAAACTTCAGATTCAGTTAGTCCTTGCTATAATTTGATGCTGATTACTTTTTAGTGGAAATCGCTCAACAGGTGGTGCTGCTATTCTGCATTATTTATGATTATTGCAATAGTTTTATCTCAAGAACTAATGTATGGATTTTCATAAAACTTCAGATTCAGTAAGTTGATAATTAAAAATGGTCCTAATTGTTTTTTGGTGTACATCGCCCAACAGTAGTGCTGTTATGTATGACTTTTTAAGATTTCCGCAATAGATTTATCTCAAAAAGTAATACACGAATTTTCATCGAAATTTACATTAAGTTAGAAGTTGACGTAAGTTGTTGAGGACTAGATTTTGGTGTAAATTAGCTAACCAATGGCACAATTATGCTGCTTTTTACTTACCCATCATGCATAGGGTAAATCTTGCAATGGTTTTGAAAATCAAAACTTTTTTTGACGGATTTACATGTTTAAGCCACTAGAGATTCCAAAAAGCAAAAATACCGTCCATTAGTCAGTTAACACTCTGTCTTCCGAACAAATTGAGATAGAGACTTGAAATTTGGCATGTTCTTAGTTTGTAATAATGGAAGAGAACATATGTAATATCAGTAACCTCGATTATACGGAATTATTTTTTCGGACTCTCAAAATATTTGTTCTAATGAAAGGTCTATAAAAAAATTTCGAGATATTTTATTTCAACGAGTGGATGTAAAAGACAATAATATAACACAATTTTTTCATAAATAACGAAGTCGATCGGATAATTAGTTACCGAGATATTTGTAATCCTATTTTTTACATTATTCGATTTTTTATGGCCCTGTATTTCATTCAAATTGAATTCAAAGATGCATTATAATTGGATATAAGACGCTTAATCGGACGCAGGGAATTCTTTGTTAATATGATTATCATTTTTAGAGTTATAAGGGTGTTTCTTTTACGCAATTCGGTACTACTTGAGTAGTTTGACGTTTTTTGTAATTTGTCGAAATCGGTTCATCAGCAATTCATTAATAGAGCATTACTAATTGTCCAAGAGCCGACAGCACAACACACTACGTTATCGAGCACAGTAAAAAAACTTTTATTTTATGGAAGAACAATAATAGGGGAATCTAATTAAACATGTCTGCCGGAAGCGAAGTGGTCAAAATGAATACCACTAGTGGTTGACTCGTGGTCTTAGCTTTGTGATTTCCTGCAACCAGTTTTCCATGTTTTCATACTTTTGATTGTAGGATAAACACAATGCTAAACCTACGAGTCAACTACTAGTGGTATTAATTTTCGGCTTTTTACGTCTTTACTTCCGGCAGACATGGATCATTAGATTCTTCTATTACTACTCTGCCATAAAATAAAGTTTTTTTTCTTGTGCTCAATGACATAGGATTTTATGCTATCGATTCTTGGACTATAAGTATTAAAAATATTTAAATATACGTTTAAATTTTATTTTGGAATTGCGATGCAATTTATAAATAGTTTACACATGTTTTATTTTCATATTTTATTGTATGCACGTCCATGATGGGTAAATATGGTGACTCCCCCCTACCCCCTCCCCATCCTACAATGATTAGTTTCAGGAAGTATTAATATGTATGCGATAGAAGAAAGTTTTGGGATTGTCATATCCGATTAATTAGCATTTAAAATGCCTCATTGTTGCAGTTTCACGTGGATTTGGCAATGTTTGGCGAGAACTTATTAGCTCATATTTAAGTCTATTATAGTTTCAACTCGTATACAATTGTGTGAGTAACAGAGAATAATTATTGATGATACATCACATATAATAGGTTAACGGAAAAATTGCTTAAAATTAATGTACTAAAATTACATTCCAAAAATATGGGGAAATGTTGAATTATCAATTGGGAATTCAGCTGTGAACATTTTTTATAATTATAGCATATCAGGAAGTGGATTAAAACCCACTAAAATATTCCATTTTTACCTGCAACGGAAATGAAAAATCATGAGTACAGCATAGATTAATTACCCAACCGGAGCGCCAACCAAATTTGGAATAGGGAGTTTGCTCCGGAGGAAAATGCCTCTAACCACAGCTCAGATAAACCTATCAGAAAATAAAATAGCAAGGCATAGTAGAAACGGAAAGGTTAGCTTATACTGTTAAAATTGATTCTTAATAAAGGAATAACATTTGTTTAAGGTATTATAAATCTGACGTAAATCATTATAGTTTGCTCTAGAAGACAAAATATTAGCGATATTCCATTGTACTGATCTATTTTTAAAATAATAAAACTGAAAATGTGTAACGGTGCATTTATCAAATAGAAAATGTCGGACATCACCTTTTTTTTTCGCAAATACACAAATCATTATTTCTTTTTCCTATTTTATATAAGTATACTGGGAAAGAGCCATGAGACGTGTAAAAATATAAGCAAATTTGAGAATAACACAAAAAATTAGGATTAACCGGTTCAAACTGGTTACGAAAGTTAGTAATTTTTTTAAAAAAATCTAAAATGATAATAAAAAAGTAAAAACTAGCCCGGTTGTAGATCGTCCTCATCTATCCTATGGAAAGAAAAATCATCTAAAATATTAAAATTTGAGCCAGATATTTGAAAAGAACGCCCCCATAGACTTTACATTATCATCCGGGTCTTTTTCCGTCTGTAGTGTGGGCTCTTAGGGCTCCGCTGCATTGAAACTCTCCGATTGTGAAATCCCATGTTAGCCTATGGGAAAATTTTCAAGCGCGATGAATCATTACTTTATACAATAAACTAGTCGTTGGGGGCCACCGTAATACTTACCCATCATGGATATGTATATGAAAATGAAAATAAAACATGTGAAAACTATTTATACAATGCATTGCAATTCATAAACAAAATTTAAATATTGTTAATATACATAGTAATGCTATATTAAAGAACTGCTGATGTACCAATTTCAACAAATTATATAAAACGCCAAACTACTCAAGTAGTACCGAACTGCGTAAAAGAAACATCCTTATAACTCCAAAAATAATAACTCTATTAACTAACAATTACCTGCATCGGATTAAGCGTCTCATTTCCAATTAAAATATACCTCTGAATTGAAATTTGAATGAAATACAGGGTCATGAAAAATCGAAGAATGTGGGAAACAGGATTAGAGATATCTCGGCAACTAATAATCCGATCGACTTCGTTCAATATGCAAAATGTGTGTTAATTTATTGCCTTTTACGTCCATTCCTTAAAACAAAAAAATTCGAAAATTTTTATGTACCTTTCAACAGAACGAATTTTTCGAGGGTCCGAAAAAAATAGTTCCGGATAATCGAGGTTGCTGATATTAAATAGGGTTCGTCCCATTCTTACATACTAACTACATACAAAATTTCAAGTCTCTATCTCAATTTGTTCGGGAGATAGAGCGTTTACAGACAGACAGACAGACAGACGGACGGCAAATTTATTTTTCTAAAAATATGTTTTTCGGAATCTCCACTATCTAAAACGTGTAAATCCGTCAAAAAAAAATTTTCGATTTTCAAAACGATTGCAAGACTTACCCTATACTACGTATGATGGGTAAGTAATAAGGATGTATTCGAAAAAACACTTTTCCACCTTCAACAGCTCAAAATTTTCCGATACAATTTCAGGCACATTTTTAAAAGTAGAAACATGAAGCTTGCTGAGGGGATTCTTGAAGGGATGTATGAGGTGTCGTGTGATGTCTTTTTACGCTCAATTCATAAGAATTTGAGTTATAAAAAATTACCTTATCACACTGTAAAACATTTGTGGAAACGTTACTCCATACAATTGGTGTAAAAATGGTGGTAAATGCTGCCTCCATATTCATGGAGTAATTGTTTTCACATATGCAATGGTGTAATGTAAAGATATATTACTGGTGTAACATGACAATGTTACACCGGTTTTAACGGTTAAAATACTCCATAAAATTGGAGGCAGCAATGCTGCCACCGATTTTACGGTGTAACGTTTCCACAAATGTTTCTCAGTGCAGTATGACCCCTTTTTTTCGTTCCCAGATCTCCCGCTTGGGAAAAATCGGTTCGAAATGCCGTTTTTGATTTCTTTTTTTGCAATATTTTCTGCATTTATCAAAGAATCGACAATCACGGCACCTTGTGTACTTTTCAAATAAGAGATTTTCTAAGTTTGGTGTATTTGAGAGCAAAAATGAATTCAAAAATAAATCGGAAAATAAGCAGTTTGAATCGAAATACACCTTTAAAATGCCGTTTTCACTATCATAAAGAAGACTCGAGATGTGGGTGATATTACGTTTTTAAAATTTACCCCCGTAAATTTTGAGTACATAAAAAATCCTTATACACTTTGACATTTTCATTTGATTAAATTTGTATCATCTTCTTAACGATACTTAAAATTTCGGTAAACAGTTTTTTAAAACGTACATCATCGGAATTTATTGCCTACTTTCTGATAGTGAAAACGGTATTTTAATAATTATATTAGGTAATGAGTCATCGCGCTTCAAAGTTTTCCCATAGGTTAACATAGAAATTCACGAGTGGGGCCTTATAGGGGTCCGTGATACAGAAATCTTCTAATTTTCTTTAAAAAAAAAAAAAAAAAATGTAATTTAACAAATTACAAAATACTATTTGGAAAATGATATTTTCAAAGACTCAAATTTTAAAGACTTAAAAAAAAATCTATTATTTAAATTAATAATAATAATAAACATCATTTTTAGGATGGTTATAACGATTCCTAAAATACGTACGCCATGCATTAAATATTAATATTCCTAAACCAATGATACAAAAAAAAAAAAAAAAAACCCTAGTCGTTGGGGGGGGGGGGGGGGGGGGGCACCGTGATACTTACCCATCATGGATAGGCATATGAAAATAAAACATGTTAAAAGTATTTATACAATGCATTGCAATTCCAAAGCAAAATTTAAATATTGTTAATATGCATAGTAATGCTCTATTAATGAATTGCTGATGTACCAATTTCGACAAATTATATAAAACGCCAAACTACTCAAGTAATACCGAACTGCGTAAAAGAAACATCCTTATAACTCCAAAAATAATAGTAATATAAACGAACAGTTTACTGCGTTGGATTAAGCGTCTCATTTTCAATTAAAATATACCTCTGAATTGAAATTTGAATGAAATACAGGGTCATGAAAAATCGAAGAATGTGGAAAACAGGATTACAAATATCTCGGCAACTAATAATCCGATCGACTTCGTTCTATATGCAAAATATGTGTTATTTTATTGCCTTTTACGTCCATTCCTTAGAACAAAAACATTCGAAAATTTTTATATACCTTTCATCAGAACGAATTTTTCGAGAGTCCGAAAAAAATAGTTCTGGATAATCGAGGTTGCTGATATTAAATAGGCTTCGTCCCATTCTTACATACTAACTACATACAAAATTTCAAGTCTCTATCTCAATTTGTTCGGGAGATAGAGCGTTTACAGACAGACAGACGGACGGCAATTTTTTTTTTTTCTAAAAATATGTTTTTCGGAATCTCCACTATCTAAAACGTGTAAATCCGTCAAAAAAAATTTCGATTTTCAAAACGATTGCAAGATTTACCCTATACTACGTATGATGGGTAAGTAAAAAACAGTAGATTAAAGACAGACAACATTAACTGTTTAAAACGTGAATTTTTATTTGATGGAGTTAATCAGACTGACTTCTGAACGCATCCTATTACGTACGATATGGATTAAACATTCATACTCCTAGACAAATTACAAATAAATTTAAATGAAATTTCAGCTTTACAATTTTTGGAACTACAAAATTTTCAAC
Organism: Maratus speculifer; assembly: GCA_964019185.1. NCBI lineage: Eukaryota > Metazoa > Arthropoda > Arachnida > Araneae > Salticidae > Maratus > Maratus speculifer. The sequence goes on from OZ025303.1 coordinate 63,632,268, forward strand.
TTCTTAACATCACACATTTCAAACTTTTACACCGTTGCGTACAGAAGAAAATGCACTTTTTAACGACATTTGTTTGAAATCTCTATCACAATTTGTTTTTAAATTATTTATCTTTTAAAAAGTTTTTGTTACTCTTTTTGTCCTTGTGGCAACAGAAGTATTCAGTTTTTAGACATTAAACTTGGACCAATCAGAAAGCGAATAAAATAAAAAAGAGAAGTATTTCATTTTTGGACATTAAACTTGGACCAATCAGGAAACGAATAAAATTAAATAAGTTGCGGAGTTCAACCAATCAAAAGATTCATATATACTTATACCCAATTCTCTACCGAGAACAACAACTATTTTTTCCAAATTTATTATTATTATTATTGTTATTATTATTATTATTATTATTTTGTGCTTAAATTGACGTTTAAATCATGTTTCTGTGGTTACAGACACAGGAAGTGTAGGAAGTATTAACGTATTCATTTTGTTTTGTTTTCAAATTCTAGCTTTCAAGCAATGGCTATCAAGGAAACGACTTTTTTTGAAAATGCGTTTTTCTTCATGATGGATTTTTTTCCCCATTTCTTCTTTATAAATTGTTCAAACTCAAGAACCGTGTAAGATAATTTGTTGATACTTGAAACATATCTTTTTCGATTGCTTTACTTAATTTTGTTTCGGGAAATTAAAAAAAATGATTTTTTAAAAAAGTAAGTTACACCATTTTTTTTTTTTCAAATTTTTACTTTAAATATATTTTTGTTTCAATTAATATATTTTTTTAAATGCTGAATCAAAATTAAAGCTTATAAATCTCTGTTTACTTTTATGAAAACCTTTTGAAGTTCTAAAAATAACGTTTCAAGTTATAACCATTTTAATTTATCTCTCTTTTTTAACAAATTTTAAATTTAAAATTATTTTTCAAAAATTATGATAATTTTTTTCAAGGGATTTTTCCTATTAGTAACAAAGTTAACCATCACTAAAATTTTCAAAATTTTGGCTCAATAAATAAAAATTATTTAGAAATGTGCCCCCGGATCCCCTTAAAGTTTGATTCCTGAATTTAGAGAAACACGAAATAGAATAAAAAATAATATTACCCAGTTAAACTGACGGTATTGAACTCACAGGCTATGCACACTAATTGTATGTTACAACCTTAAATTTTCAAGGAATAATGCCCTTTAAAAAAAAATAAAAAAAAAATAAAATAAGAGGCGATCCCCATTTTTCCTCTTTCTACCTAATCATTGAACCCTCAAAATTAATCAGGGAAGCGCCTTATCAAAATAAATCTATATCCAAAATTTCAAATAAATTGGGTTTTTTTATGATAAATTATCGCGTTACATACATACAGAACGGGCTTCTCGGGCTTTGATAGCCTGTGAGCTAAAAAGTATACATGTTCCTTGAAAATAAAAGATATAAAACTAACATGAAAATTAAAACTTCTGTTACAGAAAAAATGATAACATTAACATAATTTTATTAGAACTTTCATAACAGGATGCAATTGAAAAAAATACCACAGAATTCTGAAACATTAAAAATACCAGTGATATTTTTTAACCCTTCACTTCTTGTTTTTTTCTTCTATTTTTATGAAAAAATTATTTGACATCAATATATCGGTCTAATAAATGGGAAAATATTTAAAAAGAAAAATCAAATTTCAAAATTTCAGATAAAATTTGATACTTTATGGCGTGTATCCTATATTTAGGAATTTTAAAATACAGTAGACTCCCTCAAATATGCACTCCTAAAAAACGCAACTCTCTAAAATCCGCACATATTTTACAGATGTAAACAATGAAACATTCAGTTTAGATGTAGGTGCAAAAATTGATTTTTTCAGCTTTTTATTAATTCCATATATTTTTTAATTTATAATTTTTGTTAAGGTTATTGAGTTCATGTTTTTTCATGAAGAAAGAATAATTTATTTCTGAAAAAATAAAGATATTGCAAATATAATTGGTAATCACAATCTTACCAAATATATTTATGTATTAATCAAGCTTTTTTAGTTATTAAGTCTGGCTAAACCTGAAATAAAGTTTCACTATTTTATGACCCTGATGTGAATTAGTAATGTACCTTTATGAGGCAAGTTTCATTGAATAATTTAGGGGAAAACACATTTCCTCTTTTATAATGAATATTTAATTGTACATTATTGATTATTAACTTTACCTTTCCTTTTAGTATTTTAATCATTTTAAAAAATATCTAATTTTTTATTATTTTAGTTTATTACTTTTTTAAATATTTTAGTATATTGCATGCATTCATTATACTTTTGATTTCATTATTAATTACATTCAAATTATTTTTTTAAAAATGTAAACAAAGCAATGACCTGAAATCCGCAAAACCTCTGGTCCCAAGCTGGGCAGATTTGAGGGAGTATACTGAATTCTGTTGCTGTATTTTGCAATTAAATGGGCTTAAATTAAATTATTTTATCTGCTTAACGCTCTGCAACTTTCTTTCAGTAAAAATAATAATAGTAAATTTTGCCTTAACCCCTTGCGGGGGGCAGTGGTTTCATAGATATACCACTTAATTTTAATTCCGAAACGCCACATTGGCACCGGAATTTTGTTAGAAAAAATTACGGCTTATTGAATGCGTGAAATATAGCCTTTTTCTTATTTACAAATACAGTAAAGCATCGTTTATACGACGATCACTTATACGACGTTTACATTTATACGACGTTTTAATGTGGTCCCGATTCATTCCTATTCATTTTAATGTAAAAATATATCTTTTATACGACGCCCAAAATCGTTTATACGTCGATTTTCCGATTTTGTATAGGTTTATTTTTGTTTATTTTTCTTGTGTATTTTACGAACAAGCGGAAGTTGTCAGCTATGAATAACACCAAAGAGCGTGTTTAAGTTTAAATGCACTCCACATTATAAAAATGTGGGCTGGTGTCCGATTATTCTGAAAAATCAGCTTACGTGTAACAGATTACACTGGGAGGGGTCATTCTTTTTTCGGGGATGGTCAGCTTTCCCGACCTCTTTTAAGTTGCAAATAGACTATCCTTCTAACTGTTATCAGTATTGGCGACTTTTAATTGGCCACGCGGGGTTTTTTATCTTTGACTTTAAATGGAAAGGAAAAGATGTACTGCAAATGAGGAACCTTTCGGTGAAACATAAATAAAGGTCCGCATATTTAAATTGCTTACTAATTCCCTCCCCCCATTTTTTTTTGGGGGGGGGGTATTTTTTTATATTGCTTGTTCAATTTACAAATTCATGCAATCAATATGTTAAGCATTAAAAATAAGTGAAAACAAACTTAATTCTAGTTTTGGAAGTGAAAATCGATTATACGTCGTTATCGTTTATACGACGTTTTTCGGTAGTCCCTTCGGCGTCGTATAAACGATGCTCCACTGTAAAGTTGTTTTCAAATTCCGGTGTCAGTCATTAATTTCAATACTTCAGCAATGAATTTGCTCTGCCCCGCAAAGGGTTAATAGCCTGATCGATTTTTTATTTTTATTTTATTTTTTTGTTTGTTTGTCTCTGAAGAATAAATTCTATATATTTATTTATTTATTTATTTATTTTATTTATTTATTTATTTATTTTTGTCAAATGCAGCCATTTGATATGAACAAAATAAGTGATATTCCATTCTTTGGTCATCTCTTGATTAGTTACAGTGATCCTATTGGCCCCATGGCACATAATGAGAATTTCACTGTTTTTAGGTGTGAGCCAGATGTGGCACACAGTACAGTGAAGGGTTAAGGCCCCTGTCCTCGCTCGAGGAAACGCTCGCGAGCTAATGCTATTCCTAAGGGGAAGCATTTTTCTAATAACTCTTTCGTATTTTGACATTTTTGAATAATTTTTTTTTTTGCATTGGATAGCTGAGGTGCATGCCGACAGCGTACCTTTTTTACTTTTTCGATTTTGGTTGCTTTAAAAAAAATTAGTTTCACTTTCAAAACCGGTTTCGAAACTGAAAATGCTTTTTAAAAAAATATATCTGCAATCAAAATCGAAAAAGTAAAAAAGGTGCGCTGTCGGCATGCACCTCAGCTATCCAATGCAAAAAAAATTATTCAAAAATGGCAAAATGCGAAAGAGTTATTAGAAAAATGCTTCCCCATAGGAATAGCATTAGCTTGCGAGCGTTTCCTCGAGCGAGGACAGGGGATTTAAAGCAACATCTTACATAGAATTTTAAATGATGAAATCTCACATAGCATACAACTTTCATCTATGTGTTTTTTATATACTGCAAACGCATAAAACACTTTTGCAACACTAACTGAACATAAAAATCAACACTTCTAACTAAAATCGTTTTTCGATTGCGTTGCGAATGTGTTGTACGAAATAAAAAGATTGTGCAAAAAGTGTTGCTAAAAATTATAAGAGAAGAAAATAAGTTTTCAAAGCATGTTTCAAAACATTCATTTTTAAAATTGTGTAATTTTAAGAGCCCACAATAGTCACAGAAAAAGTACTCAAAAAGACCCGGATGATAATGATATAAGTCTATGGGGGCGTTCTTTTCAAATATCTCGCTCAAATTTTAATATTTTTGCATGATTTTTTTGCACAAGATAGCTGAGGGCGATCCACAACCGGCCTAGTTTTTACTTTTTCGATTTTGCTTATATATTTTTTATATTACGATAGTTTCAATTTCAGAACCGGTTTAAACCGGTTCCGAAAGTTTAAGTAATTGTTTAAAGAAAATCTGAAACGAAAACTGAAAAAGTAAAAACTAGGCCGGTTGTGGATCGCCCTCAGCTATCTTGTGCAAAAAAATCATGTAAAAATATTAAAATTTCAGCGAGATATTCGAAAAGAACGTCCCCATAGACTTTACATTAGCGCTCGGCTTTTACCGCGTGACTAGTGTGTGCTCTTAACGGCACCATATAGAAAACATTTTGAAAGTGTTTTACATGCGTTGTTCTATAGTGTTCTATAATGTGTTGTGTTTAAAATGTATTGTTAATTTGGGGACAAAGTGTTGTACAGCACAAACACTATTTTAAGAAACTATTTTCATCAACACTACTTACAACACTATTTCAACACACTTAACAATACTATTTTTAGAACACATTTCTAAATAGAAACACTTTGCAACATATTAAGTACACATTTCTAGTGAGAAACAATTTTGCAACATGTTAAGAACACAATCACTTCACAAAAAATGCTTCACAAAAAATGCTTCGTTTCATCATGAGCTTCGCGAACATGATTGTAAGCATCCGTGTCTGATGAAAATGCCTGTAGACAAGACCAACAGAAAACTGTAGAGCAAGTGATGCATCTTACATAATCGGCACCGGCTCTATTTGCAAAAGCATCTCCGCATTTAGGGCATAGTTTGGCAGTTGTTTTAGATTTCTGCCACATCTATGTATAAAAAGAAGCATTATACTATTTTTAAAATATATTAAGTCATATATAGAATAAAAAATAATTAAGCACATTATAATATCATATAATAGCATTCAAAATAAATGTACAAAAAAAATTTCAGAAATTAAAATTAAATAAAAAGAATATTGCCCAGTTAAACTGATGGCATTGAGCTTACAGGCTAAGCATACTAATTGTACATTACAGCCTTGTATTTTCGTTAATTCCGTTCGAAAAAAAAATTAAGAAGGGGAAACAGCTCTCCGCTTTCTCCTTTTTTATACTTAATCATTGAACTTCCTAAACTATCAAGTACATGCTTTATCATATTAAAAAATCTATATCCAAAATTCAGAGCAAATCGGGTAATTCTTAATAATAAAAACCCATTTAGCATTTATATAATTTAAGAGGAGTTATTCCCCTCTTTTATACTTAACCATTAAACTTCCAAAACTATTCAGATATTTGAACGAAATCTGACAATTCTGATTGAAAAATACATTTATGCAAGTTAAGGGGAGGGGCATTAGAACCCCCGTTCCCCCTGTTTATACTTATTCAATGAACACCTAATAACAGCCACGGACTCGCCTCATCAGAATGATCCTATATCTAAATTTTGAACGAAAACTGTTAATTCTGCATGAAAATCCCGTTTATATCAATTAAGGGGAGGGGCATGAGCCCCCCGTTCCCCCTGTTTATACTTATTCAATGAACACCTAATAACAGCCACGGTATCGCCTCATCCGAATGGTCCTATATCTAAATTTTGAACGAAAACTGTTAATTCTGCATGAAAATCCCGTTTATATCAATTAAGGGGGGGGGGCATGAGCCCCCCCGTTCCCCCTGTTTATACTTATTCAATGAACACATAATAACAGTCACGGAATCGCCTCATCAGAATGATCCTATATCTTAATTTTTTGACAAAAACTGTTAATTCTGCATGAAAAACCCATTTATATCCATTAAGGGGAGGGGCATGAGCCCCCCGTTCCCCCTCTTATACATATCGAATGAACTCCAAAAACTAATCAGGGAAGCGCCTTATCAGGATATACCTATATACAAAATTTCAAGTGGATCCGATATTTTTATCATGAGTTATCGCGTTACGCACGAACGCACGTACATACAGAACGGACGGGCACATAAGCTCTCAGGCTATGATAGCCTGTGAGCTAAAAACCAATAGTGTTTTAAGAAATGCTATTTGCAGAATTACCAAAAGAAGAATGTTTCGATTGTCTCCTGTCGAAGCAAAAAATAACTATTTCCCCTTAAAAATTACGTATTCCATTGCAAGTCATTTTAATGCTATTTTGATCAGAATAAAAGATAATTATTATTTTTTTTTTTACAGTAGTAGCAAAACACTATTTTAAAAGAAATTTCTAATATTTTCTGATTTATGTCTGGCATTGATGTGGTAGGCCGCCAATCTGAATATGGTGCCATTCAGATATTTTTTAACCGAAATGTATTTATTTGGAAATTTTTCGAGATCTAATTCAAAATATGCATATTTATTTATTTATTTTATTAATAAATTTATATATTTTTCACTAAAATTAACCTTATACTCTATTAATTTCCTTTTAACAATATTCCATATTAATTCTGGTTTATGAAATTAAAATCCTAATTAGATATAACCTATTAATCTTTATAGAAAGGATATAAATTCTTAATTCGCTTTAACCCTTTCATTCCCAAGGTTGAATACGTTCTAGAAATTCAGTAGTTCAGAAAATCTGAATTTACACCAGAAAATTGCAATGATAAATTTCGTTTTATTTAAATTTCGAATGTCTGTTATTAAATGAAACAAGTATTTCTATTTTAATTTTCTGGTATGAATTTGCAATATCCGAATTAAATATAGAAAAATAAATAAATAATGTCATGATGCCATTTGGATTCACTGGGAGTGAAAGGGTTGAAAATATTTATTCCGATACGCATAAATCTAAAAAATGGCTCTAAATTAAAAATATTCTTAATAAAATTTTATTTCTTAGAATTCCTAATAAAACTCCCTTTTTGCCTGTTTTTACGAACCCCTTTTTAAAAGTCTTTTTAAATTTAATCCGAAAAAGCACACTTGTTCAGAACATCATTCTTTTTATTTGTTTATTTTTTTGCGTTTTAAATTTGCGCTAAAACTGAATACCATTTTTTTCCTCCGGGCCTCTTAGCTTAGGTAAAAAAAAAAAAAAAAAAAACAGTTTTTAGAACATTCGATAATTGTTAGGAATTGATAAATTAAGTTATCCCAGTTTATTCACAGAAAATCGTTTGCATATTTGCAATTGTGATATTTAATTTATTTATAAGACGCGACTCGTTGCTATGGAAGCGAAGCTGTTTTTTCGTCTGCTTTGCTTTTTATATTTTTTATCTTACGAGATGAGTTAAAAGTTTAGATAAAAAAGTTGGCATCAATTTTTGATGCAATGTAAAAGAATTTTTTTTGAGAGAGAATGTTTATATTTTTTGTTTGTCGTGCGTGTCTTGAGTTTTATTGAAGAATTATGTTAATTTTATGAAAAGGCACGCAGAAATGCATAAAGGATCATCTTTCCAGTTTTTAGTATGATGATCAAAAATTATCAAGGTAAAAGCATTTATATTTTGTACATATTATACATTTTGTACATAGTATGTAAATAATTTGAATTCAATATTTCTTTATTCTATAATTCTAAGTATGTAATAAAATTTTTAAAAAGAAAATTCAAGAATATTTAGAAGATTTTTGAACCCAAATAAGTTTTGATTGTTTACAAAAACATCTGGCGCCCGAACAGGGACATTTGAATAATACTGTTGAGATATTGAATTGTTTTTATAGCGTATAGTGTTTTCATAAGCTGTGCATTACTACTTAATTTTTCTAAGATGAATAAGCTAAAGAAAAAGCGTACACCACTACGTTCGTCATTTACCAGAACTTTAAATGTTTTGAATGAAGAAATTAACAGCGAGTCATTAGATAAGGACAAAATTTTAGACGGTTTTAGTAAATTAGAAAATTTGATTCATGAAATTAAAGCTATTGATGAAGCTATAATTGAACTCATGTTAGATGATGATAAATGCGATGAAGAGGCTATTGAAAATGAAGTAGTGGAAAATGAAAGTTATTCAGATCAATTTATTACCATTAAGCGTAAAGTTAGCGAAGCATTGGGTACAAATAAACGTAATCAAGATGATAGTGAAAAAAGCACAGATCACGGTTATTCCAAATCAAAGCATTATAAATTACCTAAACTAAATATTAAGCCATTCGATTCGCAGTTAATAAATTATCTTTCATTTTGGTCTCAGTTTCAGAAAATTCATGAAGACATAGATTTGGATAATAGTGACAAATTTCAGTATCTTATCCAATCGGTAGAACCTGGAACCAGTGCCAGGCGCTTGTTAGAGAGCTATCCAATGACCGCAGTTAATTACCCCAAAGCTGTCGAGGCATTTCAAGAGCGTTTTGGAAATAAAGATTTACTAATAGAAGTGTACGTTAGAGAATTCCTAAAATTGATTGTAGCTAATGTACAGGCGCACGGCAAAGATAAACTTCCCTTATCAGATTTATTCACGAAAGTCGAGGCATATTTAAGATCGTTAGAATCAATGGGTTTAAGTTTAGAAAGCAATTCGGCGTGGCTCTATCCCATGATAGAATCTAGCTTATCGGAAGATGTATTAAAAGCATGGCAGCGATATAATATTTCAATCACATCAAACACTGTTAGTAATAATAATGCATTGTCAACAAAAGCAAATATAGTAAGTTTGATGGAATTTCTGAAACAAGAAGTTGCAAACGAGGAAAGATTCAAATTAGCCAAATCGAGTTTTATAGAGCTGGGCTTTAAAGACAAACCTAAAGAAAAGTTAAGAAAAGCAGAAAGTAAAATACCTACTGCGGCAGGGCTATTTAGCGCAAAAGAACGCCTTTGTTTATTTTGCAGTAAATCTCATGAAAGCAAGGACTGTGTTAGGGCTAGATCTCTTTCCTTTAATGAACGGATGGCCAAAATTAAGAATAAAAATTGCTGTTTAAAATGTCTTCGTTTTGGTCACCACGCTAAAGTTTGCAAAGTTTTTATTCGTTGCCACGTTTGTTCTAAACCCCATACCGAGTTATTATGCCCTGAAATTTCAATGTGTAAAGAACCAGAAAATACAGTTAAGACCCCAGAAGTTATTCAAAGCACCATAGCAAGTAAGCAGTGTTCTGCTGAAGTAGCCCTTATGACTTTAGAAATAGTTATTAAAGGTCGAATAACAAAGAAAGTACGAGCGTTACTTGATTGTGGGTCGCAAAAGAGCTATATTTTAAAAGGTACAGCTGAAGAGTTAGGTTTACATCCCATTTCTTCTGAAGCTATTGTACACACTTTGTTTGGTGGTACGCAAACAGAAGCTAAATCTCACAATAAATTCCAAGTTGAGTTAAGTTCTTCTGATAGACAGAAACAAACGAAAGAAGTCTTAGAACTTTTGGATCAAGATATAATTTGTAACTATATTCCTCGGATACCAAAAGAATCAGTAATTAAAGAGCTTAAACAAAAAAAACTATGGATCACAGATTTAGGAGCAGGAAGTCCAAAAATTGAAATTTTGATTGGAAGCGATTACTACGGACAACTTCTTACAGGTCGAGTAAAACAGTTAAAGAGCGGTCTTACAGCAATAGAGACAAAGTTTGGATGGACACTTTGTGGTCGTTTAGAAAGTACATCACAGTCTTGCCTAAATTATGGAAATATGTTTATCACGAACCTAGCTTTAAAAGATATGAAGATTCCAGAATTATGGAAGTTAGAGACAATTGGTATAACAGATCCCTGTCAAACTTTGTCTAAAGCAGAAGAAGAAGAACTCGCTCATGATAATTTTATAAAAGAAGTTGATAGAAATATAGAAGGTCGCTATATTGTAGGTCTTCCTTGGATTAACGGCAAACGTGAGATTCCTTCAAATAGACACATAGCTGAACGAAGATTGATAAATTCAACAAAGAAATTAAAATCAATGAAAATGTTTGAAGAATATGCTAAAGTTTTCTATGAATGGGAAGAAGAAGGCGTTATAAGTAAAGTACCAGATGAAGCACTCAAGATTCCAGGACATTTTTTACCTCATCATCCCGTCATCAAACCAGATAGTCTTACTACAAGTGTTCGACCAGTTTTTGATGCATCGTGTAAGGTAGGGAGGTCTCCTTCTTTAAATGATTGCCTCTTTAAAGGACCAAACCTCATCGAACAAATTCCTGCAGTGTTAATAAGATTTCGTGAGAAAGCTATTGGGGTAGTAGCCGATATAAGAAGAGCATTTCTTCAAATTGAAGTCAAAGAATCAGATCGGCATTTCTTGCGATTTTTATGGTGGAAGAGTCCTGACGAATTTCAAGTTTATCAACACAATAGAGTAGTTTTTGGAGCAACTTGTAGCCCATTTTTGCTAGGTGCAGTTATAAGATATCATTTGAGTAATGTTGATGAAGAAAACAAACAGATAGCTGAGAAGCTTATGAAATCATACTATATAGATAACTGCGTTACTTCAGTCGACAATGTGCCTGAACTAGAAAATTTTATTTCAAAATCTACAGAAATCATGGCTGATGCGAAAATGGAATTAAGAATGTGGGAATTCGGACCAATTAAAAGTGAAGACAGCAGTTTCCTTAACGAAAAGAAGGTGCTCAGCAAAAATGTAACAACGATAGTTCCGGTTTTAGGGTTGAAGTGGGACACAATGGAAGATAGTTTGAAGATCGCTTATAAATTTAGTGATGAGATAGAAAATCTGTCGAAAAGAAAGATATTAGCTGTAACCCAAGGGATCTTCGATCCAATAGGATTTTTAGCCCCAGCATTGTTGCCAGCCAAACTGATAATTCAAGACGCCTGGTCGACGAAATTAGATTGGGATGCTCCACTTCCAGAAGAAATCCGGAATAATTTTCAAAAATGGTATAGCGAACTCAAGTATTTAAATGACGTGAAGATAAATAGACGTGTAGGCTATGGTTGTAAAGAAAAATGGTCTATTCATACATTTTGTGATGCAAGTACCAGAGCTTATGCAACAGCAGTTTTCTTACGTTGTGAAGATAAAGACGCAGTCTTTGTACAACTTTTAGGAGCTAAGTCTCGTCTTGCACCAAAGAAAAATGTAACCATACCACGTTTAGAGCTTCTTGCTTGTATTTTAGGAATAAGGTTGACTAAATTTGTTTTGAAAGCCTTTAATTGTATTTCCATACCAGTAAAGTATTGGACCGACTCTTCGACTGTTCTCGCTTGGATTCGAAGAAATGATCAATGGGGAACGTTTGTAGGCAATAGAGTTAGAGAAATTTGTAAATTTTCCGAATCTCAACAATGGAACTTCGTACCTGGTCATCTCAACCCTGCTGATCTACCTTCTCGCGGATGTAGTCCTAAACAGCTGCTGAAGATGAGATGGTGGGAGGGACCAGAGTGGTTGAAGTTATCAGAAGAAAATTGGCCACATTCAGAAACAAGCCCCAACGAAGAATTAGTAATGATGGAAAAGAAGAAAACTTCAGTACCTACTCTTTTATGTTCTAATTCACATGAATTTATGATATATAGTAGAATTTCAAAATTTGGTAGATTTATTAATGTCGTATGTTGGGTGAAGAGATTCATAATGAAGTGCAGAAACAGAAATATATGTTTTCCATCAGAATTGTCAATTGAAGAAAAAGAAGATGCGGAAAGGTCGCTCTGGTCAATAATACAATCTGAAAGTTTTGGTAATACTACTGATGCAATAAAAGGATTAAAGGTTATGAAAGATCAAGAAGGTTTGTTAAGAGTAAAAACAAAGATATTAGAGCGAGATGACGAGTTTTCTTTCAGATATCCAATTTTATTACCATCGAAACATCATGTAGTGAATTGTCTGATTCAAGAATGTCATTTAAAGAATTGTCATGCTGGACTTCAAACAGTTGGATCCATTTTGAGAGAAAAATATTGGATAATTTCTTCTAGACGCATCATTAGAAGTCAATTGTCTAAGTGTTACAGATACAAAAGATACTCTGCAAAGCCATATACTACACCTCCAATCCACCTATTTCTAGATCGAGTCAGAGATTCCAAAGTTTTTGAAGTTGTTGGAGCTGATCTTTTTGGCCCTCTTTTCGTAAAGCAAAGATCCAAAGTTTGGGTTGTACTTTTTACATGTGCAGTATATAGGGCAATACATTTGGAACTTGTATCCAGTCTCTCAACAGAAGGATTCATTCAGTCACTTCGAAGATTTATATGCAGGAGAGGAAGGCCGACTACTATACTCTGATAATGGCTCAAATTTTAGAAGAACCAACAACCTTTTAAAATCATTGGATTGGAAGGCAATAGTTTCCTCAAAAGAACTGTCTCCTATTAAATGGAAGTTCATCCCTCCAGCAGCAGCTTGGTAAGGTGAATGGTAAGAGACTTGTGAAATGACTTTTTCTAGAAAGCTGAACTGACTTTTTCTAGAACTCTGAACTGATTTTTCTAGAACTCTAAATGTTTCATTATTATTTTATTATTGTTTAGTTATTATCTTTATTTATTTAGATATTTTTTATTTTGAATTAGGGCTTAATTTGATCAAAAGTGATCTTAAGTTTAATTTGGCTTCCGCCTAAATTAAAGGTGGGAGTATGTTAGGAATTGATAAATTAAGTTATCCCAGTTTATTCACAGAAAATCGTTTGCATATTTGCAATTGTGATATTTAATTTATTTATAAGACGCGACTCGTTGCTATGGAAGCGAAGCTGTTTTTTCGTCTGCTTTGCTTTTTATATTTTTTATCTTACGAGATGAGTTAAAAGTTTAGATAAAAAAGTTGGCATCAATTTTTGATGCAATGTAAAAGAATTTTTTTTGAGAGAGAATGTTTATATTTTTTGTTTGTCGTGCGTGTCTTGAGTTTTATTGAAGAATTATGTTAATTTTATGAAAAGGCACGCAGAAATGCATAAAGGATCATCTTTCCAGTTTTTAGTATGATGATCAAAAATTATCAAGGTAAAAGCATTTATATTTTGTACATATTATACATTTTGTACATAGTATGTAAATAATTTGAATTCAATATTTCTTTATTCTATAATTCTAAGTATGTAATAAAATTTTTAAAAAGAAAATTCTTTTACATTGCATCAAAAATTGATGCCAACTTTTTTATCTAAACTTTTAACTCATCTCGTAAGATAAAAAATATAAAAAGCAAAGCAGACGAAAAAACAGCTTCGCTTCCATAGCAACGAGTCGCGTCTTATAAATAAATTAAATATCACAATTGCAAATATGCAAACGATTTTCTGTGAATAAACTGGGATAACTTAATTTATCAATTCCTAACAATTATCGAATGTTCTAAAAACTGTTTTTTTTTTTTTTTTTTTTTTTTTTTTTTTTTTTTTTTTTACCTAAGCTAAGAGGCCCGGAGGAAAAAAATGGTATTCAGTTTTAGCGAGTTGCCGGGAAGTTATGACGAATGTCTGCCTTTTTGAATGGAACATTTGTTCGGGAAGTGGAATGCATTTCTCTGTTGATGACTGCAGAAAAAAAATAATTAATTAGAAGTTGTGAAGGTGATTTTTTTCTTCAGCTGTCCCATGACTCCTGTGCCGTAAAACGAAGAGATCCTATTCTTTTTACAAAACATAATCATGTTGCGACGATTCCACTGGCTCCCTATCTCAATATATTATATATATTTTATTTTAAATCAGTCATATATCACTCTTCTCTAATGTGTCCATCTGATTTAATTGAAACACACTGGAAATTCAAATTGCTATAACTCACCATTTTTTGAGATATAGACGAAATAAAATATGCTCTGGAATCTTTGTACCAAAGTCAAACACATAGAAGAAAAATATTTATTAATTTCTATTTCTTTTGTACTTAATTTTAAATTAAAATTAAAAAAATTAAATGTCTGCCATTTTTAAAACAAGATGGCGAATGAAACTAGCCAACGAACTCGGTTCAGACATCGGTATATACACTACATGGCCATTGATGATCGTCCACTTGCGATTTTAAACATAATATCTAGAAAAATACATGAGGAATTATTCTGAAACTCTTAGTGTATAAATATAATAGTACAAGTCATACATTTCCGTGAAGATTTTTTCCCGAAACTCCATAGGGAACCGTCAACAAATTAAAAAATAATAAATATCTTTTGGATAACCCTGTCAAAACTAATGTAGCAAAAGCGCTCAAACTGTAGATTAAGATTACGTGGCTTATTGTAATAAACTGTGTTCAGTTTTATGTCGATAACATGCATACTCGTAGAAAAATTACAGTCCCAAATTTTTCCAAGATTTCTGCTTATAATTTACAGAGTTCTTAATATAAAATAATATTATTAAAAAAAAAAATATGGCAAACAACATTGCGCACAGTATCCGGTAATCATAATTAAAAAATAATAAAAATTGTATGAAAAATGAGTAGGTTTACTAAATAATTTTTCACTACGCATGCGTCAACGATATTAAATTTTCATTTGTATATTATGTTAGATAAATGTATAGAGCAACTTTCGTGAAAGTCTCAAAATTATAGCTTGAAAATTCTGAAAGTTATCATCTATAGAATAAGCACAAAATCCGTTGTTCCCAAAATGAAGCAAAAAAATCAGGGGTTTTATCAAAATGTAGTAGTACGGCAAATATTGTGTATTCTATAATGACAGTAATCAATGAATATATGAATAAAACCCCTCTTGTTTTTGATTCATTTTGGGAACAACGGATTTTGTGCTTATTCTATAGACGATTAGACAAATATATTCGGGATATAGATTTTGATTATGATTGGTTTTGGTTGGATGATAATACTGCATGATAAATCGATGACGTCCGTTAGTCAAACAAACAAAGGCATTGTGTATATATATCATGTGATTGAAAGCCATCTACTGATATAGAAATTATTAATTTGTTATGAAAAGAAATTTAAAGAAACACTTTAAAATATCTGTGAGTTAATAATTTGAAAAAAAAATTGAATTTTGGAATAGAATTATTCAATATTAATTATATATAAAATTTGGAGGACCCTGTTTGCTCAATTTCGGGCTCCTTGAAAGAAAAGCTCGTGCTTTTCGTACCTATTCGGTAATCAGGACCTGAGTAAGACAATTGGTGAAATATTACAAATGAAATAAAAACTTGTTATAAGCATAAATTTAAATCGTATGAAATTTCAGAAATTATATTTCGGAAATACATTTCAGAAAAAAAAAATATTTTACATACTTTAAATGCATAATCAGGGTCTTCTTCAGGTCCACGAGACATGTCAGATGGAGAGCTTTCTGAGGATGCAATATTACAGCTGGTAAAGAAAATCAATTTATGATATTGCATGGAGGATAATGCATCATACTAATAAATATGGATAGCAAAATTTTTATTTTATAAAATCACTAATAATCTTTACAGAGATTTAATTAAAACCTGAACGCAATTAGATAGCAGTTTCATAAATTTTTAATAAAGAAACATTTCCTGACTACAAATGTCATAGACATATAATATATTACATCTATATATTTAAAAAGTACAACCGAAATCTTAAGGTGGTTTTCGGCAGATCTAAGCATGCGCAATGTAAATTTCAGTATATACGCCTTGCATTGACATCAAAGCAAAGACTAATACTCTAATCTGGTATACATCTGGAGCCCACACAGAACGTCTAACTCAGTGTTGAATTCGGGGGGTGGTCCAGGTCAAATGTTCCCCCCCCCCCGGAAAATTTTAGATTTTGTGTTTTTTTATGGTAAAAAAAAAGTAATTCCCCCCTCCCGGAACTCTATTATGTCCCTCCCGGAGAAAAGTGTCTGAATTCAACACTTGTCTAACTCCCCGTTTTCCTTTTAAAGCACGTGTAGTTTTTCTGTTTAATTTGGTTTTCTTATTCTTATTTTATTTTTCTAAGTATTTAAAAAATAAAACGCTAATCACTATGTTTACAAATAGGAAATCACCACATTTGCCTTAAATTTGAGCGCCAGATGGAACATGTGATCTCATGTACAAGGAGTGTCTATACGCTGTTTTGTCTCTAAACAAAGTGGGAAACCAGTTTTAAACTACAGTGGACTCTCTCTATTCTGAACACTCATGGGACCAACCAAAAATGTTCAGATTTTGGAGGTGTTCAGTAGAGGGAGACTGGACATGCATTACTACTACTACTATGTACGGTGACCGAGCCGGTAGTTGATCAAATAAGGTCGGATCTACGGGGTTTTTATTATATATACTTTCTTTTAAGTTTTAAAAGTAAACCAACATGATTTCTACAATCCTTAACCCTTTGAGCGTTCTGCAGAATTTTACAGACAAGTTTAACAATTCATAAAATAAAAGCTATGGAATGTATTGATATGGAGATTTGTATTTTATAATCTTAGATATTTATTTATCATATTCAGTTAAAAAAATTAGCATTAATATCAACTTCGAGATAAAAAAAAAAAAAACTTTTGAATTCAAAAACTACGCGACGGAAAAACCCTGTTATGCCTCTTAAAGTTTTAATGAATGTCATATCATGGGCAAAAATTAAATCAGCTGAAATTAATAACAACAAAATTATAAGCAAATAGTTTCTTTAATTGCCATTTTCTCAGTAGTTGATCAATTGAAGAAATCAGTCCAAAATTCCAAATTCAGTCTAGAATTAAAAAGTTAATCTTTGAAATATCATGCTTAAACTGTTATTAAAAATATTTCATATAGAACTATTTTTTGAAATAAGAACAGTGCTGTAATTGGGCGGGAACGCGTGGGAGCGCCGTTCCCAGAAATATTTAGCTTGTTACTGTAAAAATAAATAAATAAATAAATAAATCGCGTACGAACGCAATTTATTTTTTCTTCAAGCAAAACGTTAATTTTTGCTAAGTTTTAAGGAGATGCGTTTTCACTTATCAAGAAAATACTTCGACCAATTACATGCTTTCAAGCCATTGCCCCTTGAATACTAGACCTGAGTGCTGATACTAAAATGACGGCTACTGAAAATGGGTTTTTTTAAAGTGTGCACGGTAACCCAAGTTTTGACTCCAGTATTTTTTTTAAAGATTTCTTAGACTTCTTTAATCTCAGAAAAATGAAGCGAAAAATCTTTAAAAAAATATTGGTACCAAAACTGAAGCGACCGTACATGCGCTGAAAAAAATCGGCGCTGATGGCTAGTATTCACAGGGCGGAGGTTCTGAACTGACGTCAGTTGCCCTAATCTTACTGAATGAAATCAAAACAACTTCAATATAATAATTATAACTGTTAATTTTTTTTAAAAAAAAAGAAAGTCGACTTTTATGGTTAAATGTTTCAAATTGGCTTTTGGGTTAGCAAAAGTCCGGTAGTACAATAATCTATGAAAAGTTGAGTTCCCACAAATATTTTTTTCCAATTACAGCGCTGAATAAGAACGATGGAAGTGGATTATTTTAACTAACCGCAAATGACTCCAACTAATCAAAAACTAAATTTTTACATTTCCTAATAAAAAAAGTCATAAAATGGCTTCTGTTACAGCAAGCGGGTGACAAGAATGTGATAACAAAATGCTCGAACATTTAACTAAAGTTTCTATCGAATAAATTTAAGTATTTAAACAAATTGCAATTTCTAGTATAGTATACTTACAATCTAACAGTGATTTTGTCTGTTTTTTAATCAAGTTTATTGAACTTTTTATTCATCTGTAATAGTTTCTCCGAATTTCCATGATCAGAATTCGAATTCAGATTGTAAACATGTGTTCAGTTTACAGAGAGATGGAGTAAAAACGGGGACCAAAGGTAGCGTTCATAATAGTGGGGTGTTCGGATTAAAGGGTGTTCAGAATACAGAGAGTTCATCTTTTGTTAAGTCTATAGAGTTTTGCCAGTACTGTCAAAATGTGTTCATAATACCGGGGTGTTCACATTAGAGAGTGTTCAGATAGAGAGAGTCCACTGTGGTTTAATTTCAGAGTAGCACAGAGTGAAAAAAATCTCTTGAAAAACATTCTCTTTAGAGCGCACTCTAAAGAGAATGTGGTTTCGAACGTCGTTCCTGGCATAAGACGTTTTCCTACTACTGTTAGTGTTTTAATAACTGTTTTCAATAATATAACTGTTTTATTTCAGGAGGTAAAAACTACACAATTTCTAGCTTTTTTACTACATTTTTATTAATTAGGAGTTACCAACAATTTATTTATTAATATTTTTTTAAGTACAAAGTTTTGTATATAATTACCTATAAAATAAATTAGAATGATTGATAATTTTTGGTATTTTTTATTATTACAATTGATCGATAAGATTTATATAACTCAGATAATTGATTATTTTTCATAAAAAAGAAAAAAATAAAGAAGGAAAATATTTATATAAAAGCTAATGCCATCTGTTGATATTACAAATACAGTTAAATACATACATTTGAGAAAACTAATAAGATTCTATTTTTTTAACTATTGCTAACAAATATTTTCTATAAATTACTGATTTTATGGAACCTTTAAGTTTGTTACCGCCGAGTTTTGACGGGCATTAACCACTATTATATATATAATGGATTATAACTAAAAATATACAAAATTATGGTGTGTGATGAATACATCAAGCAGTACATGCGAACTAAATTTAGGTATTTAGATTATAAGCAAAAATAATTTCACCGATCGATTGATGACTTTTTGTTAATGGCCTTAATTCTCTATTATCTAAACGTTATTCTTTGTATAAATTTTCTCAACATGAGTTATCAATCAATATCTTTCTCTCCAGTTATTTAACATTTCTTGCTACCATATTATTTTTGTAGATATTTTCGCTCAATGTAAAAAAAAAAAAAAAAAAAGAATTTTGATTGCCCTCGATAATGAAGAGAATATGTTGGATTTCTGTCTTTATTTATAAATAATTGTTCTTAATTCAGATACTTTTGAGGGATTTTAGCATAATGAGATGAAAGTTCATTAGCCAAAAAATATAAATTTGGACAGAATCATATCTAGAAAAAGAAGTACCATAATCTTTTTAAATCATAGCTCTGGGATACCTTTAGACTAGAAGCCAATCCACTAAACTTGAATTAAGGTTTGGAAATACATCTGTCAAAAACAATTAAACAGGCATAATTTTGCTTTGAAATTTCTTGTTAAACTTATACTTTGTATATAAAATTGTGTATTCTGTATCATTAAATAATAACAGGTATCATTCAAGTGTTAGAAACAGGATAAATTAAAAATGATGAAAAATAAATGAAAATTAGTGGATTGGTGTGTAAAGAATAATATGCACGAGAGACATTTGTGCAAATTAGAGAAGTCATCTCCGGAAGTACCCAAGCAGTGTTCAAGAAAAAACTGTTAAATGTAATAATAGTCTGCGAAGTGGCTACGTAAACAATCACCTTATCGAATTCGCGATTGAAATTTAAGAATTAACTAAAATTCGATTCGCATGTTAAAGTGCAATTCGTCTGCCAAGTCATATTTTGGTGGGAAAGATCAAAACCCCGATTTTAGTGGCTAATTTGTAAGTTTACCGTTGTGTTTTCTTGCTCTAGTTTTCGCTCTTTTCATATCTTTCGATGCAGGAAAACACGATGATAAATCAATGAGTCAACAATTAAAATTGGTTTTAAAGGAGGTTTCCACTAAGATATGACTTCGAAGACTAGTTGCATTTTAATATATTAAAAGAGTTCTATCTAATAATGGAATTTCATATCCTAATTCGATGAGGTGATGATCTGTGGAGCAGCCTCATGGTCTTAAGTGAAATAACAATGTTATATGTTAATCATACAAGACTATTGTACTGTTACAGATAAATTTCATTCTTCTATTTGGATCACTATAATATATTTTGCACCGGTAGTAAAGTGAAAATTGATTTGTTTTTACCGTAAAAAAAGTATATAGAGTACAGAAAATTTTATTCCTGTGATTATTATCATTTTCAACACTATCCAACATTATTGAAAAGTGTTTTTAATTTTCATTTTTCACCCTGCCTGCCGTCTGTCTACCTGTTCATCATCTTTCACGAAAATATATTTTTAGATTTCCAATCAATGATGTATGTTATTGGGATTTACCATAATATGTTCAGTATTGAAAATAAAGTGTGTAGCATTTGCAGTTTTTTTACAGGTACATTCAAGAATTCCCCATACAATGTAATATAATGATCTATGGGAGAAATGGCATTTGCTGTGTATTTTAATGGTGTTATGCTATTTCAAATACAGCATGTACTCCCTAAAATCCGCAAATGCCTAAAATTTACACATTATCGCCAAATATAAACAATGAAACTTTCAGTTCACATGTAGGACCAAATTTACAGAATTTTTTAGTTTTATGTCATTTTATATTTATTTTTATAGCTATTTCTCGATAATAACCTAAACTTGTGCTGTTTTAGGGAGAAATATAAATTTATTTCCGAAAAAAATCAAGATAGTGCAAATATCATTAGTAATTACTAACCAGATTATATGTATTACATTTTGCAATTTAATACATACATATTTTTACCAAATATATTTATATATTAATAAGTTTTTCTGATTATTAAGACTGGCTTGACCCAAAATAAAACTTCCTTACTTATGATTTTGGTGTAAATTAATACGGTACTTTTATGAGGAAAGTTTTATGAACATTAGAATTATTGCAGAGCTGCTAGAGCGTACCAACTTAATGCTGGAATCTGTCGTAAGCAAAAGGCGTGGTCAAGGCATATGCCATCTAGCGGCAGGGGTGCATAACTAGAGGATGACGTGGGTTTGACGTCATATATGCGCAGATGTTTATTATCTCCATATCTTTTGCGCATATTTTCTGAATTTTCTCTCAGTCATGACAAATTAATCAAGTCTACGAGGTTTATTGCAAAACATTTTTGTAATAGTTTGTTTCGATAAAGTCATGTACATTTAAAAAAATAGTCACAATATCATTTTAATTTTATTTTGGGAGAAAAAGTACTAATCAGTACTCATAAGTACCATATCATGCTACGAAAAATATTGACTTTTACCCTAAAATTAAAATAATAATGAGACTTTTTTTAAATACACATATTTTTAATTAAAAAGATCTGTGTTTTTAAAAAAAGTCTCATTGTCATTTTAATTTTAGGGTAAAAGTCAATATTTTTCGT
Organism: Maratus speculifer; assembly: GCA_964019185.1. Classification (NCBI taxonomy): domain Eukaryota; kingdom Metazoa; phylum Arthropoda; class Arachnida; order Araneae; family Salticidae; genus Maratus; species Maratus speculifer. Next base: position 63,653,963 of record OZ025303.1, read on the forward strand.
AGCATGATATGGTACTTATGAGTACTGATTAGTACTTTTTCTCTCAAAATAAAATTAAAATGATATTGTGACTATTTTTTTAAATGTACATGACTTTACCGAAACAAACTATAGCAAAAATATTTTGCAATAAACCTCGTAGACTTGATTAATCTGTCATGATTGAGAGAATAGCTTGAAATTTATGAATGAATTTTTAACATGAAATCTCAAAATGGCTTCTTTGTCTGTTAAAAGAAAAAAAAAAAAAAAAAAAAAAAAAAAAAAAAAAAAGTCTAAGCAATGATTTTAGGAAAATTATTGTCTAGAACGTTAAATATTTAAACAAATAAATTAACAATATTTCTTTGTTTAACAAAACAACATTTAATACATACATTTAAAATTAAAGTTATTCCGAATATACGTATAATAAAATAGGTTTTTAAATTAAAAGAATGAAAAGTTTGCAAGTTAAATAATAAAAGTCGATACGACCAAGAAAACATTGGATTTTTATCGTCTGAAATTGGTAAATAAAAAATGCAGCTTGTAAATAAAAAGTTGAATATTTTATTTAGTATTAAATTCTATACATTTTTAAATATTGATAAATATTATATTATCATATGAAATACTACGGTGTATATCATTTTGTATAATTTAGCTCATCAAAAAATTACTAAAATGTGACACTATTTCAAAATTCTGCATTTATATAATAAGTACTTACAAAATTTAATGAGTCATCTTTCATTACATTAAAAGCGTAATTAAAATCGAACATATTTTAATCAGCTATATTTGTATCGCATAGTTAAATGATATTTCATCTTAGTATATTTTATGTTAATATTTAGTCGTACTACACTTATTTATTCTATTTTTATTTACAATATTTCAAACCTAAAACTTATTCTACGAAATATTTTGAAGTAACATTTTATAGAAACAAAAAAGTTTTGTTGCCATTCACACAAAAGAAACTACCATAATCCTCTACTTAATAATCCTCTAGTTATGCACCCCTGCCGCTAGATAGCATATGCCTTGACCCCGCCTTTAATCTTGCGGACAGCTCTTCCATAGGAGTTGGAACGCTTGAATATATATGCAGTTTTGATTATTGTGAGCAGTCATATTTTGACCGTTAACAAATGAATTTATATCGGTTTGAAACAGAATTTTTTTTATGAAATTTATTTTAAAGATACAAAGAAAAACACGGTTAAATAAATGATTTAAACTGTTTTAAATAAAAGTCTCTGTGTTAACTACCTTAATGAAATTTTAAGTAAAAATTTCCGTAATTCTAATGTTAAATAACTCAAAAAATTCATCCCATCTTGATTATGCATATTTAATATATATTATCATTTACTTGATATTTACTTTTAATAATTTCGTTATTTTTAAAATCATTTTACATTTTACATTTTACCATTTTATTTTATTACTTTATTTAGTCAATTTAATATTTTAAGGGATTATGCATATTAATATATATTATCATTTACTTGATATTTACTTTTAATAATTTCGTTATTTTTAAAATCATTTTACATTTTACCATTTTATTTTATTACTTTATTTAGTCAATTTAATATTTTTCTATATTGCAAGCATTCATTATACATAATAGCATTCAAATTACTGTTTAAAAATATGTAAACAAAGCAATCCCCACAAATCTGCAAAATTCTAAACTCGTTCAACTTCTGGTCTCAGGCTGTGCGGATTTGAAGGAGTCTATTGTATATGGAATTTGATATAATTCACCGAGTTTCACTACAAGAGGCTCTCTATAGAATATCATGTGCATTGCTATTATGGTTCATTTACAGGGAGACACAAAAAAAATAATTATACTACTCTATTAACAAGAATTGTTGGAAGAGAGTTTTCACTTGTAGTACGCCTTTTATTTGATTTTATTTCTGCCTTTTACTTGGTATGTACATAAATTCTAAAACAGATTATACACATGTCAGAGCAAAAGATTTCCAGTATATTTCCGTTTATTGATGGAAATCGCTGAAGAGAATTTTTCAACTATGCTATGTGTTGCCTAACTGAAATCTATTTTAGCATACTATGTAGCATAGATATACAAATCTACTGATCATATACAGGGCTTCAGAAAAGAAATCTCAAGATGGGACGATGGGGGGGGGGGGACTGATGACGGGATTATCAATTTTGTTATACTTTTTTCTAAACCCTCAGTTTTTTTAGGTGCGTTCGTAATTATGTAAATATGTAGTACATAATTATGTAATTATGTAAATATGTAGTCGTCGTTCAGTCCGTCGTCTGTCTGTCTGTCCGCAAATAACAGAGTAAAAACTATCCGACCGAATTGTTTAAAATTTGAAATGTATAATTATTGCATAATTTTGTCGATTCATTTCAATTTTTATGAAAATCGGGTGTATAGTTTTATTACAGGACAATCAAAAGTATTCTATTACATTACGGCCAATGGGAAAAAATAGATTCAAATTCATTTTATGATGTTACACTTTTTTAAACAGAATAAAATTGATATGCATCTGTGAAGTATGTACTACAATATACATTCTTTACAATCTGGGGCGCAAAGAATATTTGTTATTCTATTTCAGAGCCACAGAAAAGTATTTTATTACATAACAGTATAGGGCAAACATTGCTTGGAACGCGTTTTAATCACATTAAACTGTTTCACATTTTATGACATTGATATACGTTGCTGAAGTTTACTACAAGTTATTTCTTGTATAACAGAAAGCAGATTGTATTTACAGGAACTCACAAAAGATTTCGGCCACTATACTGTATCCGAAGTACTGTTTACTAGTATACCAAGATCTGAGTATTTTTAAAATTTCCTTATAGTACGAACGCGCCTCATTTGCTACGCTTTACATGCAATTTTTTTACTTGTTTGAACTAGAATAGAAAAATAAAATTCAAGATGCTTACTTTTTCTTTTCGAAAGATTTGATGAGAAGTTCATTTCCTACTGTAGTATTATCCTTCAAGAAGATCTGCCATTCCACTGTACGCATAATGTCTAGCGCATTGCTCATGAAGTATTCTGTGGAATACTCTAACAATCTAGAATCACTATGATTCAGGGCCAGCTGAATGACTTCGCAGATATTAGTATTCGACAATGATCTTCTTATGATATTAGAACATTCCTTTTTTAAGTCTTGCATATCATACTTGTCAGCAATGTAATATAAGCGAATCATATTATTGTGGTCTTGTGTTTCAATTTTTCCGCAGTACACGTACGAAAGAAATAGTTCCATCGCTTGAGGGTCACAGTCAGGGACTTCGATGACACCACTTTTTTTCTCTTTCATATCATGGTCCAGCATGGACTCGAAAACGTGAGATCGGGCCCTCAGAATGTCCTTATGAGCCCTAAGTTCTTTTTCTCCAATCTTCAAAATTAAATCGTGATTTTTCCCATTCAAGAGCACATTCTTGTAAACTTGAGTTAAAGATATATCATCTAAAAATTTAAATAAAAAATATATAAAACAATTTACACATAAAAATACAGGTGAAAGTGCAATACAGACGTGGGGAAAAAAGTAAACACTTTCTACTAATACTAACTCCTCAACAAATTATCATAGAAGAAAGTTACTGGCACCGAACGATTGAAATTAGAGTCTACTTTTAAATGATGTCTATAAAATTTGTTTAAGGGGAGATGTACAGATTAAAACGAACCTAAACATCATTTTTTTTCAATAGCAATACACAATTTTATAAGATATTTTAAATATTCGGTTCAAACTGTGCCTAAACATCAAATTTCAAGTCGTTCGAATCATAAGTTTTTGATTATAAATGTTCAAAATTTAGTGCTTCTAATGTTAAATTACGGTATCATATTTTTATTTATATCTCCTGAAATTATACTTCTAATGTGCTTATTTTTTACGTAGAAATAATATTAAAATACCCAAACATAAGTACGTTGAATTTGCAGTTTTATAATTTTATTATATGAATTATGAAAATAATATTCGAAAAAATTATGAATTGCAGCCTACAATTTTTGGATGGATTTAGATTTATTAAGTCCTATCTTATTGAAATAAAAAATTTCAATTTTTTTCCCAAATAGTTTTTAAATCATTCTTGAAAAACCGCAAAATAATAGTTTGCAATAGAAGTGACTAGATATTTTAAAACTTCTTATGCTGTTTTGTAACCTAGCAGTCTTCAATGACTGCTTGAATGGCGTCTTAGATGCCTTGATCAAGAAGAGAGCCCTCTCTGTCAACAATTGGATACCGAACTTCAATTTGAATACAGCCCCGTAAGTATGCTCCATTTTAAAGTAATTTCCCAATAACATATCATACGACTTGCATGAAAATTTGCTTTTAGGCTAATTGAAGAGTTCATATATGGTGTCAGAATTGGGTACTGCTATTGAAAAAAAAAACAAATTTAGGGTTCATTTTAATATGTAGACTACTCCATAAACAAATTTTATATACATAAATTAAAAAGACTTTATTTCCAATAGTTTAGTACCAGTAGCTTTCTTCTACGCCATTTTTTGCAGAGATAATAGGGCGTGTTTACTTTTTTTTTTCCCCATGACTGTACATGTAAAAATTAGTGGATAATGTATGAATAAGTTGCTCATTTGTAACAAAAAATAAACGAAAACTACTTAAAAATGCTTGTCGGTTCAATCTAAAGGCACAAGTAGATTTCGAAGTTAACTACTAACTTCACCAAAAAAACTTAATGAAGATAGATATAAAGCCAGTTTAACAATTTCATATTCTTTCCGAAGTACCGTATGAATATCCGATAATGGCTGATGGATGTATGAAATGCATTTTAATTATGATATGCGCTTTTAAGTTTAAGTAAATCTATGCATATTATATAATGTGTATAAATGCTGCTATAGTTGATATACAGGGCTACATAAAAGAGCTCGTAAAGGTTTTTGAATATGAGTGTAAATTTCTTAAAGATGATTTCTAAATAAGTTATGCATTTTTACGTTGAACTGCATTCAGTTTACTAAGAAATAATTGTAGAATATAGATAAAATAATTTACAGGATCACGCAAAGAATTGGATACGTGGTCGCTTATGAATGATAATTTCTGGAAATGTGATTTAAGTAGTTTTAAGAGTGTTTTAGTTTGCCCTAAATTTTAGCTTAATACTGGCGTGACATAGATAAAGACACTAAGCAAACTACATGTTTGAACAAAATTATTCAAGTATGTTTTTATTTATTTGTATAAATTGCAGAAAGAAAAATTTCAACCTACTAGGCGCTGAACTAAATTTCCTCATTAGTAAGTATATAATATCAACCGACAGATCAAAAACAGGGCTGTTCAAAAGTATTGGAATACATGTTTTGGTATAGACAGTAACAATTTATTTCCCTAAATAAAGAAGTTTTGTTAAAGAATTCAGGAAGTGTTAGAAAGTATTTTGTAATGTATGCTAAATGTATGATTTTTCTTCCTTGTTTCCGATTCAGGTGATTCAGAGCCCTTCTACGAACAACCCGTACTGCCATCTCCCAGATTCCTTCATAAGTAAGCCTAATATTAGTACTTGGCTCTCTGGTGTTATTACCCTAGGACAACTTAGATCGATTACGGAATAATAGTGCAGTTGACTCTCGTTAATTCGAAATCGGATAATTCGAATCTTCGCTTAATTCGAAGTAAACACGAAGTCCCGAAATTTTCCATGACAGAATAACGTTAAAAATTTTCATTAATTCGAACTTATTTTCTCTTGACTTCGTTTAATTCGAACTAACGAGAATTCGGATTTTTCATTTTTCTTTTCTTTCTCGCGGGTTTCAGACATTTGAATAACTTTCTTTCTTTGATTTTTGTGAAAATTGTTCCGAACGAGTATACATATAATCCAATGCATTTGATACCCACTTTCTTAGTGCCCCGTCAGTCCATCAGTGACGGTTAAAATTTTTCTTCCATTGTGCTTGTTTCTAATCTTTTAATTAGTTTATGTATTTATACATTCTAATTTAATATTTAGTCATATTCTAATGATAACAAACGAAATAAATTTAAAAAACACTATAACATTAATTCCTTTGTAATATACCATAATAAGCATGCTTTCATTTCATACTTTCCATAATTCGAACTTCGGATAATTCGAACATTTCTTGTGGTCCCGACGAGTTCGAATTAACGAGAGTCGACTGTATATGGATATTTTTAACATGCTTTTATTAGCTTCACCTGTATGTATGTATGTAGCGGAATCTTTGAACGTTATTTTCAACCCCTTTTAAACATCAGATTAAATTGAAACTTTGCACACTTATTCAGAACCGATGACAGTTCAACAATTTGAAATGTCGCCGCTTAAAAGGATAAAAAACACCGTATAAACGGATCAAAAGCAATTAAAAAAATTAACAGTCACCTGTCACCTTAGACACATAATATATAACATAACAATATACAGGGATGCCACTCAGTTAAGAAAAAAGAGGAAATTATGCATAAAGTAAAATTTACGACATTTTTCACAACATTTATGCGGAAATTTTGTAAGCTTCGTTTATAACAAACTAAATAAAGATTTTTTTTTTTTTTTTTTTTTTTTTGACAAGAATCGTCGTTTTAATTCGCGATCATTTGACGAAAATCGAAGTTTTACATCGCGATCGTTTAACGAAAATCGCCTTTTTACATCACAATCATTTGACAAAAATCACCATTTTACATGGCGATCACTTGACAAAAGTCGCCGCTTTACACCTCAATCGTTAGACGAAAATCGCCGTTTTACTTCGGCATCGTTTGACAAAAATCGTCATTTTATACTGCGACCGTTTGACGAAAATCGCCGTTTTATTTCGTGACTATTTGACGAAAATTGTCGATTTATATTGCGATCATTTTAACAAAATCGCCGTTTTACATCGCGATCGTTTGACGAAATCGCCGTTTTACATCGTGATCATTTGATGAAAATAGACGCTTTACATCGCGATCGTTTGACGAAAATCGCCATTTTATGTCGCGATCGTTTGACAAAAATCGTCGTTTTATTCCACGATCATATGACAAAAATCGCCTCTTTATATCGCAACCGTTCTACGAAAATAGCCGTTTTATTTCACGATCGTTTGACGAAAATCGCTGTTTTATTTCGCGGTCGTTTGAATAAAATTGCTATTTTATTTTGCAGTCGTTTGACAAAAATCGCGGATTCTTAAAAAAAGAAAAAAAAAAAAAAAGCGGAAATCCGCCATTTGGCGGAAAAGTGGCATACCTGATATAAAACACATATGAAAACCGTAACTATGCAACCAAAAAAAAAAAAAAAACAGTTTAAACTTTTTAGTTCGACCTGATATAAAAGCGTGTGTTTTAGTTTTTAAAACTATTTAGAAATTACTAGCTGTTACCCGTGACGTCGTTCACGTAGTTAAAAAAAAAAAAAAAAAAAAAAAAAAAAAAAAAAAAGATAAACGCTTTAATTATACAAAACGTTTTATTAACAATAACTTAAAATATATACAACACATATCTTATAGGAGGCTATGCAGTAGTTTTTTTTATAGGGGTCTTAAAGAACTTAAAGAAGGAAATGTGTTAGATAATATGAACAATCGTGAAAATGAAATTGCAACCACTTATACTGTAGAACAACTGTAACGCACCCCAATTAATTGTACAGAAATCATGTTGTAGTGCATTTCAGAATTCCATATCAAAAAAAGAAAAATCATGTGTTAAACCTAGGTAATAAAACAAAATATCCAACATTTCCATAATACATAACTTCGCCGGCCCATTCTTTTGTGCAGCTGTGTATATGATCTATGTGTTTGTAAATATTCTAAATACAGTGTTAAAATTTTGCTTAGTTAGAAAAAGTAGAACGAAGATTAAAATTCACCTTTAGCAATTTCTAATAATAGACAGAAACGTACTTGAATTCTTTTGTACAGTCCTGTATATTACGTGCAGATATTTATACGACCGCATATTTAGCTTGAATTATTCAAGAAAAAAACCCGATTCAAATTATTGAATTCATATTTCCGGGTATCGCTATTGCACAGGTGACCATATATCCAGTTTATTGTATAGTCCGATACATGATTTATTTAAATTCTACAAACATCTCTTATTATATCAAATGTAGCTGAACTTCAGGATGCATTTGTTTTCCTTAAAATACATACGATAATTGAAAAAGCTCTTCAGCAATCTTTTCTAATAGAACATACTTTGGATACAATATCTGAGGTCTGGACACAGGTCCAAAATCTTTTATGCGTCTCTGTAAATGAACTACAAATGTGATGCAAATCATACTTAAATGCAAGCATATTGTAGTAAATTTCAGCATTTATCATTGTATTGATTATCTCAGTATATTAATTTCATCATGTTTGAAATAGTGCAACGCAATTAAAATACGCTGGGAATATTTTTTCTCCGTAGGCTATTATATTACAGAACATTTTTCTGTGATCTTGTAAAAGAATGTTAAATATTTTCACCCCATTTTCTACAGAAATCCTGTTTTAGTGCACTTCAGAAACTGATATCAATTTCAATATTATTAAAATAACATTAATAAAATAACCTTATTAAAATATGCTGCAAATGGTTTTTCTTCACAGACTATGATATATTGAAATACTTTTGAGCTCACTGTACGCACACTATAAGTACTATACTTAACATATTCGATAGTAACCATGTTCTTGTGAACCTTAAAAATGCATGTAAATTTCATTACATTTAAAATTATGTAACATCATCAAAATACACCACAAATGATTTTTTCGCCGTATATCATAATGTAAAGTCTCCTTTTGAGTGCTCCTGTGATTCAGCTATAATTGCTACCTGGTTCATTTTCAATGCTGCACATGCTATAGCAAATCTGAATAACGCATGTTATTTTTGAATGAATCCCACTATATTTACTCAAGTTGAAACATGGACAAACAGACGGCAGACCCCAGGCACTCGGCATCCGGTATAAGACAGGTTGAAGTCGTAAACACTTTTAGACCATGTTAGAAAGTGTCAAAAAGGGGGTAGTTTCCGTAAAACGAAAAAAAAAAAAAAAAAAAAAAACAGAATTTTTGAAAATTTAAAAATTTATACTTTGTTTCAGATATGACGTTGCATTGATATTTTTAAAATTCTTAATGGAAAGTATTCCTGTGACGTCACAATTGGTAAAAAGTTGAATTTTATAGCCTCGAACCGAAAGAAAGAAAAATGTCCATTTTTATTCTGGATTAATATCTGGAAAAACTACTAAAATATTCATATTCTTGTAAAGTGTGAAGTTATATTCTTGTGAAGTCTTCTAAGTGTAAAAGAAGTTTTATATAATCGTCTGCATGATATAAGAAGAAAAACAGTATTCCTCTGACGTCACAATTGGTAAAATCGCGGTTTTTAACCTCGAACCGAAAAACAGAATAAGGTCCATTTATTTATTTCATTTTCTTTTATCACGTGAAAATCTTTCAGTTGAAAATTAATTACAGAAGATAAATAATTATTCTGGTTTTTTTATTTTTTGGCAACGAAAAAAGAAAGATGATTAAATATTATGGAAAATTTTTCAATTTATTCTGTATGAAAAATAGTGAAATGTTGAATTATTAAGAAAAATATTTGAATAAAATAAATAAAAATTAGCCTATGTTCATTTCAGACCAATAATCTCTCTATATACAAAAATTCAAAGACATTAATCCATCCGTTTTGAAGCCAAGTTCATTCCAATTTTCGGACACACTTTCACATTTATAATATATATAAGGATGATCAGTTATTTCAAATTTTAAGGTAAAACCATGATTTCTACACATCGTCCAAGAACGGGCGTTTACACTAGTTTTAAAATACGACACTTACTTTTATCATGAACAGATGTTGGAAGCTTGAGGACACAAAGCACTGCGAATACATTAGAAGATACTGGCTCTCTCTTGATTACAAAAGATTCCTGAATTGATAGGATCCGATAAAGACCTGGTTTTAGGCTTACTTCTTTAACATCGCACCTACAGTGTTCTTTATCTTTTTTTCCATCCAGCGTTTTGAGACTTACAGTGTAATCTACGATGAGGGGAGAACCCATCGAAATCCTTCTGAGCTCTACATTAATACATCTACCTTTATTATCTCTTACCACAAACAAATGCCAGTTGTTATCGGCAAAAGAAAATTTAGGACTGCAATAGACATGATCTTTTATAAGAGTACAAATATCTCCAATTCGCCACAAAAATCCTTCAGAAGTTTTATCTACATTTCCTAATTCTGACATTTGGCTGAATCTTTAATTTAAGTGTTGAATACCTAAAAAAGAAAAAGAATATAAATGTCGTAAAAAAATGGGACTTCACAATTCTTGTATTATTTTAATCACATTATCTTGAACCCTTTGAAGGGCAGTGAATTATTATATACATCACCTAATTTTAATCGAAATTTTTACCAGAATTTTTGAATAAAGTGTTGTTTTATAAATTTAAGTTCATACAAGCATAATTATAAACATACGTTTTTATTTGTTTATTGTTATTGTTTTTACTATTTAGGCTGAGTATCTAATTCAAGTTATTAATTGTTGCAGTAGATTACCTAAAAAGAAAATAAACATCGTAAAAATATTAGATTTCACATTTTTTTAAAACAATTTTTCTTTAAAACCACGCTGTCTTGAACCCTTTCAGGGCCGGCGATATATTATGTCGCCACTTAATTTTAATCAAAATTTGTAGCAGGATTTTTAAGTAAAATGTTGTTTAAGAAATTGTGTGAAATATGTTTTAAAATAGCATTTATTTATTTTCCAATACAGTTGTTTGAATTATCTAAAAAGAAATTGTTGTTGTATGTATGTCGGCTAATTATCTACACTATGGGATATAGGCCCTAAGGGGTGGGATGCCCTCCGTGGGGGTCTTCCTAAGGGAACCTAACCCGTATTTACACAAGGTTCGAAGAAAACCACGGAAAACTCCGAACGGTTAGGCCGACGGTCGCGATTGGGTTCGAACCCAGCACCTACCGTCTACCAGTTTGAGGTCAGAACCTCTCGGCCACTGGTGGGGCTATCTAAAAAAAATAATAATAAAAAAAATAAACATTGTAAAAAATAATTGGAGTTTATATATTTTTTACATACATATTTTTTTTAATCTCGTCTTCTTGAATTCTCTCAGAGGCGCAATATATTACATACACCACTTACTTTTAATCAAAATTTGTACCAGAATTTTTTAAATAAAGTGTTGTTTTATAAATTCAAGTTCATATAAATATAATTAGAAAAAAAATATTTGTTTATTATTATTGTTATTGCTATTTTAACTCAATCTTTAATCAGGTGCTTTTGTTTAGATTATTTAAAAAGAAAAAAAATGGACTTTATATATTTTTAAATATATATATTATTTTAAACATGCTTTCTTGAACTGTTTCAGGGCCATTCCATGAAAAAAGGTAAATTGATAGTCATTTTAAAAAGTTTGTGTAAATAAATATGTTTGGTATTTACTGAATGGCAACATGTCAAATTTTATGTTTTGAGTAAGAATTTAAAGTTTGTCTTTTGTGGATTGGCAACACAACAGTTTAAAGATGGCGTGCATGTGCAAGCAAGTATGTTGAGTTTTATAATGCATTTTGAGTGAGTTTTTTTAATAATGAAAATCCAATGAAACTTTTGAAATCAATATTTTAGGTAAGTCTAATATTCTTTCTTTTTATTTCACTAAACTTAAAAATCTAGGATAATTTCAAATAATTATTGCAGCACACACAAAATGCTTTGTTTCTGTGTTCCACACGTGACACAAAAGATGAATTTTTTACATTAGGAGAAAAAAGGAACTCATTTATTTTGTTTAATTGGCATTTCTAAAGCAGTTTAGTGTAGTACACTTATCCTATGCTAGTTAAAAATTTGGGCCAAATTTTTATTTGAAGAAAAATATAAAAACAAAATTGTCCTGCACGTGACACCTTATGAGCAAGACTATTATTTTTGTTTTCTGAATGCTAAATAGAGATTTATTGTAGCATAGGTTTAACAGTTTAATGATTATTTTGTCCTAAGAACATATTCTATGTAACTAAAACGAAATTAAGATTTTTTTTTAAACATTTTTTATGATAGTTCCATTTTTTTTCTTTTTTTATGTGATGCTAATATTTTTTATTTCTATTTTTTTATAAATTTATTTTAATAAAATTTGAACACTTTGATGGTTATTTTTACTATAAGAACATATTGTTTTCTAATAAGAATTGATCTACTTAATTTATAGGGTTTTTTTTCTATATAATAAGAAGAGTCATGTGTTTAAGAACTTGTTATTATTCTGCAGAAAATAAATAATAAAACTGCTTTATTTATATTCTGTTTTTCTAAGTTAAAATATAATTAAAGTTCAATGTTTCTATGAAATTAGGTAAATTTGGACAAAAACATTTATAATTGATAAAGTTTGTTATTTATTTAGCAGAAATGGAAAGTTCTACTAGTGCTAAAAGAATGAAAAAGATAAGGGAGAAAATGGTGCTATGAATCCTCCAGGAGCAATTATATTAAACATCTCTTCAGAAACAGCAGCTTCTTTTAAGATGGGTGAATGAGTAGTTGTAAAATATGATGGCATTATTTATCCTGGTGAAATTATTACAAGCACCAATCAAGATAGTATTAAAGTGTCAGTCATGATAAAGAGTGGTAAATTCTACAAGTGACCACAGTATAAAGATAAAATTCTATATTCATTTAAAGATGTGGTAAAGAAAATATCAACTCCCAGTGTAGCTAAAAATAGAGGTTTTTTCAAATTTATGGAAAACTTTTGAGTTTCTGTTTATACATTTACTTTATTTTATGTTTAAAAATGTCAATTTGAACATTTATTTTGTACAAAAAAAAGTTAAAATAAATATTTTTGTATTGTAAAATTTATAATATGCATTTTCTTTTTTGTATTCCTTTATTTTCTGATTTTTGAAAAGGTTACTTGAATGATATTTGCAAATGTCCCACACGTGACAACAGTGTCCCGCACGTGACACTAGACGTTATATTTTTTTTAGCAGTTTAAAAATTTATTTTTTCCAAAAATGATGTTTATTTCATAAAGATTAGACCTTTAGCTTCTAATACATATTTTTTCTTTTGAAATTGCAAAACTAGTAGAGCAGAAATATTAGCTGGATCATAGAGCAAATTACAAGTGGTTGACTTCAGATGTCCTGCACGTGACGCATGCAAATTAATTAATAACTAAATCATAAAACCATTTAGGAAAAATCTGTCCCTGCCTGAGATATTGTTATACCTAATATAAACTGACAAAATTGTGTTTATTCCTGTTTCTGAAGACTTTTAAGCCCTATAACACAATTTTGGGGGAGTTATGGTGTCTGATTGTCCCGCACGTGACAGTGGAATGGCCCTTCAGAAGTTACAATATATTACTTACGCTACTTCATTTTAATCAAAATTTGTATCAGAATTTTTAAAATAAAGTGTTGTTTTATAAATTCAAGTTCATATAAGTATAATTAGAAAAAAATATTTGTTTATTATTATTGTTATTGCTATTTTAACTCAATCTTTAATCAGGTGTTTTTATTTAGATTATTTAAAAAGAAAAAAAAATGGACTTTATATTTTTTTAAATATACAGGATGTCCGAAAAGTCTGGAAACGGCCGAATAATTCGAGAAATACATATGAGATTAAAAAACGTAAATATACGTGTTAAATATTTTTAAATAAGCTACTCAGTGATTCCAAATTTGACCTTCGCAACCGACCCCCGGGGGTCAGAGGGGGTCCAACTTTGAAATCTTAAATTATAACCCCATTTTTTATTGCAGATTCGGCTTCTACGGACAAAAATACGTAACTTTTGTATTTGACGTTTATTTCGAATCCTCGTTTATCACGGTGTAATCGAGCATATTAAATCGATACATATTTCGGCTTTTCCAACGGGATTTTCCCTAATCGAAACTAATTGGGGAGAATTTATGACATCAAATTCCTCGTCTTTTGCAGAAATAGCGTTTCTTGAAAATCACCCGTGCCGATTATTTCGATAGTGCTACACAGTTAAAAATTTGACCCATTTGCTGTAGCGTCACTCCACAGCTTTTATAGAATATCTCTTTCATGACCAATGAGAATGTTCCATAACACAGTAAAGTAACCTTTTTCTATAAAAGCAGTAGAGTGACGCTGTAGCAAATGAGTCAATTTTTTTACAGTGTGTAGCGTTTTTTATATTTTTCTCTAGAAAAATTCATTGAAATATATTAATTTAGTTTTCTATTTGGATTTTTATTTTATCTAGTAAATGGTTTCTAAAATACGACCTACTTGTTTTGATGTTTAAATGTGTAAATAAGAACCTCCCATCCCGAATGTAAAAAGTGTATCTTCAGTTTTTGGGGGCGGGGTATGTATTTTGCGTTTCGATAAGTTCTGCCCTTTTTTTTTTTTTTTTTCTTCTTTTTTTTTTAATCATTTAATTCAGTGGGGCGGATGGGCGTGCAAGGAGTTTCTTTAATAATTTCTACTATGTAGAATAACATATAAGGCAAATTGACCTGCGTGTTTCGATCTTTTAACGTATAAATAACTTTCACTTCCTCTAAGAAATAGAAAAATGATAATTTTCATTATTTCACAGCTGGATGTGTATATATTATGCGTTTCCATGGATTCTGTTGTTTTTTAAAAAATCATCTAATACGCCGATGTGGGTGTATGTTTTTTTTATTATTACTACAGAAAAATATAGGACAAAATATTAAAAAATAAAGTTATAAAACATTATTTGTGTTGACTGTGCAACGGATGAAGAAGTATCGTAAATTCGTGGTACTTACGGAACCCGTTATTTTCCAAGTGAAATATCAGTATTTTTTTCATAAAATAAATAAAACTTCTATAAACATTCGTAATTTTGCCTTCTTAAACAAGTGATTTTCAATAAGAAAATATTCATAGTTAGCATTTCTTGTTGAAATGAAATTGAAATGCAATCTTATTGAAATTATTTTCTATTCTAGAAATTCCAGGATCCTTAGGAAATTTTAGTTTTTTTTTTTTTTGGGGGGGGGGGATTATAGGTTTTCATAATTGATTAATTACTACAAGAACAAAATAATAAGGCAGGGTTTTTTTAGACAATTTTTGTTGATATATCATGATTTTTTGTAAATTAATATATGTATTTTGTTCCATTTAAAATTGTTTTTCATAAATTTAACCGCTTAACGGATCAATATTTCTGGTAAAAATTTTGAAATAATGACTAATTTAGCATATCTTTTACAGAATTTTAATCTCTTATCACCTGTTATTTCAAAGAGAAATTTTTGCCTAATTGAATCAGAAAAATGCTCGGATTAAATAATGCAATATTTAAAATTAAATTTTACTGGTGAGATAAATAAATTATGATTGTTTTTTAGGCCTTTTTTTTCGGATTTTCGAAGATCGCGATTGTAATCGAACAAAATAGATCAGATAGATATTTTATTTTCTGAAACAGATTTTACCAACACAAAATTTGATAGGCCAGAGCTTTCTTCACCAAAGTAGTCGCATTAGCGGACAAATGTTTGTTGAAAATAATCATTAACGGTTGTTTCGATAACAGAAGTGTTTTATATGCTTCTGCCATAGAAATTAATAGAAAACTATTAAATTGTTTTATCATTTGTGCTTTTTTTATCCAATCAATCAATTATAAATATTAAATAAATAATTTTAATAAATGCAATGCATTAGTAATCTATAAATATACCTATATTATAAAAAGGTAAAATTACTTAATTTGTAGAGGAAAATCTGCGGAACTACCGAACTGATTTCAAAATCAATGATATTAAAAAGATGGTGTTCCCCCCGAATCAAATATAGACTATCTCTTATGTCCATACCACAAACTCAAGGGGAGCGCAGGAAAAAAAAAATTTCTAAAAATGCAATTTTGTGACACTGAAAGGCCTAGAAAAATGAAATTTGGTATGTTAACCGTAATTTTTCCTATCATGATTTGCCGGGCATCCATGCTTCAATCATAATTTATTTATCTCACCAGTAAAATTTAATTTTAAATATTGCATTATTTAATCCGAGCATTTTTCTGATTCAATAAGGCAAAAGTTTCCCTTTGAAATAACCCGTCTTAAAAGATTAAAAATTGTGTATTGAAAATTGTTATTTGAAAATTTTTATACCAGAAATATTGATCCGTTAAGCAGTTAAATTTATGAAAAACAATTTTAAATTGAACAAAATACATATTAATTTACAAAAAATTATGATATATCACCAAAAATTGTCGAAAAATTCCCTGCCCTATCATTTTGTTGTTGCAGTAATTAATCAATTATGAAAACGTATAATCCTAAGGATCCTGCAATTTCTAGAATAGGAAATAATTTCAATAAGATTGCATTTCAATTTCATTTCAATAAGAAATGCTAACTACGGATATTTTCTTATTGAAAATCACTTGTTAAAGAAGGCAAAATAACGAATGTTTATAGTAGTTTTATTTATTTTATAAAGAAAATACTGATATTTCCCTTGGAAAATAACGGGTTTCGTAAATACAATGAATTTACGATACTTCTTCATCCGTTGCACAGCCAAAAAAATGTTTTATAACTTTATTTCTTAATATTTTGTCCTATATTTTTTCTGTAATAATAATAATAATAATAATAATAACAATAATAATAATAATAAAAACATACACCCACATCAGCCGTATTAGATGATATTTTTAAAAACAACGGAATATATGGAAACGCATAATATACAAACATCCCACCCTCATATTATGAAATATATATATTTTTTTCTATTTCTTAGGGGAGGTGCATATTTATATGATAAAAGATCGAAACACGTAGGTCAGTTTGCCTTACATTTTATTATACATTGTAAAAATTATTTTAAAAACTCCATGCACGCCCATTTGCTTGCCTGAATTAAATGATTGAAAGGAAAGCAGAACTCATCGAAACGCAGAATATTTACTTACTCCGCCCCCCAAAACTGAAGATTTACTTTTTCATTTCGGGGGGGGGGGGGGGGGAAGTTCATATTTACACATTAGAACATCAAAAGAAGTAGGTCGTATTTTAGAAACCATTTACTGGATAAAATAAAAATCCAAATAGAAAACTAAATTAATATATTTCAATGAATTTTCTAATGAAAAGCATAAAAAACTCTATACATTGTAAAAAATTTGACTCACTTGCTACAGCGTCACTCCACTGCTTTTACAGAAAACGGTTACTTTACTGTGTTATGGAGCATTCTCATTGGTCATAAAAGAGATATTCTATAAAAGCTGTGGAGTGACGCTGCAGCAAATGGGTCAAATTTTTAAGTTAGTGTGTAGTACTATCGAAATAATCGGCACCGGTGATTTTCAGGAAACGCTATTCTTGCAAAAGACGAGGAATTTGATGTCATAAATTCTCCTCAATTAGTTTCGATTAGGGAAAATCCCGTTGGAAAAGCCGAAAAATGTATCGATTTAATATGCTCGATTACACCGTGATAAACGAGGATTCGAAATAAACATCAAATACAATAGTTAAGTATTTTTGTCCATAGAATCCGAATCTGCAATAAAAAATGGGGGTTATAATTTAAGATTTCAATGTTGGACCCCTTTGACCCCCAGGGGGTCGGTTGCGAAGGTCAAATTTGGTATCACTGAGTAGCTTATTTAAAAATATTTAACACGTATATTTACATTTTTCAATCGCATATGTATTTCTAGAGTTATTCGACCATTTCCAGACTTTTCGGACACCCTGTACATATTATTTTAAACATGCTTTCTTGAATTCTTTCAGAAGTTACAATATATTACTTACGCTACTTAATTTTAATCAAAATTTGTACCAGAAATTTTTAATAAAGTGTTGTTTTATAAATTTAAGTTTATATAAGTATAATAAAATTTTTCCTGATTCTTTAATTCAGGTGTTTTTGTTGCAGTAGACTATCTAAAAAGAAAAAGAAAATAAACGTAGTAAAAAAAAATGGACTTCACATTTTTTATTTATTTTTTTTATATTCTTCTATTTTCAATAGAAGAAAGTATTGTAATCGATAAACATAAAATATAAAAATACAAAAATCATATTCCCAACATTCAATTATTATTTATCCATTATCAGAGAATCCATAGGAATCCAATGCAAAAACAATCAAGTGCCTAACGACACCCTATCGTATAATATACGAAGTTCATGGTTTAACATCCTGAAAATAAATCCTGGCAGTTTGGAAAAATGACGTATTAAAATTTATGATATAATAGTTAAATATACATACATACATATATATATATATATATATTTCACCGGTCCTTTCATGATGAAAGAACACGAAATAGAATAATAGAATAAATGAACTGCAATTAGTAATAATATATGAGGACCCAAGAAGCCAAGGGGTATAAGTGACAAAATTGAAAAAATTGAGTTAAGTGCACAGTGTATCTGGAAATATGCTTTTTTCATTTCAGGTAAAGAAATATAGGTCATTTTCTGATTATTTGGGGAATTATAGAGATAAACCACTTTTTTTGAAAAACAAACAATATTGATTAATTATACATTTAAAGAAAATTGTACTCTATTTTTTTAACAGTTATTGAAATGAGAGTTCAAAGGTTAGAATGCAACAAGCAGATGTTTCCTATTTCAATTTAGTCAATTGTTATTGATGTTCCAATTTAACATCAATTATCTTTAAACTCAATTTACTCCAAATCGACATTTTGTCACTTGTACCCCTTGGCTTCTGGGCACCTCATATATCTTCTCTTATTAAGTTTAATAAAAAAAAACTACTTTTACATTGAACTATAATAATTATTGTATCTTTCATTTTCAAAGCGAAATCATGTATTTGTATAAATGAACAAAAATATTCTCTGGGGAAGAGCCTGATTAGAAGCTTGAAAGTACTAAGATGTTTTTACATAAAATTAACTATTAACATCTATATTTGATTATATTAATCGCCTTTTAAGTAAGTCTGATCAGTTTAAAGTTCATATTTTATTGTAATAATTTTTTTTTTAATTATTTTCTATCTTTTTTTTTAATCGAAATTTTTTTCGCCTTCTGGTTTTCGACAGATTTACAAGCTTTAGGGATCAGAAATTCCAAAAAGTGTTTTTACAAAATATTTGTCTGTCCGTGTAAATGATTGATGCCACCTCCTGGTTTATTATGAGAAGCGAAAGAGCACTTTATAGAAAGATCGCAAATTAAGTTATTGGGTAAGATATTATCCAAAATAAATAAATAAATAAATAAATAAATAAATAAAATAAAATAAAATAAAATAAAATAAAAGATTGAAATAGAGAGAAACATTACATAAATTGAAATGAAATATTTTATGCACAGACATAAACCAATAAGTTACGAAAGTTGAAGTAGAAAAATAATATTTAGAAGAAATTCTCATTTAGTCATATCTAAATAACTTTAACCCCAACTTTTTCAAAATTATTCTAAAATGTATGTCTTCTAGATGAATTAGTGTAGAATTCTTCGTTCAAGATATTAGTATTTAACTGTAAATTCAAAAATACTAAATGATTATATTCGATACTCATAAAAATAAATATATTCACTCAAAAACTTACGCAAGCAGGTAGAGAAAATTAAAAATGTAGAAAAATTAATAGCCTGTAAGACTTCTATGAAAGTAGGAACAAAACACAGAGAAAAAATTATTTGTACTTTACCTCTGATATGCACAAATAAAATAACAGTTTATCTTATCATGCAAGTTGCCTTAAAAAAGCATTCTCATTTATCATATAAGATAACGACCAGCAAGCAGAAAACTGAAGGCAAAATTCAGCTGGATTTCAATATGTAATAAGATATAGATTATATAAAACCTTAACGACTATCGCATACTTGGGGCATTAAAGATAAATTAGAAGGCGGATTCCTTTATGCATATGCCTTAGAAATTACACATGGAAAAAATAGGTTTTATTTTAAGTAGACTGTAAATTTGACAAATAATAGTACTAACAAAATCACAGATATATTCATGAATTTAACCAACTTCGGGTAAAAGGGGTTATATACAATACGTTTGTATTTATTTCATTTTTATTTTGTCTCCTTTTTAGGTAGATTTCGTATAAAATACTACCTGTTAAAATCTCCCCTATGTTGGAATTTCTGAAAAATTTTGCAGATTTACACCGATGATGAGTTCCAGACCCCAAAAATACCACTAGTAAAAATCTATGTATTTATATATGTATGTATATCTATATATATAACTCTTTTATGGACAGGATAAATTCTATAACTCTGCTCAAATCTCTCCCAAACTGATACATAATATCAAGGGGCATAAAATCTCGGCCTAGTTCGTTAACGGCTAAAATAGGGCAGAGAGGGTGGAAATAGGGAGGGTTTTTCTGAAAACCTAAAAACCCTCATAACTTCTTAATTAAAATAGATATCAAATCAGTTTAGAGTTTATATTACCTCTAAAAAATGGGTCAAAAGTTTATGCATGACAAATGTTTCAAAAAGTTAAAAATGGGCTCAAGGGGCGAAAAAATAGGGGGTTTTGAAGAAAAGAATTTATAACTTCGTCAGTTCTCAAGATATCAAATCCATTTAAATTTATTATAAATTTACCTAATATTATCTAAAACTTTTGTACTGACAAGTTTTTGATAGGAACTACTCTTATCACAAAAATAAATAAATAAAATAAATAAAAACGAAAAAAGGGGGGTGGAAGAAGAAAAAAATCCTTAACTTTTTCAACTCTTAAGATCTCAAATCCAATTAAATTTATTATACTCTTCTCAAAAACATTTACAACTTTTATACTGACAAGTTTTTGATAGGACGAACTCTTATAGCAAAAGCAAATTAAACAAAAATAAGAGTTGAAGAAAAGATACTATAAAAAAGCTGTACTCAGATCTAAATCTGCTTATATTCTGACTCATTTTTAGATTCATTTTTGCTCTCAAACGCGTTCAATTAGAAATTCTCTTTTTTAAGGACCTATATAATGTGCCGTATTGGTCAATTTTTTGATAAAGGCAGAATGTGTTTCGAAACATGCTGTCGAAGTGAACATTTTGAACAGAATTTCCCGAAGCGATCGTGATTAAAAAATTGAGGATGTATTCAAATAACAAATTGCTTATTTTCTGACTCATTTTTAAATTCATTTTTGCTCTCAAACTCGTGCAATAGGCAATTTCTCTTATTTAGGAACTATGAAACATGCCGTATTGACCATTTTTTTTTCATAAAGTCAGAATATATTTTAAAAAAATAATTGTTAAAGGGGGAATTTTGAAGCGAATTCCTTTAAGGTAATTCTGATAAAACCATTTAGTTTCCATTACAATTTCTATTAACCCAAAAGCGTTCTAGACGTTATTAAATACATGAAAAATATTATCGTAAGTATTTTTTACTTACATTCAGTTAAATACCTAATATTAATGTTCTCCACTTAAGCTCTAAATACAAAAAAAGTTACAATGTTCTTAATTATTTTACAATGTTACCGTTGTAATTAATCATGATTGCTATAATTCAAATGCCTGTAATATTATTGAGATACATTAAAGACTATAAAATAATGAAACTAGTCGTTGGGGGCCACCGTAATACTTACCCATCATGGATATGTATATGAAAATAAAACATGTGAATATATTTATACAATGCATTGCAATTGATAAACAAAATTTAAACATTGTTAATATACATAGTAGAACTGCTGATGTACCAATTTCGACAAATTATATAAAACGCCAAACTACTCAAGTAGTACCGAACTGCGTAAAAGAAACATCCTTATAGCTCCAAAAATAATAATTCTGTTAACTAAAAATCAACTGCGTCGGATTAAGCGTCTCATTTCCAATTAAAATATACTTCTGAATTGAAATTTGAATGAAATACAGGGTCATGAAAAATCGAAGAATGTGGAAAACAAGATTACAAATTTCTCGGCAACTAATAATCCGATCGACTTCATTCTATATGCAAAATGTGTCTTACTTTATTGCCTTTTACGTCCATTCCTTAGAACAAAAAAATTCGAAAATTTTTATATACCTTTCATCAGAACGAATTTTTCGAGAGTCCGAAAGAAATAGTTCCGGATAATCGAGGTTGCTGATATTAAATAGGGTTCGTCCCATTCTTACATACTAACTACATACAAAATTTCAAGTCTCTATCTCAATTTGTTCGGGAGATAGAGCGTTTACAGACAGACAGACTGACAGACAGACAGACAGACAGACATATATACAGACAGACAGACAGACAGACGGACGGCAAATTTTTTTTCTAAAAATATGTTTTTCGGAATCTCCACTATCTAAAACGTGTAAATCCGTCAAAAAATTTTTTTCGATTTTCAAAACGATTGCAAGACTTACCCTATACTACGTATGATGGGTAAGTAAAATGGTCTAAAATATCCATTTTTGCGATATTTCCACAAAATTAGAAAAAAAGGGTCATTTTCAGAAAACTGTAGCGCGCTTTATAATAGCTATAGAAAAACAATTTTGTAATGAAATTTGTAGAGAATTTAATGCTCTTTCTTTTTGTAACTAGGTATTGTTCACAAAAAATCTATAATTTTCGAGTTATAAGCAAAAAACTGAAAAAGTCCGAAAATTTTGTGGTTTTTTTTTGGCTTCAAAAACTTTAGCCTCGAGATATTTTGTTGGAAAACCATTAATTCTTGTTACTAGCATCCCCATAAACACTTTAAAAACATAAAATCTTCTAGCAGAATTTTTGCATCTATTTATGACAATTTGACTGGCCTATTACACTGTAAATAAAAAAATCTGTAAAGTTACTAAGGATATTTTAAGAAATTGGGATCCCTAGAAATTTTTATGCAACTGCAACAGATAAGATTTTAGTAAGATTATTGTACTTTTAGTAGATTCTTTTGTAAAGTTACAGATTTCTGTAGCTTTACAAAAAACTAGTTCTGTAGATTTACATAACTTTTTTGTACAATGTACAGATAAAATTTTACCTTTATTGTTGTAATTTTAGTAGATTCTTTTGTAAAGTTACAAATTTCTGTAGCTTTACAAAAATTAGTTTCCTAGATTTACAACTTTTTTTTGTACAGTGTACACATAAATTTTTAGTAAGCATACATTTTTCTCTAACTTTACAGGTGTGAAATTAGATTTTTTTTTTTTTTTTTACAGTGTATTGCACCAAGATCTGAATATTTATAAAGCTAGTTATAGTACGAATACACCTCATTTGCTATGTTTGATGTATGATTCCTATCTTGTTAATTTTTGTAAACTAATAACATAAAAGTTTGAAAAAAAAAGAAACAGCAACTGATCTCACTTGTGGGTCGAATTACTTTGGAAAAGCAAGGAAATCATGTCCATTCTTTACGACTCCTACTCTGCACACGAAGGAGAGCAATTTGATTGGTCTGCATTCGACAGGTCTATGATATGATTGGTTTACATCGTCAAGATGAATCCTGCAATGATTGTAACGACAAAAATGTAGTGGCAGATTAGTTGACGGATGTTTTTTGTTTCTACCCATGGCCTTTTCTTATTGAACAAAAGTTAGATAATATCAAGGAAAAAAAATGTTTTGTTAAAACAACTAAATTTTGGTTTATTTAGCCCTAACAAAATAGTTTGGTTCGAATGGTTGAGCTATATTAACCAAAATTTAGTTGTTTCAACAAAACATTTTTTTTCGTGTGCCTCTATGACAGTTAACTGTTTAATGATCAGAATATCAATAAAGTGGTACGAAAAAACATTTGGAAGGTACACAATTCCAAATTTAATATCATTTATAATGTAGCAGGTAGGGGAAATTCGGATAAAACCGGGACCCTAAATGCTTTTCTTTTTATTATTGTGCACTATGTGAACAAAACAGTCAAAATGTGTATTAAAATGATAAATTGATTCCTTGTGAAGAAAAAAAGTATTAATTCAGCCGCAAACAACAGCAATTGAGATCATAACAACACTTTCTTTAGAAGTGTGCAATGTCCCGGTTTTGACCGACCTGGTCAGACAAAACCAGGAACTCGAAAGAATAATTAAAGCACATTGTAACTTTGCAATAAAACTATTTATTAAAGGAAAATTGACATATTGTACTTATAGAATGTGAATCTATATCAAATCAACATAAAATAACAATGAGTTAAATTATGCTTTAAAGGTTGAAATTGCTAGGAACAAAAATCACAAATGAAAATTCGATCTTGTTCATTTACACTGCTGCATACTTAATAAGCCCATTTTCTGCAGTGAAGTGACCACTCTATCCAACTCTTCTTAAGTTTAGATTGTCCATATAAGCCGTTGCAAAAGATGCATGCTTCACTTTCATGTTCCTCCTCGTTTGATGCCAATGGGGGTTTTTTTTCTTTGCACATTAGTTTTTCTACTTTTCTTTTTTTCATCATGGAAAGTTTTTGCTTCAGGGTTAAGTTTTTCTTGTCTTGTTTTTTCATCCTTTCTTTTTCTTCTTGTTCGAATTTTAATTCATAGAGCGTTGAAATAAGGGTAGCTGTTTTCCCTCGCCGCTTCTCAGATTTCCTGATGTCCTAGGATCCGTTTGTACTGGAATAGGCTTATATCATGTGGGAGACTGCAAAAGGACGCTAGATATCTATGCCCAGATTTTGGGAAAATGCAGAAGTTGCCTAAGACCCTGCAAACCGACATCGTTGTCTTGTACAGGAGATGAAACCTTCGAAGTCGGCGTTGACTGCTTCTCTATACACCCATTCTCTTTCTCAGGCTGAGGCTTATAGGTTTTTAAAGGCAGGTCTATATCAGGATCTTATTTTTGAGATTCAACTAAAAGTTTATTTTCCCCTTCCATGGCCCTCTCGGCACTTATTTTTGAATACAATTGACTAAAAGCAGTCTTTTATGTAACAACTTAATTTAAATAATATTTTTTGTATAGTTTTAAATACTTATAGATCGTCAAACAATGCATAAACAAGTTAATTCTATTTCAATCATGCTAATAAATGAGTTATCCAAAACCGGAATCTTCTCGGTTATGTCTGACCATCTGCATCCCAGATTTGTCCGACCACGCCATTTTGATGAAATGTTACTCTAGCGTTGTTCAGATAACTCATAGACACCAATACAGAAAGTTAAAATAACAAGTAAATAATAGAGTATCATACGTTATACTTATCTAAACTAAATCCCTATGTATTAAGGATTGGTAACATAATATTTCAGACGTAAAATTTATAATTTTTTCACGTGAAATCTTTAAAAAAACACCGCAGAGAAATGAGTTCGTTTACATAAATTTTACTTACTGGGAGCTGGCATGCTGCTCGGCAAACAGTAATTCTATAAGTGTCTGCTAGTTAACGCCACAAATAAAACCATAAAGCCTGGTTCCTGGTTTTATCCAACTTTCGCCTACTTGAATTACAAATTCAAAAAATAAAAAATTTTCGAGCTTTAAAAAATAATTAGTAAATTAAAATCAAAGAAAAATTTGAAATTAGAAGTATTCTAGTCACAGCTATCACAGAAATTTTTAACTTCCAAATCTACTTATGATAAAATCACATATAGAAATAACACAAAGTCATCAAACAGCCTATAACAAGGCACATACTTATTTTATTCGTTATTTACATATATTGTGCATTTTGATCTTTATTTTAATGAAACTTTTGTAAATATAAAAACATTTTTAAAAGTTAAAGGCATTATTAAAAAGTTGTTAAAAAATTGTGAATTAATTATGGTCCATATTGTATAATATTGTATAAAAAAAAGGTGAAACCAGATTAATTTTTTATATGATAGACCGGGATGAGCAATACAGACAATCATCTCGTCGAGCTCACGGATGAAAATCTAGGTTTAATTAAATCTAGAGTCACATATTAAAGCGTAATGGGTATGGCAAGTCATAACTTGGTGGAAAGCCCCTAAAAACTCGATTTTAGAGGTTTACTACTACATTTCCCTGCTCCTAATCCTACGTATTTTCATATTTTTTGGTTGCAGAAAAACACAACGGTAAACCTATGGGTCAACCGCTAAATCGGGTTTTTAGGTGTTTTTCACCAAGATACGACTTAACATACGGATTGCGTTTTAGTATATGAATCGAACTTTGATAAATCCCAGATTTTCATCCGTGAACTCGATGAGGTGATTGTCTGTACTGCAGACTCCCGGTCTATAAGTAAATCAACCAGGGCCGTAGCTAAGGGGGCGCTATGGGCGGCTCAGCCCCTCTAAAATATTTTGAGCTCCCCCCCCCCCCCCTGGAAGAAGTTTCAAGGTTTTCACTAAATATTCCGAAAATTCAAATGAAATTCTGTTCAAAAATCTAATTTAGTTTTGAGACCCTTTCACAGTTTTGCAGAGTTAATAAACCGTATCTAAAATATGTGTTTCAACACTCCCTCATCCTATTTATACATATGAAGTTAACATGATGTTTAATTTCGCACCAGTTATACACTCAAAATTTTCATCATCCTATTCTCTTCATAGCATAAAATGAATTTATTACAACAGTTTAATGAGAAACATTGTACCTACAATGTGAATATGCACTAATTTATCTTTCTGCGTTAAAGAGAGAGAAAAAAAATTATGAGCCCCCCCCCCCTACATTCTCTTGAGCCCCCCTCCCCCCTATCGTTCACTTCTAGCTACGGCCCTGAAAGCAACATATATATATATTAAAGACGAAACTTTATTTATGAAACTGTTTATTCCTTTTATAAATTATGTACTTCTAATTTAACATTAAATGTTGTCATAACAACTATAAAATGAGATCCATCCAGAAATAATAAGAATCATTATATAATTTTGATTTGTATGAAAAACAAAAGTTCATTCTTTAATATTTTTTACTTTTCGGAAAGACTTGATGAGAAGTTCATTACCAAGAGTAGAATTCTTCAGCAGAAAGGATTGCCATTCGACCGTGACCATAATGTCTAGCGTATTTTCCATGAAATATTCTGTTGCATATTCTAGCAGACCACTATCGCTGTGATTCATTGCCATCTGAATGACGTCACAAATATTGGTAGTCGACAGTGACTTCTTTATGAATTTACAACAGTCATCTTTCAAGCCTTTCATGTCATATTTGTCAGAAATGTAGTACAATCCGAGCATGTTACTTTGGTCGAGATCCTCAACTTCCCCACAGTAAACGTACGAAAGAAACAGTTCCATGGCTTGAGGGTCGCAGTCAGGAACATCGATGACACCGCTATTTTTCTCCTTCATATCGTGATCCAGCATGGACTGAAAAACACGTGATCGGGCCCTGAGAATATCTTGATGGGCTCGAAGTTGTTTATTGCCAATCTTCAATATTAAATCGTGTTTCCTACCCTCTAAGAGCACTTTCTTGTAATCCTGAGTTAAGGACACGTCACCTAAAAAAAGGAAAGAATGATAACGATATGAGGAAAGTCTTCAAGTATATATAAGCCTTATATAAGTAAAAACAAACAGATGTAAGTAGACGCAGTTATAAGCGTATAAATAATAAATTAGTAGCTAAAGCGAAAACAAGACTGGCTGCAATCTTATGAAAAAAATTCCTGCTTTTAAGAGCCATTATTTTGAAATTTAGACAAAAAAAGTAATATTTTGATAGTTGTATTTTTTAAATGGCTTAATATTGTTTTATGTTGAAGCAAATCATATACAATGCAAAATGTGCAATTTTGATGCTCTGAAAAAATTTCCTCTTCCCTATAAAAAATGTCAAAGTTCAAGGTTATGAATGCCAATTTTCATGAAAAATGAAATGCCTAATTAATAATTTAGCCTTTTAAATGCTATATCTCTGGCAAGCAACAACATCCCAAAATTCTTTTGGCATAAACTTACAGTATAACACTACCTACTTATTAATATTTATTTGTTTCCATGGGGTTTTGTTACTTTACACAGTTATGTTGCCACAACGTACAATCAAAATGACGTTTTTGTCCATTTTCCGCATTTAATATCTGATTTAAGCAATATTATCCTAAATTTTTTCTTATAGAAGATGAAAGTGTAATATTAGGAAAAGCTAAATAATACAGTACTGAACCGAGATATTGTTGCTTTTAGCAGATATAACCTGTTAAATATTCAAAATTTTCAAAATCTGCAACATTTAAAATAGTGTTATCTCAAAAAAGCGTCACAATTGAATAAAACAAAATATATCATGCAGTAGTTGACCATATGTACAAAAAAAAAAAAAAAAAAAAAAAAAGAAAGAAAGAAAGAAAAGAAATGGGGTCACATGATATTTTTGGGGGGGAAATGACAAAAGTTACAAAAAAAAGTCAATAATCACATTTTTCCCCTATCAGAAAATGAAACATCGGATTTCTCTTTTGAAAGGGGAAAGAAAAAAAGAGATATTCCATTTTCTCATAGGCAAAAAGCATAGAAAGAGGATTTTTCATGTTCTGGTAGGGAAGAATTGTGATAATCGACATTGTTTATTTGAAAGTTTTGTCTTTTTTATGAGAAAATTAAGAGACCCACTTCCTTTTCTTTTCCATGTTTTTTTGTACATATGGTCACCTACTGCATGATATATTTTGTTTTATTCAACTGTGACGCTTTTTTGAGATAACACTAATTTTAATGTTGCAGGTTTTGAATATTTAATAGATTATATGTTCTAACAGCAACAATATCCCTATAGAGTACTATATTATTTGACTTGTTCTAGTAGTATGCTTTCATATTCTATAAAATAAAAAAAAAAAAAAAAAAAAAAAAACATTTGGGGTACTACTGCTTAAATAAGATTATATAAATGCGAAAAAAGGACAAAAACGTTATTTCTATTGTATTTTGTGACACCATAACAATGTAAAACAGCAATGCGCCAAGGAAAGAAACAAACTTTAATGAGTAGGTAATGTTATGCTAATAGTTTATGTCCAAAGAATTTTGGAATGTTGTTGATTTCCAGAGTTATAGCACTCCAAACAAACTAGCATTTCACTTTTCATGGAAAATGGCATTTACAAACTTGAACTTTGACATTTCTATAGGAAAGAGGAAATTTTTTCAGGGCTTCAAAATTGCACATTATTTATTAAATATGATCTACTTTAACATAAAAAGAATCAAATAAATAAAAAAAAGTACAGCTATCGCACTCTATCTGATTTTCAAAACAACCTCTATTAAGACTCATTACCTCAGAAACTATCCAACCAGTTTTGGTGAAATTTGAGATTCATACTTATTGGATTATTCTAAAGATTTATGGTAGACTGTTTTTTTTCTGCGACAGAAACTGTTTATTTTAGATCAATATCACATTTTGAAAAAATTCCCATTTTTCAGATTTTTTTTTTTTTTTTTTTTTTTTTTTTTTTTGAAGCTATTTAAAGTTTAAAACTTTCTGCCATATATGATCTTATACTTATGTTCTACCACCAAGAAAGAAATATCAAAACCGCTCGTAAACTTAATGAGATAATGGGATTTTTATCTGAAGACTACGATGTTTTAAAAGAGACAGAAAAATTAGGCATTATTCACACGAACTAATTCGTGTGAAATTCTTGCACATTTTTATTAAATGCATGCATTAAAGTATTAAAAAAAACCACATGGATAAAATCTAGATTCATATAATAAATGCGATAATGTTTTAACCCTTATCGGTTCTATCTCACTTCTCACGTGATTTCAGGGCCAACATCTCTTACTCGAATTTTATTCGATTAGTACCACTCTTTAAACAAATATTATAAAATTTATTTAAAAAAATAGTGGTGCGAATAGAATTACGAAATAGAAATGAGCATAAAATGATAGCGTAAAATTAATGTGAATGGCCTGTCATCTGAGTCAATATATTTCCTTAAATTTTTATGATTATTTTTAATAACCAGAAAAAACAGGCATACTAATGGATTCAGGAAGGTTCAAAGAACTTTTTAGCGAATAAAATAAAAATCAATTTTTTCAAAAAATTCCACCCATGTCTTTTCTTAATTGTCTCATTTTAACAATAAAACGAGTGGAATCCCATTGAATTCGACGAATGAAATATTTAAAAGACCCGATCGATTTGGTTTAAAAAAAAGCAAAAGTAATTACATTGTTGAATCAATATATAATAAATATATTTACAAACTAAATGTCAAATTTGTCAGTTACAATTTTGCATGCAAATATTCGCACATCTTTAGTTAAAATTGTAATCTGAGTGCCGGCGAAATCCAGAAATTTTATTTTATATGCACTCACAGAAAAATAGTTTTATTAAAAAAAAAAAATAATAAATAAATAAATAAAAATTAATTTCATTTTTACTGTGACATTATTTTCACTAACTGAAGTCATCTGAAAGTAAAATCTCAATCTCAGTGTCCATAATGAAAAGAAATATTGAAATGTAATATCGTTATGAGTAAAAATGCGATGTTTTAAATAGTGACGTCATTTTCTCTTCAAATGTTTTTTCAAAGTTACTGTTATTAGTAATATGAAAAAGGCATCCGCAATAATATTGTAATTCCCATTTATCTGGATTCTGAACGACATCATTTTCCAAATTTGAAATTTTTCTTTAGACATTAATTTTTATCATAAATTATTTTCTGTTATTTTATTTACATGATTATTATTATTTCTCAGTAAATATATTTTTTTTTACCTCAACTAGTACATAATTATATGAAATCATTTTATTGTGGTTAAATTTTACGAAAACAATTGAGTTTTTTCTTTTAAATGCAAGGACATGTTCACTGATGAAATAAAGCTTCTGACTCGTGGAAAGTGACAATGGAAAATAAATTTTTATTATCGAGAGAAAAGCTAAACTGAGTTGCCACCATATTTAAGAAATATCGTAAAAAGCATTTAAAATTAAAAATAAAATGTAAAAATGGAAATAAATTAAAAATTAGCTAAAATGGGCACAACTACAAATAAATAGCTTTCATTAAAAAAAATAATTATCAAAATCGGTTGAGTAGAAAATTCAGTTCTGACAACACGACATTTTTTAGCTTGTCTGAAAGAAATAGCATCGGAGGCTAATAATGCATTAATTAAAATGCGTTAATCGCCGTAAATGGAGAAAACAACGTCATATTTAAAACAGCGAAATAATAATACTGCAAAGTTTAAAATTAAAAATATATTTATGTGAGACATTTCACATTTCTGAATGATCTTTTAAACTGTTGTTGCCAATTCTAAGGCAACGGAAATAAAAATATCTTCACGTGAATATCGAAAAGAAAAGAAAAATTTTTAAACAAGTTGAATGTAGATTCTGCCATTGCAGAATTCAATTTCGCCTCCGAAAAAAAAAAAAAAAAAAAAAAAAAAAAAAAATCGATACAGGTCTTTTAGAAGGGCGACCCCGTTTAGAATGCAATGAACTAACTTCATTTTTCTTGTGTTTATCAATATAATAGCAAACAGAATGGCGTGAAATACCCAATCGATTAGCAATTTCTCTCTGAGACATTGGAATTGCGGGATAATAAAGAGATACAATTTGACATGCTACTTCTTCATTGACTAGATTAATCAAAAACGAATTTTTTCTTTAGTTTAAACGCTTTTTATAGACTCTGAGAAAAAGGAAATGCATTTTATCAATAAAATTGTATGAATGTCTCGTTTTAATAGCCAGATTACGAAACTAGTCGTTGGGAGCCACCGTAATACTTACCCATCATGGATATGCATTGTATAATATGTGAAAATAAAATATGTGAAAACTGTTTATAAAATTCATTGCAATTCCAAGACAAAATTTAAACGTATATTTAAATATTCTTAATATACATAGTAATGCTCATTGATGAATTAATGAATTGCTTAATTAATGAATTGATTAATTAATGAATTGCTGATGAACCCATTTCGACAAATTATGTAAAATACCAAACTGCACAAGTAGTACCGGATTGCGTAAAAGAAACATCCTTATAACTCCAAAAACAATAATCATATTAACTAACAGTTTACTGCGTCAGATTAAGCGTCTCATTTCCAATTAAAACATATCTTTGAATTGAAATTTGAAGAAAATACAGGGTCGTGAAAAATCGAAGAATGTGGAAAACAGGATTACAAATATCTCGGCAACTATTAATCCGACGGACTTCGTTCTTGATGCAAAATTTGTGTTATTTTATTGCCTTTTACGTCCTTTTGTTAAAATTTTTTTTAAAAAATCGAACATTTTTATATACATTTCATCAGAACGAATTTTTCGAGAGTCCGAAAAAGATAGTTCCGGATAATCGAGGTTACTGATATTAAATAGGCTTCGTCCTATTCTTACTTACTAAGTACATACAAAATTTTAAGTCTCTATCTCCATTTGTTCGTGAGATAGAGCGTTTACAGACCGATAGACAGACAGACGGACGGCAATTTTTTTTTCTAAAAATATGTTTTTCGGAATTTCCAGTATCTAAAACGTGTAAATCCGTCAAATTTCTTTTTTCGATTTTCAAAACGATTGCAAGACCCTATACTGCGTATGATAGGTAAGTAAAAGTGGGCCAGAATTTTTGACACGACATTTTTTTAGAAAAGCTTGTATGAAAGAAATAGCATCGGAGGCTAAAAAAAAAAAACTAATTTCATTTTTACTATGATATTATTTTCACTAACTGAAGTCATCCGAAAGTAAAATCTCAGTATCAGTGTCCATAATGAAAAGAAATATTGAAATGTAATATCGTTATGAGTAAAAATGCGATATTTTAAATAGTGACGTCATTTTCTCTTAAAATGTTTTTTAAAAGTTATTGTTATTAGTAATATGAAAAGGCGTCCGTAATAATATTGCAAATCTCATTTATCTGGTTGCTGAATGACATCATTTTCCTCATTTGAAAATTTTCTTATTTCGCTTTAGACATTAATTTTTATCATAAATTATTTTCTGTTATTTTATTTACATTATTAATATTATTTCTCAGTAAATATATTTTTTTTACCTCAATTAGTGCATAATTATACGCAATCCTTTTATTGTGGTTAAATTTTACGAAAACAATTAACTTTTTTCTTTTAAATGCGAGGACATGTTCACTGATGAGATCAAGCTTCTGACAATGGAAAATAAATTTTTATTATCTAGAGAAAAGCTAAACTGAGTTGCCACCATTTGAAGAAATATCGTAAAAAAGAATTTAAAATTAAAAATAAAATATAAAAATGGAAATAAATTAAAAAATAGCTAAAATGGGCACAACTACAAATAAATAGCTTTCATTTAAAAAAATAATTATCAAAATCGATTGAGTAGAAAATTCAGGAATGATGACACGACATTTTTAGCTTGTCTGAAAGAAATAGCATCGGAGGCTAATAATAATGATTTCATTAATGTGCTTTAAGAGGAACAAGTAAAAGTAATTACGTTATACTTAAAATGTCCAAGTAATATTACAAAACAGTTGACATTTAAAAATATATTTAGACGGGATATTTACTTCATATTTTGATATGGTATTTTTCATTACTGTTGAAAATTCTAAGATAGCACAAATAATATTTCATTTCTAACAACAAAAATATTTTTGCGTAAATATTAAAAAGGAAAGAAAAATTTAATGAAAATTACAACAGATTTCAACGATACATTCAAAATGCCTTTTTTATTTTTATTTAATTTTATTATTCTGTTTTATACCGCGGTTCAAAAAATACCTAGAGGCAAAGACTCTGTGTAGTTCACTATTTAATTGATGTTGTCTAATCAAATATGTAAATAGCGAGTAGATGTTAGATACGACTTTAACATTCCCCAATCAAAGGGAAATGAATGAAAATCCGTTTACAGGGAGAGCGTCATTTTCTTATATCCCTTTAAGACCCAGCTCGCACGATCGTGCGGGTTAGACATTCATTTAAATTTTTGCTTCTGAAGCAGTCGTATGTAATATAAACCCAAATCGAACGATTGTTCTGGTTAGCTGAAAGAGTAAAGTATCTTTTTTTATCAACAGATTGCGGTAGTAGTCCATGTTTTACATTCAGGCGGCATGTCTAGCTTTGTTTACAAGTACAACGGATATAGCTCATCATTTTATCTGTCGTAAAAAGGTAATTATCAATATATTTTTAATTGCTTAAATAAAAACTTTTGCTTTAATGTCTAAATAAGTGTAATATAATAAAAAATATTAATTATACACTATTTATTTTGTTCTTAGGACTCAAGATTTCGTCACCCGCACGATCGTGCAACTTGGGCGTTACGTTAGTCAGTGCTACTGTAAAGGTAAGTGTTTTTCAATGTTCATTTTGTTTTCTGTTTCAAAAATTTTGATGACAGCCAAAATAAAACAAAGTATGCTGTTACATAATTAATACTATATTATTTTCTTGGGTGTTGTCATAGATACCCCCCTTTTTTTTAAATTAATTTTTACTTTTTTCTTTCTAATTAATAAAATTTTCAAATACTTTTTCTAATTTTTTATGCAGTACTTTGTTACCTTTTAATAAAGCAAAATAAAATACTTTTTCAGATGTCTAAACGGAAAAGAATTTTCACTCAAGAAGAAATATTTCAATTGATGAATAAATCAGATTTTGAATTTAGTGATCTCTCGGATGATGACGACATTACGGACAAAACATTTTAAGCAGATTTATTAGAAGGACAGTCAAGTTCAGATGAGCTCGATGAAGAAAAAAAGACAATTTTGGATCATTCTTCTTCCTCAAAGTTTCCTGAATTCATCTCCCAAAATTCTACCTTCAAGGCAATTTCGGAAAATACTAAAAGAATGAAAACAGAAAAAAAGGAATACAAGCGGACTGTTAAAAAGTTCATTTCTGTACCTCATCCTGGAATTTCAGATTTCACGCAACTGCAGGTAGGTTTTTCATTTCTTAAATTGTAATAAAAAAAAGTTATAGACTTATAGAAGAAATTAAATCGATGTAATAAATAAACGCTTTAAAAATATGACAAACATTTTTTAATTAATTAAAATATTATTTTTTTAAGTCGATAAGTATACCTCCAATAATATTTTTTTCCTTCTTTTTTAGGCTTTAGAGGCAACCTTTTCCCATGTGTTGATTACATTTCAAGGACTCGCAAGTGCAGGTTCGAAAACTGCGAAAAAAGTTCAAAAACACGTTGTGAAAAATGAAATGTTTATTTGTGTATGTCAAAAACAAAAACATGTTTTAAAGATTTCCATTGTAAAAAAGTAACCAGTCCGTAAAATAAAAAATAATACATCAATAATTACTATATTTGTAAAAAAAAATGTTGTTTCAATTTTTCTCTTCTATCCATTTAGAGCCAGAAAATGTATATATCTTAACATGTAATAAGTAATTATTTCACAGGAAAAGCCCAACCCGCACAATCGTGCTGGTGTGGCTTTCACAGAAAAAGCCCAACCCGCACGTTCGTGCGGGTACTTTTCACGCTATAGGGGGTGAAGAAATTTTTTTTAATTATTTTTTTAGGTGTCATTAGGGTTAGTATAGAATTAATAAATAGAAGAATTTAATATTTAATGATGAAAATGTTTCGGGTCTTAAAGGGATATAATTACAGTTCAATGTTTCACAATTTTTTAAATGTCGATCAAATTAGCGTGGTTTTAGCGTTTGGTGTATCAACGGGATTTACTTGTCTCTGCTTTATCAAGCGTGCCAATTGCCATTTTTCCCTTTGACATTTAATTAAGAAAAAAACTTATCCTTTTAAAGGCATCTTCTTTGATTTTTCACAGGTGCTTTTAGAAATTGACGTGGATTTGCTCGCTCAAATATTTATAAGTTTACTTACAGCTTCAGCTTTAAAATCTGAACCTTCTTTACATAATTGTCCATCTTTTTATATATTTTTTTTCTTAATTTGGGAATCAAATGAGCTTCTGGTTTTCAGAAAAATTCTTGCCTATCATTTGATTAATACGACTCTGGGAAACTACAATAACTGTTGCTTTCTTCCAAATTTCTTCGATCTCCTATTATTTCAGTTACCTCTAACTTTGGATTATATTTTATCATTCCTGCTCTGTTTTAATTTTTGTCGTATATATAAGTAATATTTTATAACGTCTTCCATTATTGGCAAAACAATTTAATTTAGTTTTGAAGAAGCACCCCATATGGACATTCCACCGCACTTCTAGTAATGGTAAACTCTTATTTGCCTCCACTCGCGCTCCTTTTGACTCTCTATTAAAAAAAAAAAAAAAAAAAATGTGAACTTTTTAAAACGTTTCAAATATTTTATAATAAAGACATATAGTTTGAAAATGATAAAGGAAGTTACCATTTCAACAAATAGAACATTTTAAACAGAAATATGCCAAACGAGATTCCCAAAAATCTTGTAAATGTATAATTTATTGTAAGAATCTATTGCGTGAAACAATGAAGTGTAACCTCTGAATAACGCACACCCGTGGGACCAATGAAAAATATTCGCTTTTCAGAGGTAAGTGTTATTCAAAGCTTTCATTTTAAAAACATTAAAATAACATAAATTTAAACAGAAATATGCTTCTCCAAAAATAACTATGTGAGTTGTTTTGCTATACAACTCATCATCATTATGATTTAATGCAAGATTTTGAATTTCACAAAGGTTTGTCAGAACTTCGGTGCATGTGTTAAAACTGGAATTTTTGGATTATTCTATAATCTCTATCCCTTTCATTTCCACTTGCTCATTATTAATTTTCGTGCGTTTTCATCTCTCTTACTAAGTTCTATAGTTTCAGTTTTCTTTCAAAATTTTGGAATTTTCGTTTAGAACTCAGTGCGATTTTCCACTCATAATCGAATGATGAATTTTAAGCGATTTGAGATTTTAAGATTTTTCTGAGGAAGTTTCCAGAAATCTGACATTTTGAAAGACGTTTAATGTTCAGAGATAAACCCCCCTGTTGCTACAAACTAAAACGAATATCTTTTGGATAACCCTATCAAAACTAATGCAGCTAAAGCGCTCAATCTGTAAATTATGATTAAGTGGCCTATTGTAATAAACTGTTCATTTTTATGCGGATAACATGTATACTCGTAGAGAAATTAAGGTTTTTATAAAAATAGTCCCAAAAATTTCCACGTTTTTTTCATATAATTTGCAGAGTTCTTAATATAAAATAATGTTCTTTTCCGAAAATATGAAAAACAATATTGTACATAATACCCTGCAATCATAATCAAAAAGTACTAAAAATTGTAAGAAAAAATGAGCAGGTGCGCATTCATAAACGCTATCAAAATTTTATTTGCATATTGAGTTAGCTAACTATATAGAGCAACTTCTGTAAAAGTCTCAAGAACATAGCTTGAAAATTCTGAAAGTGATCGTCGGTAGAATAAGCTCAAAATCCGTTATTCCCAAAATGAAGGGAAAAGATGAGGGGCTGTACCTATTTATCCATTGATTAGTGTCATTATAGAATAGTACTTCTACAGCATATTTGGATACAAACTCTCATTTTTTGCTTCATTTTGGGACCAACTACTTCAGTTCCTCTAATCTTCATTTAGTTTTTATCGAAGAAATCAGTTGAGCCTGTAAACCGAGCTGGTATTTTTTAGGATACATTTTTTAAAAGTGTATGTACTATAATGTATAAAAGTGTATGTACTATAAGTGTATTATAATTTCACTCTTCGATTCTAAGAGAAACTGGGGAGAATTAATGCATGTTGATGTACTAAACATATTAACCTCAATGTTACTTCTCGTTTTGAGGCAAAGAAATAATTGAGAACATGGCAGGAAAATAAGATTTAAAGTAATTTTTTTGTTTTGTTTTGTTTTTACATGATGTATCAAAATATTATAATTCTCTTAATAAAAGAACTGTATACCTTTTGGTTCTGCCACCTTACATTCATGTTCATACCAGTCTCGTAAAGAAATGACATCACAGCATTCGGGACATTTAATTGGTTTATTCAGGCACTTCTTCTCATGGGATGAAATGCTTTCAGAATCTAAAGCTTCTTCACAGTAAGAACATTGTGCAGCTGCAATGCCACCTAAAGTAAACAACTTATTATTGTAAATGAATGTAATTAATTCAGATTACAAATAGTGCATTAAAAAAGAAACCTAAGAAAACAGGAATTTTGCTTTTTCAGAATTTAGTGTCGTCCCCTAATGAAATAAACTATATATATAAATATAGATAGTACAAAACATATTTCAGTTTTAAGGCTTAAAAAATACACTTTTATTTTATATAAAAAGACGTCATTCGCATCCGCTAAAAAATTCCCAATTACGATCCAGTCTTAAATAACGCCTACAGATAAACATGCATGTGACGTCACTATTCCAGAATAATACACAAATCTAGAAAAAAGTGATTTCGTTATTCAAGAAACTCCACGAAAAATCGGCTATCTATATATGATTCGTATGCTTTATTTATTTGTAACATTAATATAGATACTTTAAATTAAATAAAGTTTATAATATAGTCACATTTTTTTATTAGAAATCGTTTACTTATATTTTTTTAAAATCGCATACATTTTAGTTACTTTTTTTTCAGTTGTTATGGGAAAATGGCAACAAAAAGTACATAATAATCTACTATTTTCAAATTATTTTTCTTTACATTCTAGAAAAACAGAGTACTTCAATTTCCAACATTAAAAAAATGTTATTAAAAACTACAAATAATAATAATAATAGTAGTAATAATATCTCAAAAGTGAATTGAAATATAGTTGTCAAACAAATTACATTTAAAAGTACTTTAGGATTTATTAGGATACAAAATTCCTCCTATACAAAAAACAACCTATGCTGTATAAAAATTAAAAATGTGCGATGCTTAGAAATTAAAAAAAAAAAAAAAAAATTCTATATTAGATTCTCCCATATAATGAATGACACATTTGCATTCTTTTATTGCTGGCTTATGTAACGTAATATTATTTTTTAGAGACGACACTTTAATTGCTGCCCGAAAGAAATAGCATATGAATGGCTAGAAAGGGCAAATATTTCTTAATCTGCGAAACTATAATATAATCATGTACGAAAATATACAACAGTTTCTCTCAAGTTAGCACTCAATCTTTAGCAACTTCAGAAAACAATGTTTCTTTTGCTGAAATTAATATTTCAGGGGCAATTTCGATGAGTTTTAAGTATCTTAATCATTTTTTCTGAAATTAGAAAATAGTACGTCTTTGCGCAATGCTATGAATTTTCTAATCATTTTCATATGGGTAATTTATTTATGTATTCAAGAGGTTTTTATGCCAGTGGTTCCCAATCAATGGGGCAACCTACTGGTAGTACGCGAAACAAACGAGTTTTGTCACAAAAATATATCTTTTATTTTATCTGCTTAAAAATATAACAATTTCAAGGGGAAGGTCCTTAAATTCCTTGTTTACGAGCAAAATATCCAGAAATATCTAAATCAGCTTTGAACTGCTTGATGGGGTTCGACAAAACATACTTAACACGTTCGCTGCCGCTCAAGTGCAGGATATGACGCTTACGTTAAGGGGCCACTCACGCGCCAGCGCGTGATGTGGGGTGATGTCCATAGCCAGTCACGCGCTGGCGCGGGAAAATCTTTCACTGATTCTTTGTTATAAAGTATATCGGCTTCTGGGAAAAACCCAGAAGTGCGGCCTTAACTATCTACAGTGCGGCATTAACTATCTTCACATCTTCGCGTAAACGGCAGCAAACGTGTTAAATGATTTTTTTTTTTTTTTTTTTTTTTTTTTTTTTTTTTTTACTTTACCGTTTTTGAAAAACAAGTACAGAAACAAACTTTATGTAGCAAATGACTTAACACTAGAACTGCGGCGACGGGTCATTTTGACCCGTATCATATGGAGAAACGTCGATTCGAACCAGAAAAATCTTAATAAAGTAAGCTAAATACATGCTGAGAAAAAATATTTTTAATAAATAACTTAAATTGTTTGAAATGAAAATTCCGGTGAGAAATATTTTTATAAATCCTTAATGAGTTTTCCCGCGGTTCTAGTGTTAAAGTTAAAATTAGCAAGTTTTAATCCTGATATGAATGTCTTCATCGGCAAACACCAATGTCAGAAATGTCACTGATTACAGGGCTACCACTGGCGACTATTTTTTAATTCGAACTGGCACCACTTTCTGTAAAAAAATTTCTTATCGCACACTCTGGTAACAATTGCAAGAAAAATATACTTCAAAATTAATAATATAAAAATCCTGGAGTTAACAGAATATAAAAATAGTCACCTGTGGCAGCCCTACGATTAAGAAGTTCTGTTTTGATAATAATTAAACTGTTTTTAGTTATCTTTGATTTTGTTGGGTGTCTTAACTATTTTTCCACTTACACACATTAAGATGACCAATTATTGTTTTTGCTGATAGAATATTCACCGTTGAAAAATTTGGCTCTTTTTTTTTTTTTTTTTTTTTTTTTTGTAGAGTAGGATTGTCAATAACTTATAGAAGTCATACAACAATTTCCATATTTACATACACCCTCATAATCCCCCGTGCGTCACGAAAATGTTTTACACTTAGGGCCCTAGACTAGCCATTGAAAAAGACCCGGATGATAGTTTTAAGTCTATAGGGGCGTACTTTTCAAATATCTCGCTAAAATTTTAATATTTTTTGATGATTTTTTTTGCATAGGATAGCTGAGAACGATCTACAACCATGCTAGTTTTTTTACTTTTTCAATTTTGCTTTCAGATTTAAAAAAAAAAAAATTACTTTAACTTTCGAAACCGGTTTTGAAATTGAAACTATCATAATATAAAAAATATATATAACCAAAATCGAAAAAATAAAGCGTAGCCCGGTTATAGATCATCCTCAGCTATCCTATGCAAAAAAAAAAAAAAAAAACATCTAAAAATATTAAAATTTGAGCGAGATATTTGAAGAAAAAGCTCCCATAGACATTACATTATCATGTTGCGCTAAGACACCCCACAATAGTCACTGAAAAAGACGCGGATGATAATGTTAAGTCTATGGGGGCATTTTTTTAAAATATCTCGCTCAAATTTTAACATTTTTACATGATTTTTTTTTTTTTTTTTTTTTTTTTGCATAGCATAGCAGAGGATGATCTACAACTGGGCTAGTTTTTGCTCTTTCGATTTTGGATATATATATATATACAGTCGAGTCTCCCTATAACGAAACTCCATATATCGAATTTCTCTAT
The DNA here is from genome assembly GCA_964019185.1 of Maratus speculifer. Classification (NCBI taxonomy): domain Eukaryota; kingdom Metazoa; phylum Arthropoda; class Arachnida; order Araneae; family Salticidae; genus Maratus; species Maratus speculifer. Next base: position 63,695,303 of record OZ025303.1, read on the forward strand.
GTAATGAATTTTTAGTAGGAAAGTTCCCTTTTCGCATGATTACATTAAAAACAATCTCTATATAGCGAAATATCTATCTCCATACAACGAATTTTTCCATAAATTGGTCTTAATTTATTTAGTTTTAAAAAAGCTTCGAAATCATATGGAACCAATTTTCCATCACTTGTTTTTCATTTATCGTTCAGTGCTGAGCTTTATTATTACTGAGAGCATAACAATTTTAAAAGCATAGAGCATAGAGCTGAGATAATAACAATTTTAAAATCAAAGCAACAAAAAATTACAGATATCTTCATCTGAAATTAATGCAAGTCTTCCTTATTTGATTTTCATTAAGCTTTCAAATAAATATCTGTTCTCTTTTTTGAAACAGCTTAAATAATTAAGAAATAAAATATTAGGTTAATATTTACTTTTAAACATTTGAAATTCTTAATTAAAAAGATCAAAAATAATATTTGTTCAAAATTTACACATTAAATACGATTTTTAACATCATTCTCTATACATCGAATTTCTCCATATAACGAATTTTTTACTGGAACGATGGATTTCGTTATATAGAGACTCGACTGTATATATTTTTTATATTAGGATAGATTCAGTTTCACAAAAAAAATCGATATAATGTTTTTAGAAGGGCGACCCCGTTTAGAATGCAATGAACTAATTTCATTTTTCCTGTGTTTATCAATATCATAGCAAACAGAACGGCGTGAAATACCCAGCTGATTAGCAACTTCTCTCTGAGACTTTGGAATTGCGGAATAATAAAGAGATACAATTTGACGTGCTACTTCTTCAATGACTAGATTCATCAAAAACGGATTTTTTCTTTAGTTTAAACGCTTTTTTTATAGACTCTGAGAAAAAGGAAATGCATTTTAACAATAAAACGAGTGGAATCCCATCGAATTCGACGAATGAAATGTTTAAAACACCCGATCGACTTGGCTTATAAAAAAGCAAAAGTAATTACATTATTGAATCAATATGTAATCAATATGTAATAAATATATTTCCAAACTTAATGTCAAGTTTTTCAGTTACAATTTTGCATGCAAATATTTGCACATCTTCAGTTAAAATTGTAATCTGAGTGCCGGCGAAATCCAGAAATTTTATTTTATATGAGCTACAGAAAAATAGACTTATTACAAAAAAAAAAAAAAAAAAAAAAAAAAAAAAAAAAAAAAAAAAACTAATCTCATTTTTACTATGACTTTATTTTCACTAACTGAAGTCATCTGGAAGTAAAATCTCAATCTCAGTGTCCATAATGAAAAGAAATATTGAAATGTAATATCGTTATGAGTAAAAATGCGATTTTTTTAATAGTGACGTCATTTTCTCTTCAAATGTTTTTAAAAGTTACTGTTATTAGTAATATGAAAAAGGCGTCCGTAATAATATTGTAAATTCATTTTATCTGGTTGCTGAATGCCATCATTTTCCTCATTTGAAATATTTCTTACTTTGCTTTAGACATTAATTTTTATCATAAATTATTTTCTGTTATTTTATTTACATTATTAATATTATTTCTCAGTAAATATATTTTTTTTATCTCAATTAGTGCATAATTATACGCAATCATTTTATTGTGGTTAAATTTTACGAAAACAATTAACTGTTTTCTTTTAAATGCGATGACATGTTCACTGATGAAATAAAGTTTCTGACTTGTGGAAAGTAATAATGGAAAATAAATTTTTATTATTCAGAGAAAAGCTAAACTAAGTTGCCACCATTTTGAAGAAATATCGTAAAAAAGGCATTTAAAATTAAAAATAAAATATAAAAATGGAAATAAATTAAAAAATAGCTAAAATGGGCACAACTACAAATAAATAGCTTTCATTTAAAAAAATAATTATCAAAATCGGTTTAGTAGAAAATTCAGGGCTGATGACACGACATTTTTAGCTTGTCTGAAAGAAATAGCATCGGAGGCTAATATATATATATATATAAACATTAAAATTTGAGCGAGATATTTGAAAATAACGTCCTTATAAACTTTTAATTTCGGTTTGGTTGAATTTTCTTTTTATACATTTTTTTGATAAATTTTATTAAATAAAGTTTGTTATTTCAAAATATTGTTACCTAAGGAGAATAGAAATAATTTATTACAGGACCAAAATTTATGTAGATAACTCATTAATAAACACTCTTAAACTCATAAAAACACATATTTAAAAAACTCATTGGACTGTAATTTATTCAACTTAGTCACGACTTAGCCGCTCATCGCTTCGTTCTTTTTAAAAACATTCTCAGAATTCATATAAAACAAACGCAGACGATAAAAATCATTGCCAAAACTACAAAGCATAAATACGATAGAACATACCGGCCTCCGTTGAATGATTTTCATTCAACCACAATTATAATACATTATTCTACAGGCTGTTCCAAAAACCGACCAATACATCCAAAGGGGTGAGAGTAAACATCAAGAGGATGAAAAATTACCGTAAAACATTTACCCCCACTTTGACAATATTTTCTGAAAGAATTTTTGCTTTCCTCACCACCACTCTCCCTTAAAAAAGGAAAACGTCTTTCGATCGCTTAGTTTCTAAATAAAAATCAGCAGTTTGTTCATACATTTCTCACATGATCCCAATTTTGTGAAATAGTGAAGTTTTTTCATACTTGTGAGGCTCCACCAGTGGCCGAGAGGTTCTGACCTAAAACTGGTAGACGGTAGGTGCTGGGTTCGAACCCAATCGCGACCGTCGGCCTAACCGTTTGGAGTTTTCCGTGGTTTTCTTCGAACCTTGCGTAAATACGGGTTATAAGTTCCCTTAGAAAGACCCCCACGGAGGGCACCCCACCCCTTAGGGCCTATATCCCACAGCGTAGATAATTGGCCGACATACATACAACCAACCATACTTGTGAAAATTCTAGTATTCATAATTTTGAGAATTTTAAACTATCGACGTGTCAGGTTTTATCCTTCACATATGAAAAGGCTAAATAATATGTTCTTTAGTGAATTCAAGTGTTTGCTTACAGACCAGATTTTATTTTCAAATGATTAAATTTGTGAAAAAGGTCAATTTGAAAGTGAAAAAGTTCTGTTAAAGGTCTATTTATGTGATGAATAACTTTGTGAAGGATCCTGTATGGGGATAAAAATTTTTGTGAAAGGTGATGTTTTAAGATAAATTATTTTGTGAAGGGTCCTTAAAAGGACCTAAAGTTTTCCTAAACACATCCTTGACAACATCTGACAGTTTCGTTCGTTTTCGAACAAAAGTGAATTAAAACATGTGTCACAAATTTGCTCTATTTGATTTTTAAGAAAATCTTATGAACGTTATCGACGAATAAGTAACCTGCCACAGTTGCTTGCATGCGAAAGATTTTACTGCCCATAAATTTCTACTCACTATTTGTCGATTGGTGAGCATTGTTTACTAGGCCTTTTAAAAATACATTCGCATTTTTAAAAAATTACATCAGAAAATTTTCAATTTTTTATTTCTTTTTACATTTTTTTTATTAAACGTTGTTTAAATACTTAAACATGAAATTTTGTAATCAATTTTTCAACCATTTCTTTATATACCACCTTTTTAAATATACACCGCTTTGTTGTTTTGATAATAATACATTTTCATGTCTTACATTAAGTAGAAATGCTTGATATGTAATAATTTTTTAGCCTATTTAGCTTAGACAGACAGACAAAAAATTTCATTTTTTTAATACTTTGGTTAAATGGACGAATGAACTTAGAAATAGGCGTATTTCTGAAAATTACAAACAGACACTCCAATTTTATATATCGGTATAGATTTTATGTATTTTGATAAGTTGTGGATAAAATCTTAACAATCAAAATAAATTAAAATATATATTTTAGAAATATTTTCATATTAAAAAAAAAACCCTTTAAGAAAAATATACAAAAAATAAAATAATATAAAATAAAATACAAGCTTTTTTTTTTCAGATAAAAAGTATGAAAAATGTGAATACATTACAAATACATAGCATTAACATTAGACAAGATGATTTTAGATACGATCGATAACGATCCGAAAGTATATTTTATTAATCACATTTATACCTAAATACCCTATCACAAAGCGGTCAATTATTTAAAATAAAAATTTTAGATTTCTGAAACGATTTTTTTCCCTTGTTTTCAAATTTATAATATTCTTTTAGCTCTGCTGATCACGAAAATAAATTATTTAATAAATTATTCCTATTATCATTTCTGCTCTCCTTAGGTAACAATATTTTGTAAAGTCACAGCAAAAAAAAAAAAAAAAAAAAAAAAAAAATCTCGATATTGCGATTTCAGACGTTTTGTTAAATATCTAGAAATATACACGAGGAATGACTCTGAAAATCCAGATGTATAAACAAAATAGTACAGGTCATATATTTTCGAAAATATTTTTTTCCAAAATCCAGTAAGGGACCGTAAACAAATGGAAAAAGAACGAATATCTTTTGAACAACCCTGTCAAAACTAATGTAGCATAAGCATTTAAACTGAAGATTATAATTAAGTGGCTTATGGTAATAAACTGTGTTCATTTTTATACGGATAGCATGTATACTCGTAGAGAAATTAAGGTTTTTATAAAAACGGTCCCAAACTTTGAAGAATTTTTTGCTTATAATTTGCAGAATTTTTAATAAAAAACAATGTTCTTTTCAGAAAATATGAGAAACGCTATTGTACATAATACCTTGCAGTCAAAATTCAAAAATATCAATAATTGAATGAAAAATGAGCAGGTTTACTAAATAAATTTTAACTGCACATGCGTCAACTCTATAAAAAAACTCATTTGCTTTTTGTGTTAACTAAATGTATAGAGCAACTTCTGTTAAAGTTTCAAAATCATAGCTTGAAGATTCTGAAAATTATCGTCGAAAGAATAAGATCAAAATCCGATATTCCCAAAATGAAACAAAAAAATGAGGCCCTGTATCCATATTCCATTGATTAGTGTCTTACACAATACTGCACATATTTGGATACAGCTCCCCATCTTTTTGCTTCATTATGAGAATAACGGATATTGATCTTATTTTATCGACAATAATTTCCAGAATTTTCGAGGTATAATTTTAAAACTTAAACAAAAGTTGCTCTATACATTTAGCTAACACAATATTCAAATGAATTTTTTTATAGAGTTGACGCATGCGTAGTGAAAATTTATTTAGTAAACATACTCATTTTTCATACAATTATTAATATTTTTTAATTTTGATTACAGAGTATTATTTACAATGTCGTTTTTCATATTTGATGAAAAGAACATTCTTTTTTATAAAGAACTCTGTAAATTATAAGCAAAAAACTTGGCAAAATATGGGACCGTTTTAATAAAAACATTAATTCCTCCACGAGTATACATGCTATCCGCATAAAAATGAACACAGTTTATTAACATAAGCCACTTAATCATAATTTGCAGTTAGAACGTTTTTGCTACATTAGTTTTGACAGGGTTATTCAAAAGATATTCGTTCTTTTTTAATTTGTTGATGGTCCCCTATTGGATTTTGGAAAAAAAATCTTCTCGATAATAATATGACCTGCACTGTTTTGTTTATATATCTGGAATTTCAGAGTCATTCCTCATGTATATTTCTTGATATCTGACAAAACATCTAAAATCGCAAATGTCAAGATTTTTTTTTCTTTTGCTGTGATTGTAATAACAAACTTTAATAAAATTTGACAAAAACATGTGTAAAAAGAAAATTTAGCCAAATCGAAATTAAAATAGTAGTAATAATAAAAATAAAAATCTGACATTGACATCGATTTGATTGCTATCTATGGAGACCAATTTCTAAATTTTGATCATTTTTTTTCTAAATATCAACTGCATGTGATAATAAAGCTTGAGACTTACTTTTATCTTCAATAGTATTTGGATGCTTGAAAGTACAAAGCACTGCGAATACATCCGAAGGTACTTGTTCTGACTCTCGTACAAATGATTGAGATATCGATATGATCCGATACCGTTCACTTTCTATTCTCATTCCTTTAATGTCACATCTATAATATTCTTTATCTTTTTTATCATCCAGCGTTTTGAGACTGATAGAGCAATCAGTGACGACAGAACGATGTCGAGAAACCTTTCCGAGCCATACATTAATACATTTCATTTTATTATCTCTTTGGATGGTTAAATACCAGCTATGATCACCGAAGAAAAATTCCGGACTGTTGTAGTATTCACCTTCGGTAAGAGTAAAAAAATATCCGATTTTCCAGAGAAATCCTTCAGAAATTTTATTTACAGTTCCAATTATCGGCATTTTAAGGCTTGAAAAATATTTGTATTTACTGTGATTATTTTGAATGAAATTTCTATTTAAGATGATTTTGTTGGAGTAAGTTATCTGAAAAAAAAAAAAAAATATATATATATATATATATATACATAAATAACTATCATAAATGTTGCATTTTACATGTTAGGTAGCTTTCATTACAAAAAGTAAAAAGCTACCTATTGCAGCCGTCCGGAGGAAAGCACTTCCGGAAAATTTTGGTATATTTTCACCGATCATGACCCCCAGACCCCAAAACCACCCTCCGTTCAAATGTTGACATATATATATATATATATATATATATATATCTGATTTTTGTCATGCGATAACTAACGTATTTATGAACCGATTTGAATGAAACTTGGTATGTACATAGTACATACAAATGTCTCGACCGAGTTCGTTGGTCAGCATCATCCGCCATTTTGTTTCAAAATTACGGCCATTTTAAATTTTTTAAAAAATTTAAAATTTAAAATTAAATGCGAAAAAATTAAAAGTTGAAAAATATTTTCCTTTTACGTGTTAGACCTTAAAACAAAGATTCCAGAACACTTTTTATTTTGTCTATATCTTAAAAAATGATTGAGTTATAGCACTTTGAATTTTTCTTATGTCTGACATTTTGAAACGATCTGATTTTTGTCACGTTATAACACGCGTATTTATGAGCCGATTTCAATGAAACTTGGTATGTACATAGTACATACAAATGTCTCGAACGAGTTCGTTGGCCAGCATCATCCGCCATTTTGTTTCAAAATGGTGGCCATTTTAAATTTTTTAAAAATTTAAAAATTTAAAATTAAATGCAAAAAAATCAAAATTTGAAAAATATTTTTCTTTTACGTGTTAGAGCTTAAAACAACGATTCCGGAACACTTTTTATTTTGTCTATATCTTAAAAAATGATTGAGTTATAGCACTTTGAATTTTTCTTATGTCTGACATTTTGAAACGATCTGATTTTTGTCACGTGATAACACGCGTATTTATGAACCGATTTCAATGAAACTTGGGATGTACATAGTACATACAAATGTCTCGACCGAGTTCGTTGGCCAGCATCATCCACCATTTTGTTTCAAAATGGTGGCCATTTTAATTTTTTTAAAAAATTTAAAATTTAAAATTAAATGCAAAAAAATTAAAAATTGAAAAATATTTTTCTTTTACGTGTTAGAACTTAAAACAGCAATTTCAGAACACTTTTTATTTTGTCTATATCTTAAAAAATGACTGAGTTATAGCACTTTGAATTTTGCTTATGGCTGACATTTTGAAACGGTTTGATCTGAACGATCCACAATGTTGCTTTAAAATGGCATACGTTTTATAATATATTGGAATTTGGTGACTCTCTAAATCGCTTAAAATAAAACCAGGTTGAATAAAAGATGACTAATTTCTAAAAATTCCTATTAATATTCAGTCTTGACAAAAACTAGTTTCAATCTTATAAAATCACTAATTTTATAAGATTATTTCCACTAATTTGAGCTTAGTATTTTTGAACAATGTAACTTACCTTAAAATAAATGAATAAATAAATAAGTATATGAAAGCTACCTCTTCCTCCCGGCATTGCCGGAAGGACTTTTTTAATATCACATTATCTTCAAAAGAGGGGTTACTATACTGCAATTCGAAAATATACATACCTCTTAGAATAAATATGACATTTCTGAAAAATAACCTGATTTTTGAGAAAAATGAAAGGCATTAGATGAATGTAAGTGGTAATTGAAACAATACAAAAAAGGAAAATAACGCATGTATACCTATCTAGCTATATTATGTGAAGGCCAAAAGTATGTACGTAACGCATACGTCATTTTGCGAATGGCAACACCTTGAGATGAAATTTCGGTTTTGCAACTTTTGATATTGCAAATTTTTAAACTTTTAAACATACCACATTTTCATTTTTTATATCATTGTATGGGGAAACAAAATGTGCTTTTAAATGCATTTTGTTTGAAAAGTGTATCTTAGTTTATTATATATATGTGTATATATCTATTGTTTCATTAATTTTATTTATTATTATTATTATTATTATTATTATTTTGTAGTTTTAATACCGCTTTTGAAATTGTGGCAACAAAAGCACTTTATTTCTATTAAAATTGGGGAAAAAAAGCAGATAACTGTATTTTTTCAATGCCATTTTCTTATAAAAATTTAAATTAAAATGCGTGCATTCTCAAAAATATCGTCTGTTATAAAACCCGGTGAATATTGATTTTATTTCGTTTTTTTATTAATTAAATGAGTTTTAGTTTATTGAATTTTGAATTTAAATGATTTTAAAATGATCGAATTAGAATACCATTTTTTTTAATTAAATACGGACATGAGAGGTACATACGTAAATTTTGAGATGATGAAGAATGATATCGGGTTTAGATTTCACGGGGAAAATTCCTATCATTGATTCAAAGCGGAATAAATTTTGCTATTTTTCATTTTGGAATATCGAACATCAGAGCCTTTATTGATAAATCTGTCATAATACCAGATCTTTATTATATTTAACTGCTTACATTACGATTAAAAATTAATTTTAATAATTTCTAAGACTGAATTTTATGGAAATAGTATTTTGTTAACTTTTAGCTTAAATAACATTTGATTAAAAGTTAGACTTACCAACATGAGATGCATTTTTTTTATTGTAACTAATTTTGAAGGCATATTGTAAATCAATGAACCAGTTTCTTCTTATGTGTTTTCTTTCGTCGGAATTCGTCGGGTTCTACCTTGTTTAATTAAAAACATAAAACAAAAAATAAAGAAAATATGGTTTCTTGCCAACTCGAAAGATACATACCTAGCATAAAAAACATTAATGTTTGTTTTTGTAATAACAAAAGGAAACTATAATAATTACAAAGATGTCCTTAAGTTTGGATGATGTGATAAATCCACGATAATATGCTTTCAGTAAGATTTAGCAAATAGGTTTGTCAGTTTCATCCCGAGTATATAATATTAATTCAGAGAGCTCATTTTTCCTTTCATGTAGTTTTTTGTGGGCATAGATTATGAGAACTAAAATTCTCCACAACTTCAATAAGATTTGAATTAGGTTTAATTGTTCGAAGAACAACATCCCGTGAAACGTAAAGCTGTAATTCTGTCCTCATTTCATTCGCACTTTTCATTTCATTTGATACCGCGTTAACAATTAGCCGTTCTTCATGTTTTCAAAATTTCCGATGACGCCGTGTTCACTTTTTAAGTCCAGAACTTCGTTATTTCGTCACAAAATTTTGAATTACACCGACAGAACGTTTCAATTGTTTTGCAGGAATGAAACTGACAAACCTACGATAGTAAATTTTATTGAAAGCAAACTATCCCGGATGTATGACATCATCCGACGTCAAGGGAGTCCATGTAATTATTAATTTTCTTTTGTAACCACAAAAGCAATCATTAACGTTTTTTTATGTTAAAGGTATGTATAATATTGCATTCGCAAGAAATCACATTTCCTATATTTTTTCTATGCTATTAATTGAATATGCATTTTTTTAAATGTTTCATTTCCCACTCACGTTCATCTAATGTCCTCCTCTTTTCAGAAAAGTCAACACATTTTTCAGAATTGTCAAATTCTAAAAAGTATATATATTTTTGAATTGCAGTGTAAAAGCAACGCACTACTATGATGCACTTCATTGTAGCTTTTAAATTACAATGAAATGAAACTGTGAACATCCCATTTCTGTCTTATTCACAATATTATTACAATTGTAAATGCACATAAACTGCAACTATTCTTATCGAGATACAGTAGAAACTCTTTAATCCGGCATGCTCGGAACCACAGCTGTTTCGAATTAGTGATTTTGGCGGATTATCGAGCGTCAATGCATTTTTTGTGATCACCTTCATTCTGAACCAGTGCAAATTGCATAAATGTATGACAAACATATTGCTCTATACTTCTTCATTCTAACTACTGTGAGAATTAAAGAAAAACATACAATACAAAATCATATTCCAATTATTTAATATATACTGTTATGTACATTACATTGTATATGTAGTAAAAAATTAATATGAACATTATATTTTTAAAACGTCTCTGAAATCACGTCAATTTAGTGAATCGGATTTCTTTTTCGAAAATTCGTTACGGATTATATATAAATTCAATAGAATTGTAGCTTTTGTTAGATTCGACAAATTTTATGGGTGTATTTAATGCACTAGGAGCCTGTTTCCATGACAGACTGGGAGGTGGCAACAAAATCCATCTCCTCATCGAGTTCACGGATGAAAATCTAGGATCAGTGAAGTCTCAATTCGCATATTAAAACGCAATCGGTCTGCAACGTCCTCATTGACGGCCCAAGGGGTGTGCAAAGTATGCTACCGCACGGGGCGCCAACCAGAAGAAAGAGCGCCTACAAGAGTACCAATAAAAATAATTTTATGTTCTACATCTTTTTTTATATTTTTATTTTTTATAACAAGGTTGGGACCGGCTCGAGAAAGGATTCCTCGTTGTGTTTAAAAAAGAGTTCAAGGTCTCTGAATTTTCGCATATAGAACAGGCTTCTGTTCTTCATTTAAACTGGATTATCTAAAGCTGTTAAGGCTCAAATTGCTTCGTCATACTTACAAAAGAAACAGAATCACGAATTCCATGTATCACCCAATTCAAATCTGCTCCCCTTGCGCGGCGCGCTTGACTCATGATGAGTCATGACTGAATGTTTGAAATAAAGGATAATTTTAATTTCTATTTAAAAATAGGCGGGAGAGAGAAACTATATAATCCCTATAGTTTTACCCCTTTTTGCCTCAAAAATAAAATTATTTTGTTGCCATCATTGGAGAATGTAATTAAATTAGAAAAAAATTAATATCTCGAAAACTAATTAAAATTTTTGAATTCTACAAGCATTTTTGAAATTCGCGGATTTTTATGAATAATTGGTATTAATTTCACTGTCAAGCTTTCAATATTTTAGGAGAAAAACCTGTATGATACACAATCAGTCGTTTTATAAAATCGTTTTACAAAATCGTTTCATAAACTCATTTCATTATGATTTTATATATATAGGGTAGATTAAGGGTATTCTGGTTAAGCATAAACATATGAATATAAAATATGTATGAAATGTTTGTTTCGGTGTTAAAAGCTACATGCTTAGTTTAAAATCTATACATATAATAAAACAGTAGGACCCGGTGTGTCTGTACATTGAAGATAATTGACAAAAATGGAGTCAGGGCGATAAAAGAAAACCAATGAAACACAAAAAAATTTTTTTTGAATTTTTTGTCTGTCTGTCTGTCTGTCTGTCTGTTTGTTCGAGGTTATCTTCGTAACTACTGAATGGATTTTTATGCGGTTTTCACTAATGAAGAATGCACACTCCCGGGCAGTGTATAGGCTTTGTTTCATCAAAATCGGACAACAGACAAAAAAGTAACAAAAAGAAACAAAAGAAACTATTAGGTGCGCTGCTCACGTTTTTTAGTACATAACGTTTTTTAGTACATATAAAATCCAATAGATGTCACTGTGCGATTTTAAAACGCGCTATCGTTATGTTTTCGCCAGTCTACTTAAGTATGAGAAAGTTTCAAGCTGGCTGTCGTTCCATGTGGTTTAGTCGGTAGAACGTCAGTGCGCCATACTGATGGCCCGGGTTCGATTCCCAGCATGGAATTTTTTTTCACTATGTTGGCATTAACGCCTATAAGCAATTAAAAGAATTTGAAATATTGTATTCAAGGCGAATTTTCTCTCTGGGAAAATTTCCTTGCATTAATATGTCAGTGTAATTTTTTTTTCGATTTAATTTTTTTTTTCGAAACTTTGTTTTTCTTAAAAAATTACAGTAAATATTTGATATTTCCCAACGTTTTTTGAATGATCGACTTGCTTTTTTTTTTTTTAATGTATGTCTGAACCTTATCTAACTACTTCTTCAAGATTTCTTTAGATAAACCGACCAGCGTAGCGGGCGAAGGCCGCTAGTGTATTTTTAACTTAATACGTATGAAGATAAAAAAGAATAATGGTGTAAAAATGAAGTAATTTTGACTTATTTTTCATTTCTTGATTGTAAAAATTATAATTGGAGACTTTATTGATTATTTCATTTTGAAGAAATGTTCTCTCTCGCTTTAAAAAATAATAATTTTAGGTAAGATGTATTCATTTTTTAGTAAAATTTCAAAAAACTTTCTGAGAATTTCTGGAAAATTAAGATTAATAAAGAATGCTTTTACAGTAAAAAAAAAAAAAAAAAAAAAAAAAGACTTGATGTACGGCTTATATTCTATAGGATTAATTTTTGTAGATTTATTATAAATTATTTAACACACATATTTTAGACAATATTTCTGTGACGTCACATAAGGTAAAATGGCGAATTTTAAAATTTCGAACTCGAATTATCGCCAAGATTTTCTTTATTTGTTTGTCTGACTCGGCGAAGTGAATTCATCCAGTCGAAATTCATCAAGTTCAATAACATAAAGTGCAACTTTTTGGACAAAGACTTCCAATCATATGCACACTGTATTTTTATACTGATCTTCTATAAAAACATTCCAAAATTTTGTAAAACATTGCGTTTTAACAGTGTATGACTTCGATTACGTTATTTTCAAAAATGAAGTATCTCACCTGTGAATTATTTCAAATTATTCTGGCGCGAAAATGCCGCATTTCTACAAAACCTATTCCAGTTTTAAGAATTAAAAACACGCTTTTTCTTAATAAAATGATGTGATTTGCATCAACTAAAGCATTCCTGTATTATGATTCATTCTTAAACATCTATAGAAAAGTGTACATATGACTGTGCACAATCGTGCAAATATAACGTTATCATTTTAGGGGGGAGGGGTCTAGCATATGATATCGTAAGATATTTCTAGGGAGAGGGGGGGTTGTCTTTTGATATCGATATCATTTTTGATCCAATCAAAACTTGCTTATTTTATTTATAACATGGTCTTTGATATAAAAATAGCATGTTGTCATTTTTTTAGCCTGTTATCTATTTTTATGGAAGTTATTATTAAAATCACTAAATTGTTATAAAATTATTCCATTCTAAAATATGGAATACCCCAATGTTCGACCTTCCAATTCTTCTTCATATGTGTATACATATATAATCGCAGTTCGATAAACGCATATTTGAAATGAAGCTTGTGTTTATTTATAAATAAAAGAGAAAGAGAAGGAATGTTGTCCATTTGTTTTGTCGATAACAAATTCTATCTACCTCCAAGTCTCTGCTATTCGAGGCAAGTGCATCAGGACTTTATTAATGTTGAATGAATTATGTAACAAAAAACTATTATAAAATACTTTTAAATGTAACTATTTATTTTAAGTATTATATGCTATAAAGTTTTTCATAGAAGCAAACAGTAGCGTAGCTATGTTTTTTGGCGCCCGGGGCCAGCAAGAAATTTTGCGCCCCCATCCCAATATAGATATATAACAATTTCCCTCAATTTGGCACCCCTAGGCCTCGGCGCCCGGGGCGGACGCCCCCCTTGCCCCCCCTTAGCTACGCCACTGGAAGCAAAGTGATATTTTATTGACTTCTCTTCATTTGAATATAATAAAAGTATGCAAAAAATAAATGTAACCAATTTTGTACAACACTGCAAAGAAAAAAAAAAGGAAAGAAATGCTAGGAAAAAAAAAAATATATATATATATATACTTTGATAACGATATCAATACAGGAGGAGGGGGGAGTTCAAGGGATGATAAAGTAGAATATCACAATGGGGGGAGGGGGTCTAAAACAATCATAAAGTTGATAACGTTACATTTGCACAGCCACTTATCGTAAAAAATGCAATTTTTAAAGAATGCTTGTTTTTAGTATTTACTGAACAGAATAATAATCTTGCAAAACAATCAATAAAATTAAAAATGCATGGCCAAAACCAATAAAAACGATTCGCATTACAGTATGAGAGGGGGAATAAAAGAATAAAGTTTAAAGAATAAGAGTACACATACTATGGCATCGAAATACATTATATTTGAATTTGAGCTTCTAAAAATTGTGACTTCTTTAATTTTTTTTTATTCATGACAAAAAACTTTTTGATGTCATAAAAGTTTTACGAATGAATTAATGTCAATACCAGAAAAATTAATTCCCATTAGCAATAAATCCATACGCACAACTTTCTGGCAATTCGCCTTCAAGAGAAATTTTTACTTTCTTCTATTTTTATAAGAAGAAAGCGTTGGATTCGTGAAATTTGTTTGAATTCTTGATGGATTTATACGTTTGAATTTTTTGATGGATTTATACGTTTGATTTTTTTGATGGATTTATACGTTTTAGAGGTCAAAATATTAAAAAAAAAAAAAAAAAAAATTACAACATGCCTCTCTGTGAGTCTGTGACTCTGTCCACAGTGCTGTAATTGGGCGGGAACGCGTGGGAACGACGTTCCCTGAAATATTTGGCTTGTTACTTAGGGGAAAAAAAGTATGCACAAGCATAAATTTTCTCTTTTCTTTTTAAAGAAAGCGTTAATTTTGTTACATATCATAACAATAATTATCAAGTTTATTGATACTGGAGATGATCCTAGAGAACTAAATCCTCTTTTCCTTTATAGTTTCCTTGAAAACTATACCCGTTTCAACGTCTGAATGGAAAATATTCAGCTGTATGAATAACATCATGATCGATGCGACAAATCCACTTCTTATTTAAAAAACTAATTCACTATATCCATAAGCGGTGTAGGACCTCCCTTAAATATATTTGTCCTGAACCAAATGCGAGATTTTGGTTGCGACCAGGGAGAAGATTAACAGACGAGACAACTTGTCGTAAATCAAAAAGCGCAAAAAATACCTCTCATTATTTTTCTTTATGGAAACTTCTAGGATATATGGCCAATAAGTTATATATGAATATATTTCTCTTATTTCAATAAAATTAAGATTCATGATGGAAAATTTTACTATGAGATTGATTAAATGTTGTTCTTAGATGAATCCTATACAAATACAATACTATAAAACCTGGAATATAATAATTATAACTGTTAATTAAAAAAGTCGGCTATCGGCTAATTTTTTTTTAATTGGCTTTTTTCTTAGCAAAAATCTGGTAGCATCAGCATCTAACTCTATAAAAAAGTGAGTTCCCACAAATATTTTTTCCAACTGCAGCACTGTCTGTCCGCCTGTCTCTATGTGACATAAATTTTGTGGGCACTCTATCTCAAGAACAGATGCACGGAATTAAATAAAAATTTATATTCGGTTTGTTTTTGATATACATTTGTGCTGATTAGTTCTTGGTGTAAATCGCTCTACAGTTGGCGCTGCTTATACTTACGGAACTCCATATACTTACGGAATTTTTTTTTTAAATAAAAATGACAAAATTTTCATTGCATTTTGATATTAGTGCATTCAGGTTTTTAAAATTTTCTGGTTAATAATTGAAAGACTCTGGTACTTTTCCCCGTGATACTTAAATTTTATTTTCCTAAATTTATAAATAAATTTTTAACACATTTTCTTTTATAAGTTTCTGAAGATTTAAGAAA
This sequence comes from Maratus speculifer, assembly GCA_964019185.1. Classification (NCBI taxonomy): domain Eukaryota; kingdom Metazoa; phylum Arthropoda; class Arachnida; order Araneae; family Salticidae; genus Maratus; species Maratus speculifer. Next base: position 63,711,224 of record OZ025303.1, read on the forward strand.
ATGTCCGTAAACAATATGCTTATGCGAGCCAATTTGATCCAAGAAATTCAAATAGCATTATCAAAGCGGTGTTGTTAACATTTGAAATGAAACAAATAAAAATATGTGCAATTTTGATTACATAGACAGCCCCTCATTTAAAAATCAAACAAAACTGTTGTCCATTAAAATTTAAAATATATTATGAGTCAGATAATAATGAATTGAAAAGCATGTCTTTCTTAAGCCAGAGAAGAAGCATTTGCAACAAAAATGACTAATTTTATACAAACCATAATTGTTTCTCTTTCCTAGGCACTATTGTCATTTAGTAGCATAAATCAAAGTTATAATCTTTAATGTAAAGAGCATATAACTGGTATATGGTCTTGCATTTTTAAAAGACTAAATATAAATCTTATTTTAGGACATGTTTGTAGGATGTGCCAATCATTGGTGCATGCCAATTACTGGGGATGTTACCCTAGTTAAAATTTAAAAGTAAAATTTGAAATACCGTATTTACTCGTGTATAAGGCGCACTTTTTTTCCAAAAAAATAGGGCAAAACTCCTAGGTGCGCCTTATACACGGAATAATTTTTTACTGTTGGATGCAGCAGAACGATATACACATGAAACAAGAAATTGTTCAAAAAAGATATTAAAACTCGGAAAATGTTACTTAATTGAAGGTTTGTAGGATGTGCCAATCATTGGTGCATGCCAATTACTGGGGATGTTACCCTAGTTAAAATTTAAAAGTAAAATTTGAAATACCGTATTTACTCGTGTATAAGGCGCACTTTTTTTCCAAAAAAATAGGGCAAAACTCCTAGGTGCGCCTTATACACGGAATATTTTTTTACTATTGGATGCAGCAGAACGATATACACATGAAACAAGAAATTGTTCAAAAAAGATATTAAAACTCGGAAAATGTTACTTAATTGAAGTATTATTGCATGATATATGCATGTATTCATATTAGAATTTCCTCAAATTTTCAAGTCTCCAGAATTCATATCCCCTCTTGTGGATGAAAGCTTTTGCTCTCGAAGTTTATAAACCAGAGGTGCTAGATTCGAACCCAATCTCGCCCATAGACGTAATCATTCAGAGATTTCCGTAGTTTTCTTCGAACTTTGGATTTCCATACGTAAATACGAGTTTGGTTCCCTTAAGAAGATCCCTACGTTGGGCATTCCTTCTTTGGCTAATATCCTCGTTCAGATAATCTACCATCATAAATAACAAATAAGCAAACAAACCATAATTCCTATTTCGAATATGATATATTATATATGAGGATATGAGTTTGATAATTTTCTTTATGCAGAAAATCAAATTTTGGGAAATGACGAAAAACCTCTCAGACAAATTTAGAAATTTTGGAGCATTAGGGGTATAGAGCTGCCATGTGAAACGAAACTAAAAACGAACAAGCTTAGGCTCCGACAATCAATCAAAATCAACTTCTAATTGAGGCCAGTGATTTTCATAGTAAAGCAAGATTTTATAGAACAAGTTTTTTTTTTTTTTTTTTTTTTTTTAATTAAGGTTTAGGTAGTTACGATACAGATTTGCCAATAGAATAGATTGATAGCGAAAACATGATTTCTTAACCTTCCTACCCTGTTCAAATTTTACTCAATCTTGATAAAAATATTTCACACCAGAATTGTTATTTAAAACATTTTAATATATTTAATTGACTTGTTTCTCTGAATCTGTTATTTAACTTTCTTTATGAAAAAAGTTCTGGTTCGAATCGTCTAAAACAAATTATATGTATGGGTCGATTAGACCCATTCAGGGTAGGAAGGTTAAATTTTATTTAGGAAGGTTTTGAAACTTTCGTCTTTGTATATTCATCAGGGATGAGATTTCCGCTTTTTTGGACACCAGTAAAATCTTAAAGAAAATGTTGTTATTTTAAATCTCAAAAATGTTCCGATTTAATAATATAGCATTTTCTGTAAGATTTTACTGGTGTGCAAAAAAGCGGAAATCTCATCCCTGATTCATAAAAGAATATTTTCTTATATAACGTAATAAATCAACAAATGTAAGAAAACAGAAAAGAAGGGGTTCTGAAATACATTTAGAGGGCGAAGACTACTAATTTTGTAGAAACTTTTTTGTATTAAGTAATGAATTAGTTTCGAAACATAAAGTTCCTGCAATAGAATTTAAACGAAAAAAAAAATAAGATTTCTCCATGTACATGGACAAAGCACACGTATAGCAAGATATTGATTCTTTTTGACAGCACAAATTTGACCTCTATCTTTGCTTATGAATGTCGAAAATATAAGTCAATTTTTCATTATTTTTCAGCTTCAATTTTTATATCTTACTGAACATACTGAGATCATACTGAAGAACTCGTTCCTTTTGGTGAACGAATCCGGCTGGAACGATTCCTTAAAAGGAACAATATTGCCCATCTCTACTGCATATTTATTTCATTCCTTGCAGTTTTTTATACAACAGAGCTAATGACATTATCTAAACGCTAATTAGCAATTCTCTTTACCGTCACTCATTCCTATTTCCCGTCATTCTCTTACAACCCGAAGTCTAAAATGCATTTTCGTCTGGTTTTCTGGTCTGGTGTAATGTTTGTTTCGACTTTTTTTTAACTGAAATTCATTTGGTCATACTTTAGCATATCAAATTTATGATGCGCCTTATATACGAGATTTTAAGAAATCGCCATTTTTACTTGTGAAGTAGGGATGCGCCTCATACACGCGTGCGCCCTATACACGAGTAAATACGGTATGATCTACAACGAAAGACTTTATTTCTGAACTGCAAGTATATCTTTATGTAATAATTCATGATATGGACAAAGAGGGGTGAAGAGGGTAAGAGGGTATGGTGAAGCGTGACTTTTGTGACAAAGGTGGGGGAGGGCGGTAAAAAATATTGAAAAAAAGTATAATATCATTGACGGACAGCCCCTTTTTATATATTTATTATTTTATTATTTTTTAATTATATAAATACCTAGCATCTACAGTCATCGTTTGGTTCCTCCGTCTGACTTTCCGTATACAACAGTGCAAAAAGTATCTAATCGAATATATTGAAATTAATTATGTACAAGTTGAAGAATTTTGTCGAGTCATATCAAATTTTATGAAAATCGAATCAAAATTTCAAAAGATATTTATAAAAATTTCCTTCATACTATTAAACCTCATCATACTAATTAAATCAATGATAACCCTTGATAGTTAATGATTCTAGGTTTCCATAGCGATGACATCCTATTTAAAATGGAGTCCTATTATGTCCCACAAAACTGAATTTAATATATGTAGAATGGCAATAAGTTTTGTATTCGTGGACTTTTGATTAGGGGTGCATCAGCTATTACTGCAAGATCTGAACACTTATAAAACTATAGTTATTGTACGAACGCATCTCATTTGCCACGTTTGATATACAACTTCCGACTTGTTTTTTAGATGCGTTCGTAATTATGTAAATACATAGCACATATAGTCGTCGTTCGATCCGTCCGTCTGTCCGCATGTAGAGCAAAAACTACCCAACCGAATCGTTTGAAATGTAAAATATATAATTGTTACATAATTTTTTCGAGTCATTTCAAATTTTATGAAAATCGGATGTATAATTCAATTACAGGAACAATCAAAAGCATTCCATTACATTACGGTCAATAGTTTAAAAAAAAGTTTCAAATGTATTTTAATGATGTTATCTCTTTCGAACATAGTACAATTCATATGCATCTATGAAATATATACTAAAACACACATTCTGTACAATCTGTTCAGCAAAGAATATTTTTATTATATAGAGGGTCACACAAAAGTATTCCATTACATAATGGTATGGGAAGAAACATTGTTTGGGGTGCGTTATAATTATATTAAATTATTTCACATTTTATGAAATTGGTATACTTTGTTAAGGTTTACTAAAAGTTCATTCCTGTATAATAGAAAGCATTCAGTATTTACAGGGACACACAAATAATTTTGAATACTGTACTGTATCCGAAGTACTGTATATTTTAAAAACTTCGTTACGATACGAACGCACCTCATTTGCTACGTCTGATGTACTTTTTTTTTAATTCAAAGTTCGATTTAAAATTATTTATTTGCTAGTCTAAGTATAGAAATATTACATTGATTTAATACATGAAAATATCCTTAATATTAAATCATTCAAATTTGATAAACACAAAAAAATATTCAACTAATGTTTAACACACAAACATTGACATAACTTGCCCACGGACATTGTAAAAACAATACAACATTGAATATAATACCAAAAATCTTACAACTTACCTATTAAAGGCTGCGATATGAGAATTTTTACCTGATCAAGTAGTTTAATTCTACTTTTACGTGGAACAAACCTATCTGAAGTAAAACTGATATGTAGATATAATGTATGTGTGATGATAAAAGTGAATGTTTCAAAATTCACACACTTCCCCTTCGATATCGAAGGTCGAATATATCTGATAAAAATACAGTAAAATGATACGAAGTCTGAAATCTATCTGACAAAGTAGTAATGAAAAACAAGGAAGTAAAATTGACTCGCCATCTGTAGGTCTGAACTAACACTTCCAAGTAGAGATTAACTAAAATTTCGGTTTCGTTTTCGGCAAAAATCTGAGTTTCACCGAAAATTTGTTTTCGGCGAAAATGTTACCGAAAATTTATTTTCGATGAAAATGCTGCCGAAAGTTTCGACTATTTGCATTCCAAAAATCTCGTTTCTTCCTTCGGAAATTTTCATACCTAGGGTGCCCTACACGAGCTACGCCCATCAACCCCGGTCCTGTCTCTAAAAATTAGTTAATTTGATCGTCTATAAAAAAAAATTTGCGGAAGATTGAATTATAATTAAAAATAAATAAGTAAATAAAATAAAATAAAATAAACATTGGCGATCGTCCTATAAACGGGTATTAAGTCATTTCCGTTTTACGAAGGGTGTTTAAGGCCGAATAAGCTTCTGTTAATGGCTGTTGTTTTTGATTAAATAATATTACTTAAATATTTCAGAATCAACTTATATAAAATGTACTTAGTCAACAGAGTCTTAGCTTCTCAGTATTTTTAACAATGCTATAAAACAGGGCTGTCCAACCTTTCAATGACGGGGGCGCACGTCATCTAGTATCAAACAATGAAGGGCGCCGTTATTCACATGTCTTTAAATATAGATCAATATTACCTCACTATACAGGGTGTCCCAGAAATAATGGGGCAAACTTTAAGGGGAGGTAGAGATCATCACAAGGATTCAGATTTACATAGCAACCCATGGTCGGAAACACTTTCCTGGCGCTGTAGTGACGACACAAAACATATTAAGGAAAGGACGCGAATGGAGAGAGAAAACATGTTTATTATTCTTAGTGCTGCAAAAATACCGGGATAACACTGGAAAGCTCTGAGGAACTAGTTGTATGCATCGTTGTATCTGCTGGGAAAATTCAGGACATTCCTGGTGTTTTCTGTACAACATTACAAGCTCCATGCACCGGAGATGCACCTGTATGCATCAAGGCCCGGGATCGTAATTTCAAACATCTACTTTGATAACGATCGGTGTTTTTTTAATGTTCGTTTTTCTTACTTTTCTGCTGTACTAATGGTAGTAAAGATATTTTCTCTTCTTATTTGTGTCCTGTCCTTCTTGCGTTTTGTGTCAACACTACCACGCCAAGAAAGCGTTTCCGACCATGGGTTGCTGTGTAAATCTGAATCCTTGTGATGACCTCTACTTCCCCTTAAAGTTTGTGCCATTATTTCTGGGACACCCTGTAAAGCTGGGTTAGCAAATTTGTCATCATTTTTTATTAAGAAATTCTTAATTCATACCTGAAGTTGCAATTTTTTTCTTTAATTTTTTTAAAAGGTTTATCATTATAGAGTGCTAGACGGATGCATGGACCATCAATTATAGAGTTGTCAGCTGAAATCCCAGGATTATACGGAGCTCTAACCTTTTTATCTACAGCATTATGAATTCATGAAAATTTTACATTCTAAAGTATTTTACGTAAATTGTTCAAACTAAATTAAAAGATTTACATAATAATTTAATAAATTTTTAAAGGATTGAAGGATTTAGAAGGATACATTAAATTTGAATTTACAGGGATTTTGTGCAATTTTTATAACCCCACTCAAATCTTTATTTTTAAATTATTTTCTTAGTATTTTGTAGAATTATAAAATGTACAAATATGATGTTCTTAGTATTTTGTAGAATTATAAAATGTACAAATATGATGTTCTTAGTATTTTGTAGAATTATAAAATGTACACATATGATGTTCTTAGTATTTTGTAGAATTATAAATGTACAAGTATGATGTTCTTAGTATTTTGTAGAATTATAAAATGCACAAATATGATGTTCTTGCAATATAAATATAAAAAAAATTTTCCGCATTGAAAAATCCCCATCCCCCTCCCTCAGCGACAAAAAAGCTGAAAAGATGCAAAGTCAAAAGAAATCATCCTTTAAAAAAATATTTTAGTTTAGTGTAACCAATAATGCTTTTGGAACAAGATAAAGTAATGTATCTGTAACTCATTCTAAACAGTATTACAACTAATAGACGTATTAAAAGAATTTTATACTTTTTTTTTTTTTTTTAAATGGTACTTGTAAATACCTTCGGTAGATAAGGAGGGAGCAAGTGAGTAATGAGAATATGTCTTTTTAAGTACATAATATTTGGTTTAATATTTCAAAAGAAATACTTTTGTAATTTCCCCCCCCTCCCCATATTTTTATCATAGTTGTATAGTCTGCCAAGAAATGGTGCCTTGTCCGCGATTCATTCTGATTCTTCGTTTTTTGATGATTCTACGTACGATTGTAGTAGTTTATTATATGCCAATATGTTGTAGTGTGTGGTTTTATCTTTTAATGTTATATAATTCCTCTGAAGATGACTCATTAGATTGAGTACGAAACGTTGGGTGTTATCATGTTTTAAATATGATTAATGACTGTTTTTAATTACATTGTACGCTGATAAGTATCAATGTTTAATTAATCTTATTTAATGAAAGACGGAAGCAGCCATTAACAGAAGTTGATCGTTCTTAAAATTTCTCACTAAAAGGGAAATGAATGGAAAAACCCATTAAGAAGGATATCGCCAATGGTTTTTACTTTCATCTATCTTTAGAAGATAGTATTGGATTCGTACAAATTTTGGAATTCCGGTTATCTACTGATTTACACGTTTTAGGGGTCAGAGATTCCAAAAAACATGTTTCTACAAAATGTCTGTGTATGAAAAATTTTGGGGGCGCTCTATCTCAAGAACTAATGCACGGAATTTCACAAAAATTTAGATGCAGTTAGGCAGTAGCGGCTCGTCAGGGGGTGCTGCATCAATTTTTTCACACCACTAAAATTGTATAGCTTTTTCAGTTATTTGTAATGAGCAAAATTTGTCAAATAAATAACATAAAAGATTCTGTTGAATTTTAGTGGTAAGAAGAATTTTCAGTTTCAGAAGAAGGGTTTCCATAGGAATTTTCGAAAAACCGGGAGGCTTATGATGAAAACTTGTTTGATGAAAAGCTGTGATCATAATTTAGAACATCATTGTAATAAAAATGCTATGCGTAAAAATGCTGGTGCGTATTCAAAGCACCCTGAATGACAAACCGAAATCATAAGTCGCTCCAATAGAGCCTGCAGAAATTAAGAATGCCAGAATTATACACAGTGAAGCTATTAAATTCTTAGATGTGGCAATTCGATATACTGAAGCACAAGAAGATGCAGAAGCATCACATGTGACGCAAAGTTGTAAAACAAAATAAAATGTCAACATATTTTGTAAAAAACAAAAAAAATGAAGTGTCGTACGTGTTTATCAAATAAAGTGCTTAAAATTACGCAATGAACCAAATAAGTAAATAGGCATTGCTTATTTATTTTTTAAAAAATATGCTTTTTTAACATTTTTTCTACTAGAGTCAAATAACACCTTTCTAAGTTTTGATTTTTATTCATTTAACTTCTAAATTTTAAAGCTAATAAGCAGCGCAGAAATAGTGTTTTTTTGCGCCCGGGGCAAACATGGATTTTGGTGCCCCCCACATATATGCATTCTTTATATCAAACAGACGAAACAAAATCTTAATTTGGTGCCCCCTTCACCTTCTGTTCTGGTGGCGCCCGGGGCAAGTGCCCCCTCTTTCCCCCTCTAGTTTCGGCCCTGCTAATAAATATTAAAACAACTCTTGAATGTATTAGAAATGATTTGGGTTTGTTTTGAATAAGAACGTACAGGTAAAATAGTAATCAAAATCCAAACATGTTGAAAGGTACTATATTATGTATTTTAATATATTTTAACATCAGTAAGAATAGTGTTGACATTAAAATTTTTCACATAAGAACTTTAAGGAATTTTAAGGTCTTTCGGTTAAGCCTATTTTCGGATAACCGGGATTCGCATAACCGGGTTTCTACTGTATTTTCTATAGAAACATATACGTAATTTTTGGACAACATAAAAATAATCAGGAAAGACAGGAAAATATTTTATTAGTTTAAATTCAGATGAGATACTCATTTTTAAGATTTTCCAACAAAGTTGAAAAGTGTTTACGCTTTCGGTTTGTCTGGCCGTCTGTCTGCGCTCTAATTCTCGCAAATATACTCGGATTGCCTTGAAAATTTTGGAAGTTATTGACATTTACTCTAGCACGAATCCTATCGCAAATGAAATTTCCAGCATGATTAGTTTATTTACAGGGACAGTCAAAAGTTTTTCGTTATATTACGCCTAAAAGAAAAAATCGTTTCAGATGAATTTTAAGGATGTTACACATTGTCAAATATATTCAAATTTATATATATTTACGAAAAGCACTAAAATATGCCTTCTAAAAAATATACGGTGAGAAGAATAGTTATTCTACATTTACAGGACCACAGAAAAGAATTAAATTACCTAATGGTAAAGGGGGGAATTGTTTGCTACAAATTTTAATTATATTAAACTATTTCAAGCATAATACAATTGATATATGTCGCTGAAGATTAATATAAGTTATTTCAAGCATAATATGAAGTGCATAGCATTTACAAAGACACACAAAAAATTTCAAATAGTATATTCTATCCGAAACTTTGTGTATTATCAATGACTGCTGATGGATGGATGAAATGCATTTTTTAAGTTTCACTACGTGTATGTATATTATATGATGTGTATAAATGTCATAGATGGTATACAAGGCTGCACAAAAGTGCTCACAAACGTTACTAAATATAAGCTTAAATTACTAAAAGGTGGTTTTTAAACAAGTTATGCATTTTTATGTTGAACTGCTTTCAGTTTACCAAGAAATATTTATAGAATACAGATAAAATGATATACCGGGCCAAGGACTGGATACATGGGCGCCTATGAATGATAATTTCTGAGAATGTGACTTCAATAATTTTAAAGTTGTTTTAGTTTAAAATAAATTTTAGCTAAATAATGTCGTACAATAAAGGTGTTAGGTAAATATACAGGGCTGAACAAAAGTATTACTTGTTCAGAATTAGAATTATTCGTAAATAATGCAAAGGTGAAGGAACGACAAAGTAAGAGGTTTAGTTAGTTTTTCTTTTCTAGTAAAAAGCCAATGATGTAAAATTTGAAAAATTTCGAACTGCCTGCAAACCTTATATGGGGTCTGTTTTCTAATTTTATTAGAAACACAATATTTTTCTATAATTTTTATAGTTTGTTTTCAATAATTTATTTTAATCTATTTTAAAAGCAGCATAGTTTTATTCCATTTAAAAAAATCCATGCATGAGAGAGTTAAAAAGTGAAAATATTTCCTTTGATTCTCAAAAGAACGCATTCGAAAATGTTCATTGAAGGCCTGCTTACAAATAAATGATTTTTTGCACTCATCACAAATCAAAGGCTAGTGACTACAAATATGAAAATCTGGATGTCTCTTCTAAAAAATCTTTTATTGCAGAAGTCACAAACGAATGATCTTTAATCTGTATGGGAATGATTGTTTTTTGAAAATCCTTTGTTGCATATTTCACACAGGAAAGGTTTCACCTTCTTAAGTATGAGCAAGAAGGTGACGATTTAAAATGGAATTTCGCGTAAATCTTTTGCTGCATACCTCACAGATAAAGGGTTTTTCATTGGTATGAATCTGTAAATCATCCTTTAAATGACAGGGTAAAATCTCTTACTGCATACACCACAAATAAATTACTTCTGCATAGTATGTGTTAAATTGTGCCGTTTTAAATACGCGGCTCGAGAAATTTCTCTATTGCAGATATCGTAAATGAATGACTTCTCATAGGTGTGAATGCGAAGGTGCTTTTTTAAATCAGATTTTTGTGAAAATCCTTTGTTGCATATTTCACAATCACAAGGTCTCTCATTGCTATGAACATGAAGGTGCATTTTCAAGTTGACTTTCCGCACAAAACCTTTGTTGCAGATATCACAAATGAATGGCTTCTCATTGGTGTGAATGCGAAGGTGCTTTTTTTAAATCAGATTTTTGTGAAAGTCCTTTGTTGCATATTTCACAAACATAAGGTCTCTTGTTGTTATGAACACGAAGGTGCATTTTCAAACTGAATTTCCGTGCAAAACCTTTGTTGAAAACCTTACAAATAAAAGGCTTTTCGTTAGTATGGATCCGCATATGATCAATAAAATGAGAGTGGTGGAAAATTTCTTTATTACATACATCTCAGATGTAAAACGACTTCTTGGTATGAATGTTGAGTTTTCTGCTTAAGTCAGACATATTCAAAGATCCTTGGCTGTAAACTTACGAAAAGTAAGGATTTTGTTTAATATGATTTCGATTAATTATATCTAATTTGGAGTTCATTTGTCTAACTAAATAATATATTTATTCAATTGATTTAGATATTTCCAAAATCATAAGATTAAAAAAGGTACAAAAATCACGTCGCATTCATATGTATATCAACATTTAATGAAATTTTTATAAGAGTGATAGGGGAATTTATAAAATAAAAGTTTAGTTTCTATGTAAAAATAAATATATCCATGTACACTGCAGTTTTTTTTTAACATTTAATACCCATGGCTTCATATAAACATAATTCATCCATCCAGTTTAGTGGATTTTTTGTTTTAGATATTCCAAATTCATAACAGAAATTAAAAAATGCAATTAATTTAATAGGTGAAATTTTGTCAACAAAAGAAGTGAAAATTCTTAATGAAATTTTCTGATGTAAAATCAGACTATCTGAATCATAAAATTTCTAGAAGGTATTCTACTCTGGAAATAGAGGATTAATGTATGTGTATATATTCACAAACAAAATGTTTTATTTTTTCTTACACATTTGCAAAAAAAAAAAAAAAAAAAAAAAAAAAAAAAATGTGCCTTAGCATTTCACTTTTTAGAAGTTTGGACAGGAATATAGTCTTCAAAATCTTGTAAATTAAAATAAATAATTTTAATTATATTAAAATAATAATAATTAATTATATTAAAATAATAAATTTCAATAGATTTCTTTCTCAACATTTATAAGATTTAAAATCAGTTTTTCCTTGATATTGCTGTTAAACTGGCTCTTTCAATCAAACATACTCGAAGAGTTTTCACTGCAAATTTTATTTTAAAAATAAAAAGCTTTTGTTTATGATGAATATGTTTATTTAACTAGAACACTGATAATTTTTTATCGCATAGTTAAAAAAAGTTGGGTTTCACTTGATGAAAATTTAAAGTTCTTATTCACATGCATTTTAAATTTTTAAATTATCCTCAATTTTCATTATATGTTGACAAATGATCAACAATGTTTAAAAATAAAATTGTCTAGCGATAACTGGAGTGAATTTTTTTAAGTATCTGAAAGCTTTAAGGGGGTAGTAAGGTTAATTCGAGGGGAAAAAAGCATATTTTCTATCATTTTTTGTAAAGTTACAATTAATATTTATTTATTTGTATAGTTATAGTATAATTATATGTCATTTAAAGAGTATTCTGTGAAATTTTCATTAAGAAATATTAAAAAATGAGCCGATGACAGCGAATCTTCGAAGACGTCCCAAAAAAAAGTTGATTCGCGGTGAACCGCATAACTCATGACTGGATCAACTGAAATTAAAAAACCAAATTGATTTAATTAGTTGATAAGTTTCCTCAGGGAACGCAGTCGAGTTTTTTTTTTATTATTCATTTTTCAATTTTTTACAAGGCTCGAAAGTCAAAATACTGGTTTTTCATCAAAAAAATCTGATATTTTGTTTTTTAAAAGTAAGTTAAAGTAAAAAAAATAAAAAACTAGACATCGTTATCTCGTAATTTATATAAAGAAAGAGTGTGTAAAATTTTAAAAAGATCGGTTCAGTAGATTTTGAGCTACAGAGTTCACCGGCTTCGAAAAAGCGAAGTGTTAGAAAAACACGTTTAAAGTTTCACAGACGTTTTTGTCGAAATAGATATTTGTAAATTACTGCTTTTTTCATATACTTAAACACTTATACTTACTTTTCAGACCTTCCGAAAGGTCCATTATTTTGGCAGTATGCCAGGACAGGCCTTTGAAACCTGGTCAAGCAGTAGCAGCTACTTGGTAGCTGATTGTTGCGGCCACATTCCTCAGTGTGAAATCGGAGGGCGAAGACTTACAAGTGTATCTCCATCACTTTTACTTCAATTGCTTTCAAATTTTCACAGAATAATCTTAAAATGTTGTACATTAATGTAAAATAATAAAAAAAATTGCAAAAAAAAAAAAAATATCTTACTACCCCCTTAAGCAAAGTTTCATATAACTAATAATTTAAATATCTCACAATATTTGCGTAATAATATATTTTTCTTCTATTTTCAAACTTTGTCAATAAAAAACTGCTCATGCAAGGTTAAAATTTGATAAATTTGCAAGAATTTTTTAAGTTTTGGGGAATAGAACAGAGCTACTTGATTTAAGTTGATAAAAATAACCTTTCTCGGTCTGTCAAATCAGATTATTTCTGTCCACAAATTAACTCCACAGCGTGGCACTGGCATCTGTAACAGATAAATATTTGTTTACTACCTCTAAATTTTTCATTCAGCTTCGAATCTTTACAGAAAGAATAAGCATGGCACAAACAGGCATGCAAGCGATACACAATAAATGGACGATTGCTACCATTAAATTTTAATAGTATTTATTTCCCCAACTTATTTAATGAAAAATAAGTTGAAGATTACTCTTAAAATTTAGCGGTAAAAACCAGTCATTTGTGGCACAGTGTACAAACAAATATATAGAACTTAAATATAATGTAATGGTTAAATAGCATTTAATAGTTACTACTAGTTTAATAGTAGTTAACAATTAAATAGTATTTATTTCATTACTGCGAGTTTAACCGTTCTTGACATTTAAGTTTTAGAGGTATCTTATCATTTTTCAGAATTACAACTTTATCTTCTAAATTTTAATGAAACCGTAACATATAAAAAAAGACATAATTTTCTAATCTTTATAAATAAATGCATATAAAAATAATAAAAAGTTATTTGTAGAGAAAGTTGGTACATTAAATTATTTTGCCAGTCAATTCAAACTTATTAAATGCGCCCCTTGATGGGGTACTTATGAACAGCTATGGCCACTTTTGACCTATTATCTTCATATATAAAAGATAATATCCCATTCACTGATTCATCATTGCTCAGCCTAAATTACTAAACCTATAAGCATGAAATTTTCGAAAAATGTATTCCTTATGACTTAAGTGAACAGCACTAAGAAAGGATTTTCGAAAACTCTTCTTGTAAGAAGGTTAAAATAAAGTGGGGGAAGGTTAAATTAAAGTGGGGAGGGATCGAAAATTTTAGAATATGTAGCCATATCACAGCTGCCGTTTTAGGTAGGAGCATGAAATTGCAGAAAACAAATCTACTAAAAAATAACGTTTCAGCAATTTTAGAAATTCCCTCTTCCACTCTAAGAGGGTTCAGGGTGGGGGGAGGGGTTGAAAATTTTAGAATATTTGCTCTTATCTCGGCAATTTTTTAAATTCCTTTCAGAAATCCTCATGTGACATATCATCAGAGAATCTCGGACATTCTTTCAAATTATAAAATTTTAGTAGCAGCGAAAATTTGTTGGGCAACTGACACCTAAAACTAATCACGACCAATTTATATCAGGGACTCACAAAATCTGATAAAAATGTATGCGTTTTTTTTTTTAGATACAGCTATCGAAATCGCGAAATATGCAGCATAGCAGCGCCACCTGTTGGGCGATTTACATCAAGAGCGAATCAGCAATAATTACAAATTAATATCAAACATTTTTTTGAAAAAAAAATTCCAAGAGTGCTATAAATTTTTAATACTGCTGTATTTTTATTTTATTTCATTTTATTCTATTTATTTCATTTATTTATTTATTTATTTTTGCATTTGAGACGCAAGAGTACGATCTTTCAGAATATGTCTTGCGTTTTAAATTTTACTAAACGGTTTGAACGATGTAGGTTAATACATAATTACAAAATTCCTCAGAAATTTTCTTTTTCCGTTCTTTATTTTCAACCAATGCATAAATGTACCTTTACACCATGCATTGCAGCCGTTTCATTTTTCTCAATGATTTGGATAAGTTTTAAGTGAAATTGAGTTTGGTTTTAATTGACAAATCTAATAATTATAAGAATTTTTAAATTCCGTCTTCAAAATATTCAGGTGCGTAATGAGACACTTTGGGCTAGTTTCACCAAATATTTCAACCTGGTACGTGCCTTACGTTCAGATAGCCATCGCTCACAGACAGACGTACCCACATGCAGACAGAACTAAACTTTGTTTTATTAGTATAGACCTATACATAAGGAATAGAGAGAAGTACTTACTAATCTAAAGAACTCGGAATTTAGTACTGAATAGAAATCGTACTTCCTTCACTTGATAAAGAACAGGCCGAATGCATCGTATTTCAAAATTTAAACATTTTCAACGTGATAACTATAATTTTTTTACCAACAATTTTCAAGATTTTCTCAGTTTAATTGCCAATTTATCTGTGCTAAATTTGCTGACTGAAGCTCGAATGTAGGGTGTAGGGAACTCTCACCTCTTAGAATTATCGAGACAAGATAAGATGGAGTCAATGACAACCATTTCTGAAGCAAAGATAAAATTACGTGACATATGAAATTATTTTTAAAGTGAATATTTTTCTCTCTTCTGCGTTTTGGATTAATATGGGGGAAATCAACTTTACAGTTGTCTTCTATAAGATTCTGCTCGTCACTGTCTCCTGATATTGTAGGCTTTAAAAACACGCTAATCTGCATTGTTTTAAAGCAAAGTGCCTGATTTTGAAAGATTGAATTACATCTTCTCGAGCAGTGGCGATTTTCTATAATCGAATTTTCATTCATTCCCTTTTGACGATTTACTGAGAGATTTTTCAGTTCGAGGAGGATTTTTCTTCTGTATTCAATGATGTCCCGATTCCTGGCGACTGTTTACATGATTGATTTATATGAGATGTATCGTTCATTCGAAAATTAAATTGTTCAAAATAGTTAAGTAAAAATTAATGTTTATAGGGCTTTTAAAGTAACTTCTATAAGGAAAGTTTTCTTATAGACACTATAAGAAATCATATTAAACACAACTTTAAAAATATATTGTTTTAAATATGCCGTAATATTTGCCATGAAATGCATTTCACTCGAGATAATTGATTTGTTTTAATGTTTTCTTCCTATTTTAATATCAACTTCTAGATATATTTTTAATTTTAAAAAAGCGTAAAATATTATTTGCTCTTTTCTCAAACTGGCAACAAAATAATAAATAAGAAAAATCATGCATTAAGCATAGATTATGAAATCTTTATATTCCTGAAATCTTTAACAAAACTTTGTTATTTAAGAAATAGCAAAATATGTATTCCAGTTCTTTTAAACAGCCTTGTATTTGATCTTTTGGTTGATCTATACTATATAACGGGGAAATTTAATTTAGCAAGAAAATTTTTAGCAGGTTAAAATTTCTCTTTCAGCAATTTATACTAATAGACAGAAACAAACTTGAATACCTTTTTACAGCCCTGTAGTATACCTTGTACCTTTATTACATGCCAGTATTTAGCTAAATTTATTTTAAACTAAAATATTTGTAAAACTACTGAAATCACATTCTCAGAAATTCTTATTCACAGGCATCCATATATTCAATTCTTTGCGTGGCCCTATATATCACTTTATCCATATTCTACAAATATTTCTTGGCAAATTGAATGCAGTTCAGCATAAAAATGCATAACTTATTTAAAAACTACATTTTAGTAATTTACGCTCGTATTCAGTAATGTTTGTGATCTCTTTTGTATAGCACTGTATGTCAATTATAGCATTTATGCACTCCATATAATATGCATAGATTTAGTGAAACTTAAAAGTACATATCATAATTAAAATGCATTTCATCCATCAATCAGCCATCATCGGATACATGTACAGTACAGTACTTCGAAAATAATATACTATTAGAAATCTTTTGTGTGTCCCTGTAGTGCTGCGCACTTCGTATTACATATGATCTTATGAATCTAGGAAAAAAAGTGACCGGAAAAAAAGGTATCGAAAAAAAGTGACAAACTACAAAAGCGGAAAAAAGGACACGGAAAAAAAGTTACCGGAAAAGGGACAAGGAAAAAAGTTACCGGAAAAAAAGTGACAAGGAATTGATTTTGGGGATTTATTATTGATTTTGGGGATTCATTGGTTAAGTATGAAAGGGGGATTGGGGGGGGGGGGGCTCATAATTTAGGTAAATGGGTTTTTCATGCTGAATTAACTGTTTTGGTCCAATTTTTGGATATACGTTCATACTGAAAAGACGCTTGCCTGATTAGTTTTGGGAAGGGCGATTACCCCCCCCCCCAATCCGTCCTCAATTAGATGAATGGGTTTTTATACAGAATTATCCAACATGCGTCAAATTTGCATATAGGTTCTTTTCAATAACGCTTATATATATTATATAATGCCTGAAGAGATTTAAGAATTTTCATGGTTAAGTATAGAGGGGGAACGGGGGATAACCTTTCTTAAATTAAATTAATAACTTTTTACGCATAATTATCCAATTTGCTTAGAATTTTGGACATAGGTTCATTATGATAAGACGTATCTCTGATTAGTTATAGGGTTTTTCTGCTTATTATAAAGGGGGGGGAAGAGCAATTATCTCCCCCTTAAACTAGATAAATAGGTTTTTATGCAGAATTATCCCATGTATTTCAAATTTTAAATATAGGTTCATTCTGATAAGGTGGATCCCTGAATAGTTTTAAGGATTTAATATCTAAGTATAGAAGGTGAATAGAATATAACCCACCTTAAATTAAATTACTTTTTACGCAGAATTATCGGATTTGCTTCAAATTTTGGATTATAGATTCATTATGATAAAGCGTATCCCTGATCACACATGGGCTTATTTTGCCAATTAAAAATTGGGGCGGGTGATTATCCCCCCCCCCTTAAATTAGATTAATTGTTTTTTTATGCTCACTTATCCGATATATTTCATATTTTGGATAGATGTTCTTTCGCATAAAAAGAATCCCAGAATAATTTTAAGGGTTTAATGGCTAAGTATACAGAGGGGGGAACGGAGGATACCCCCCCCCTTAAATTAATAAATGGCTTTTTATGCAGAATTATCTGATTTGATTCAATTTTTGAATGTGCGTTCATTATGATAAGGCGAATCCCTGATTAATTGTGGGTTATCCCCGTTCATCCCTCTATACTTAGCCATTAAACCCTTAAAACTATTCAGGAATTCACTTTATGAGAAAGATCCTATATCCAAAATTTGAAATACATCGGATAAGTGTGCATAATTTTTTAAATTTAATATAAGGCGGGGGTAGTAATCGCCCGCCCCCCTTTTTAATTAGCAAAAGAACCCAGTAATTAGTCAGAAATACGTCTTATCATAATGAACCCATGTCCGAAATTCGAAGCAAATTGGATAATTCTGCATAGAAGCTATTTATTTAATTTAAGAGGGGTTTCCCCCATCTCCCCTTTATACTTAGCCATTAAATCCTTAAAACTATTCCGGAATTCACCTTATCAGAAAGAACCTATATTTAAAAATTGAAATGCATCAGATGATTCTGCATAAAAATCTATTTATCTAGTTTGAGGGGGGGGGATAATTGCTCGTCTCCCCTTTATAATAAGCAAAAGAACCCCATAACTAATCAGAGATACATCTTATCATAATGAACCCATGTCCAAAATTCGAAGCAAATCGGATAATTCTTCGTAAAAAGCCATTTACTTAATTTAAAAGGGGGTTTTCCCCCGTCCCCCCCCCTTTATACTTAGCCATTAAACCCTTAAAACTATTCAGGGATTCCTCTTATCAGAAAGAACCTATATTTAAAATTGAAATACATGGGATAATTCTGCATAAAAACCTATTTATCTAGTTTGAGGGGGAGATAATTGCTCGTCCCTCCCCCCTTTATAATAAGCAGAAGAACCCATAACTAATCAGAGATACGCCTTATCATAATGAACCTATGTCCGAAATTATAAGCAAATCGGATAATTTTGCGTAAAAAGTTTTTAATTTAATTTAAGAAAAGTTATCCCCCGTTTCCCCTCTATACTTAACCATTAAACTCCTAAATCTCTTCAGGCATTTTATACTATGTTGAAAGAAAAAATAAACATGCTAAAAATAACTGCACTTGTAGCTGGGATTTTAAACTTTAATTAAAATAGAAAGACAAGATTGTATTGACAGCATCAGAGCATGGTGCTAGCGATCACACGAACATCAATAAACTTAATGTTGCCACTCAGGCAAGTTACAAAACTCAGACTGTTGAGTTGAGGGAAAAAGAAGTTTAGCACTGCTTTGGCATAATTGCAATTATATAAAAATTAAATTTTATCACTCCTCCTTGCCAAAGCATGGCTGAAAAAAAAACATATAGACTTACCCCAAGAAATAGTACACAGGTTAACTACATCACAAATACAAAAACATTGTGTAAAACCAAAAAAAAAGGAACTTGCATACTACAAACACATCAATTTTAAAAAACTCAATACTCAAAACCTAAATGTTTTCTTAAGTCAATCAAAGTTTTCTTTGAAATGTTTTTAGTTAAAAGATCAGCAACATTATTCACTGAGGCTACATGCTCTAAACAAATAACATTCTGTTCAATATAGTCCCTCAGAAAATGATGCCTAATATCAATATGTTTACTGCGCTCAGATGTTGTTTGATTTTTTGCAATAAACATAGCTGCCTGACTGTCGATTTTCACTGACACTGGTGTATGGATAAATTTCTCCACACCAAGTTCTTGCATTAGACTTTTCAGCCATAATACTTCCTTTGTGGTATGGGCTAATGCCAAATACTCAGATTCAGCAGAAGATAATGCAGTACAACACTGCTTTTTACTATACCAAGAAACTGCAGCACCACCAAAAATAATCACTGAAGGACTTTCTATCCACATGATCTGCACCCCAATCTGCATCAGAAAAAATTTCCACAGCTCTTCCAGTCTTTCTGAAGGTAAGAGACAGGTTCTTGGTTTCTTTCAGGTATCGAAAGAGGTGTTTAATGCTCCTCCAATGCTGCTCAGAAGGTCTCTCATTAAACTGGCTCATGTAGGTGGAACTGAATGCAATGTCAGGACGTGTTCCACAGGCAACATACAGCAGACTTCCAATGGCTTGCCTATAAGGAATTTCACTGCTCTTCTCTTTTATGTTAGACCATTCTGCATCAGTTACCTTGTGATGTTTAATACTTGGGTCTAAAGGGGTTGATGCTCCTTTAACTGAACTTGCTCCAAATGTTTCCAGAATTTCTTCAATGTAGGCTGTTTGATCCAGTGTAAGTGAACCATCAGCTTGTTTCTGGATTCTCATAGATAAAATTTCACTTGCTTCACCAAGGTCTTTAGCTTGGAATTTCTGCATAACCTTGAGCTTGAAAACACTTATGGCTTCAGAAGTTCCAACAATCAGCATATCATCAACATAAAGACCAAGATACAATGTTTTCTTTGGATGATAGTAGATGCATGGATCACTCTTAGATCTACACAGTCCAAATTCTTTAAGGAAGGTATCAAAACATTCATTCCATTCTCTTCCAGCCTGTTTTAAGCCATACAAGGTCTTCTTCAGGTGACACACAAGATGTTCTTTGCCTTGTTGTTGCATACCTTCAGGCTGCAACATGTATATGTCTTCTTTTAGTGTCCCATTTAGATAAGCTGCGGTGATATCCATTTGTTGGATTTTCAGATCCATCTCCATGGCAAGGGCTAAAAGAATACGTATGGATTTTATTTTTACAACAGGAGAGAAGGTATCAGAGAAATCTCTACCTGGGACCTGCGAGTAGCCTTTTGCAACCAAACGAGCCTTAAATTTAATTACTTCTCCTTCTGAATTTAGTTTTCTTTTGAACACCCATTTGCAACCAATAGGTTTGGTGTTTACTGGTTTTGGAACTAATTCCCATGTTTGGTTGCTGAGAAGATTGTCAAATTCTTCTGTCATAGCTTCTTTCCACATTTTTGCTTCATCTGATGACAGAGCTTCTGTGACTGATATTGGATCTTTATCTTGTTTTTTCATTTCCTTCACATTGTACAGAATATAATCATCTAAATATTGTGGTGGTCTTCTTGCTCTGATCATTCCGCTAGCTTGTCGATAACCAGGAGATATATTAGGCTCTTCAGTTGTAGTCTCACTTCCAGGGTCAATTTTGTCATCTTCTATTACCTTTTCATCTGTATTTTGAATTGCAGATTCCTCATTGCACTCATCCAAGCATAATGCATCTAAATCTTTTATGTGGCAACTTTCAACTGCTTCATTTGAGTTGTTCGTATCAAAAATTTGTTCTGAATTTGTACATGATTCTTGGACTTCTGGTTCCATTGTGCAATCTTCCAGGATTTCTTCATTTTCAATGTGAAGTCTAACGAAGTTTTCATTAGTGTCAGGAAGTTTGCTCTTGAAAGGAAAAATATTTTCTTCAAACACTACATCTCGACTAATAAAGAATTTCCTATTCTTTAGATCCCATAGTTTGTAACCTTTAATTCCATCAGGATACCCAACAAATACACATTCTTTGGCTTTAGGATCAAATTTGCTTCTCTTTTGATAGGAACGTACATGGCTCCAAACTCTACTTCCAAATATTTTTAAGTTCTTCAAATTTGGTTCCTTGTTTGACCATAATCTTTCTGGAATGTTTCCCTTGATTGCTGTAGATGGTCGCTTATTGAGAACGTATGCCGCTGTGCATGCAGCTTCAGCCCAAAAATTGAGATTGGCTCCAGACTCTATCAAAAAACATCTAGTTATGTTCGCTAATGTTTGATTTAATCTTTCAGCCAGTCCATTTTGTTGTGGGGATTCTGGTACTGAGAGCTGTCTTTTTATTCCAAATTTGATGAGGTAATTATCAAACCTTTCACTCTTGTATTCGCCTCCATTGTCACTCTTTAGAGCTTTTATTTTCTTGCCATGAAATGTTTCTGCCATTCGCCTGTATTCATCAAATTTATCCAAGACTTCATCTTTCGTCTTCATTGGGTATAAACAAGTATAATGTGAGTATTCATCTGTAAATGTCACAAAATAATTTGAGCCGCCCAATGATGATGGAGTGATTCTGCCAACTACATCAGAGTGAATTACATCTAATACATCTTGGGACCGTATATGATCAGTTTTTGGAAACTTCAATTTGTTCATCTTTCCTTGTATGCACACCGAGCAAAGATTTTCTTGTTTTGGGATAAGTTCTTCACCATGACAAATATCTTCATTCAGCCCTTTCAAGGCATTATAACTAGGGTGCCCCAAACGTCGGTGCCATAGTTCTTCACTGGCAGTTCTTGCAACATAAGCTGTGGGTTGTTGTTCTTCGACAACATAAAGTCTTCCTTTCCTCTTGGCTATGAAAACGGTTTCGTCATTTTTCTCTGTTACTTTGGCTTCACCATTTGCAAACTCTACTTTAAGGCCCCGTTCTTCAATTCTTCCGACTGAAAGTAAGTTCCCTCCTAGCTTCGGGACGTACAGGACATTTTCAAGGGTGACAGTTCTGGATACTTCATTTTCGTCATGTAATAACAACTTTAAGTCACCTATTCCAGTAACTTCAATTTTCTCTGAATTTGCAACTTCAACAGTTGATTTGTAGTGCTTGAAATTTACATATTTTGCTTTATCGGACGTCATGTGTTCTGTGGCTCCACTGTCTAAAATCCACAATCTTGACTTGTTTTCATTTTTCAGATTTACTGATAATGCCCAGTTCTTGAGATCTATGACGGTCTTTGCGGCACTTTGACTCTTCTGCTTCGCTTCTTCACAGTGTCTGGATATGTGGCCCCATTCACCGCAGCTGAAACACTTAGTTTTTCTTTGATAGCTTTCAGCTTCTTCTTGCTTCTTAGATGCCCACTTCTTGTTTTTCTCATGTACAGGCTTCTTCTGCATTGAGTTAAAGCTTTTTGTGTGTAGTGCTCGTTCTTCATGTTTCTCTACGTCAGCATATTCATTTCTAGAAATTCTCTTTTCTTCAATTAAGAGCTTTGATTTAACAACTGCTGTTGTGAGGTTTTCTTCATCCTTTTCTAGATTGATGATAAGGGATTCATAAGATTTTGGCAATCCAATGAGCATAATTAGAGCTACTTCTCTGTCCATAAATGCATATCCGCCACTGGACAGCTTACGATGGATGTCCATTAATCTGCCAAGATATGATTTTACAGTTTCTCCTGGCTTCATTGAGGTGTTAAAAAAATCTTTCATTAATTGTAATACATGCAGCAATCCGAATTTTGTGTGCATTTCCTTCAATGAATTCCATGCTTCTCTGGCTCTACTGCAATCACCGATATCATCAAGAAAAGTATCGTCGACAATTAAAAACATGAGAGTCAGCGCTTCGTCGTTTTTTTTTCTCTCGTTTTCTGTCATTTCTATTCCATATCCAGGTTCTACGGCATCCCAGCATTTCTTCTGAACAAGTGCAGCACGTGCTCGAATGGACCACGCGTGGTAATTTTCGCCGTTTAATTTCGGCACTTTATAATCTTCGTAAGCCATTATGCACACTTGAAAAAATGTATCAAAAAGTCCTTACCGCTACAATATTTCACGACTTCTTCAAAAAAAATATTAGCGATCAAATACCTTCAGTACATCTACTTCAGTCTTAACGAGCGTGCAAGGCTTAGCATGCTTTATGAGCTTTATTTAAAAAAATGCTCATCAGAGTTTTTCGTGCTGATAACGGGTTGAAAGAAAAAATAAACATGCTAAAAATAACTGCACTTGTAGCTGGGATTTTAAACTTTAATTAAAATAGAAAGACAAGATTGTATTGACAGCATCAGAGCATGGTGCTAGCGATCACACGAACATCAATAAACTTAATGTTGCCACTCAGGCAAGTTACAAAACTCAGACTGTTGAGTTGAGGGAAAAAGAAGTTTAGCACTGCTTTGGCATAAATGCAATTATATAAAAATTAAATTTTAACATACTATACATTTGTCTTACCGAAAAGAACCTATATGCAAATTTGACACACGTTGGATAATTCTGCATAAAAACCCATTCATCTAATTGAGGACGGATGGGGGGGGGGTAATCATCCCTTCCCAAATCTAATCAGGCAAGCATTTTTTCAGTATGAACGTATATCGAAAAATTGAACCAAAACAGTTAAGTCAGCATGAAAAACCCATTTACCTAAATTATGAGCCCCCCCCCCCCCCGATCGCCCTTTCATACTTAACGAATGAATCCCCAAAATCAATAATAAATCCCCAAAATCAATTCCTTGTCACTTTTTTTCCGGTAACTTTTTTCCTTATCGCCTTTTTTCCGGTAACTTTTTTTCTGTGTCACTTTTTTTCCGCTTTTGTAGTTTACGTCACTTTTTTCCGATAACTTTTTTCCGGTCACTTTTTTCCGTTTACCGATCTTATCGTATAACTTATATTAAGTCTCAGCAACATATATCAATTTTATTATGTATGAAATAATTTAAAATAATTAAACATGTCGCACACAATTTTTCTCTTTACTATTATGTAATGGAATTCTTTTGTGTGGCCCTGTAAATGAATAATAGTTATTTTTTTCAGCGCATATTTTAGCACATGCTGTAAATGCATATAAGTTGTAATATATTTGATAGTGTGTAACATCGTTAAAATTCATTTGAAACGATTTTTCCCCATACGCCATAAAGTAACAGTAAACTTTTGACTCTCCCTGTAAATAAACTAATCATGTTAGAAACTTCATTTGAAATGAGGTTCATACTAGGGTAAAAATCAATAACATCTAAAAATTTCATGGCAATCCAAATATATCTATGAGAGTTAGAGTGCAGACAGACGGGCAGACATACCGAAATCATAAACACCTTTTAACTTTGTTGGAAAGTATTAAAAAAGGCACTTTTTTGAAATCATTTTAAATAACATTTTAAATATGCCGTAATGTTCGTCATTAAATACATTTTGCACGCATTATTTGGTTTAAAATTTTCTTTCCATTTTAATGTCAACTTGTAAATATATTTTTAACTAGGACTTCCTTCAAAGAAATTGCCTGAGCGATTTTGTTAACATCGATTTAATTTGTGACAAGTGACGACACAGTTTTGTGACATAACTTGTTACAGGTGCAGAAAATGAGCTACTTTTTATTCATTAAATAAGTATACAAATTCAAAAAATGAAAATGAGCAAAATAAAAATGCTAGAATTCAAAGTAGTACATAGCAATTCATATATTTTTAACTATTATGATAATTTCTTTGAGTACCGTATTTTCGGGCGTATGCGCCGCACACACCGTAAGCGCCACACCTCCGAAAATGCATTAAAATAAAACAAATATTCATCAGAAGCGCCGCACCGCCATATGCGCCGCACTTACGAAAATACATCAAAATGTTAAAAATTGCGTTATATTCAGTGTTTTTTCGCGGTTTTTTTTTTTTTTTTTTTTGAACATTTATAACATAAATCCAATTTTAAATTTAGTATATTTTTATGATAAAATTTAATTTGAATTCGTGAATTCTTTTCGCGCTTTTTAATACGTTTTTTATAGTTTGCAACGAGGTATGCAGGGTTTTATCGCGATATTTGACGAAATTTGCAGGGTTTTATCGCGGTATTTGCAGGGTTTTTATCGCGATATTTAACGAATTTCCAGAGTCTTTTCGCGATACTTGAAAAAATTTGCGTTTTTTATGAGGATGAGCAAGGGATGAATCATGATGAATTGAATGAAACATAAATATTTTAATGAGTCATGAATTTTGATACTTGAAGCAATACTTGAAAAAAATTGCGTTTAAAAAAAAAGTAAATTCTGTCGAAAAAGTGCAGAAAAAAGGAGAAATTTGTAAAAAAAAAAACATAAAAATAATGAAATCTATTAAAAAAATCTCGAAAAAACACACATTTCTTCAAAGATTCATAATCCATTCATTTCATCATGACTCATACCGTTCTCATTCGTCTTTGAGAATGGTATGAATCATAATGAAATGAATGAATCATGAATCTTTGATGAAATCTTCGTTTTTTCGAAATTTTTTAGTAGATTTCATGCTTTTTTTTTCAAATTTCTCCTTTTTTCTGCGTTTCTTCGCCTGAATTTACGTTTTTTCTCGTTCTTTACCGTTTATTTATAGATACGACATATTTGCGTTTTTTCTAACAATTTTTTTGACAATTCTTTCTGCGATCCTTTGAGAAATTCACGATTTTTCCGCGATCTTTTGACATAATATGTGTTTTTTAGAGATTTTTTGACATATTTCACGTTTTTACTGAAATCTTTCGTCGAAATGTGGGTTTTTTAGCGATACTTCGGTGAAATTCATGATTTTTTGCAATCCTTTCAATAAATTTGCAGTTATTTTTCGTGATTCTTTGGCGAAATTAGCGTTTTTTTCAGCGATTTTTTTATAGTGGGGACTAGCGTTTGATTGGGAAGGGCGGATTAAAGGGATTTTACGATAATAAAATTGTAGTTTTTCAAGTGATCCTTTCGCGAAATACACATTTTTTTCTTTTTACATATTCGCGCTTTTCCCGCGAACATTTGATAAAAGTCGTGTTTTTTTTCTCCCGATCCTTTGATAAAATTCTTGCTTTTTCTGCGATTGATTGACAGAAATTAGGCTATCATTTGTCGAAATTCGCGATATTTTTTATGCTTCGCATTTTCTTCCTGATAAACGACTTTTCACAATTTTCAGAAAAATTCCGCTGAAATGAATGTTGCTGCAAGGAAAAAAATATATATATATCGTATCCGCCGCCCCGGCAGAAGCGCCGCAGTAAGCAGAATTTTAACTTTTAACCAAGCGCACATTGAGACGCAGCCAACACGTGCGGGGCAGGTTTCCACGTCACACGATTTTGTAAAGCATTGAAATGAATGGAAGAGCTCATATTGAGTAACGTGCAGTTTTTCTGACGCAGGTCCTGTGTGCCACTTGTATTCCGAACTTGGTTTCCAGCATTTCAAGTGCGTGTGTCTCACGTGTTTGATGAAAATGGAAGTAAAAATTTTTGAAGCTGTTCGTGCTTATCCCGTTTTACATGATACCAGCCATGAAGATTATTTCAGGGCCAAATTTCGTAAATGGATAATATTTTATAAAATTACGCTTTCTGATTTTTTTTTCTTTCAGAGTAATAATTATTTAAAAAAATCTTGTTCAATATAAAAAAAATGGTATGGATAACAAGAAAATTATTAAAAATAGCTATTTATAGAGAGGGGGGGGGGTACTTTTCATTTACCCGAGTACCAGAGGTATATATTATATATCATTTGCGATCCGCAAACAGAAAAATACCATGAAATTTTGTAAATGGTTATTATTATATAAAATTAAATTTTCTGTTTTAATTTTTAGAGTAATAATTATTTTTAAAAATATTGTTCAATATAAAAATTTAGGAATAACACGAAATTTATTGAAAGTAACTAATTATAGGGGGGGGGGGGGAGTATTTTACAGTTACCTGGGTGCCGTGATATGTATATGTTTACATCACTAGAACCTGGCAAATAGAAAAAAATACCTAAAAAATTGTTCTTAATACATTATGATAAGTATGATTAAAATATTAAATTTTATTACTTAGCATATCAGTTAAATCAATTTTGAGTACTATAGACATTACTGAAAGTTGACCAACATTCCAGTAATGGAAACTGGTTCTAAAACTTTAAAATTAAACAAAATTTTGCAAATGGCTTTTATTATATGAAATTAAGTTTTATATTCTATTTTTCAGAGTAATGATAAAAAAAAATCTCATTTAATATTAAATATTTTATTACTCGCATTAAGTAAATTATAACTGGCTATTTAAAAAAAAAAATTTCTTAACGCATTATTAGTCCAGTGAAATGGTACTAATAATTTGCGATGAAATACAAAGATTAGGGTAGAGCTAATTTTTTAATATGTTGTATGGGTAAGTACAATGACTAATTTCTACAGGTTTGCCAACAAAATTTTTTGCCGCCGGCGACGAAAAAATGGCGAAATTTTCAAACTTTTTTTAGTTTTCCTCAAATATTTGCCAAATTAAACGTGTGATTAAAAAAAGTTTTACATTTTTTTAAAGTAGACTTAGTTTTTTACAATTTAAGCTCAAACTTGTCATTTTAACTCAAATAGTTTTGAAGTTATGACTCTTCAAAGTTAGACAAAACCTTCCGAAAAAGAGAAATTTTGGAACTTACTACCATATTTATCCAATAGTATCGTCTAAATAGCGACTTTTTTCATCCTCGACGTTTAAAAAGTTATTTTAAGCTTGCCCTCATAAAAACTGTAGGCAGTAGGTACATAAAAATCGTTAGAAGAAAAAAAAAAGAAAAACTATTAAAATAAATATTTTTCCTGCATTCTATCGTTCCAGTATATCTGTGTGGGGGAAGGGGGGGGGGAGAATAGAACGACTTTTGACCGTTGTTGCATGAACCAATACAAGTTGTTGCATGCGAGAGCAATGGTGATAGAGAAGGGGGAAATTCTAACCAATAGCAGGTAGAGAGAGTTGAAAATAGTACAACCCTCGCTTGAGCGTCAGTTATATCCAGTCGCGTACTGCAGCTCTTCTAGAGTAGAGATCATTTCTGACTTATATTTTCTTTAATACAATATGACTACTCCTGATAGGAATTTATGTTTTATTTGTAACAACAGTTTAAGTGAACGGGAAACTAGAATTGTGAAACAAAAGGGTATACAAACTACTATAAACAAGTGTGAAAGGTGCGCTTCCAAATCACGAACGTTTATTGAACCCTCGCGGGCACCAGTAATACCGTAAAAACCGGGAACGATAAACTAATTATAGATCCCCTTACAATATTTCACAGGATGGGCATTTCCAAACAATCTGATGAAGATTTGAAGAAATTCTTCAAGTTTGAGGTATCTCCTTACCCCATGTCATTATTTTCAAATACAGGTATGCGTAAGGGGACCAAATCATCATTTTATGATTCATTTATTCCATTGAAGAAAGAAGACATTTCCGATGGAAGTAAATATGTTGTTGTTGATGGCGGTCATATTTTACATAAAGTAGTGTGGCGTAGACATACTACATTCATGGCTATAGCAGACAGCTACATAAAATATTTGCGAACTCATTACAGCATGAACGTTTCTGTAATCTTTGATGGTTACCCTTCAAGAGCTGATCAAAAATTCACCAAAAACTGTGAACGACTTCATAGGTCTACTCATTCTACTCCGGACATCATATTCGACAGTACCACTGTATTTTGAAGTACATAAGAAAATTTTCTTGCCAGTAACAGTAATAAGAAGCATTTCATTGATTTTTTGAAAGATGTATTAGAAAAAGCTTTAATACAAGTGCAACAGGCAGTTGAAGATGCTGATATATTAATTGTCAACACTGCGATTTCAAAGGCCTCTCTATATGATAATGTCTTCATAGTCGGAGAGGACATTGATCTACTTGTACTCCTCACAGCATTATAATCGCCTTACAAAAATAAGGTGTTCTTTCAAAAGTGCGGAAGAAGTAAAACTCCTGATATATTTTACTCAGCTAATTCGTTTCGCTACAGCTTTTCCAAAATCCTGCTGTTCCTTCACGCTTTCAGTGGGTCTGATACCATCTCAGCACTTTTTGGCTACGGTTTGGTTTGGTTTTGTTCATGTCGGCCAATTATCTACGCTTGGGATATAGACCCTAATAGGTGGGATGCCCTCCGTGGGGGTCTTTCTAAGGGAACCTAATCCGTATTTACGCTAGGAAATCCAAGGTTCGTATAATTCTGGCCATGGCAAAAACCAGTTTTGTTTACTGGTTGTAAAGAATCCCGAAGTTGAAGAAAAGACAACAGCTTTTTTTAACCCTAATGCAACATTGGATTAATTGGAAAAAGTGGGAGAACATTTCCTGATTCGATTGTATGGAGGTGACCTAGCAGTACAAAACATTGATGAGCTTCTATACTACATCTTCATAAAATCTGCTTCCAGGACGAAATTCAATCTAGCTAGGTTACCTCCAACAAGAGATGCTGCTCAACTGCATACGATGCGTACATATCTCCAAGTTCAATCATGATTAGAGGAAAAAATTGATTCATTGATGTGGGGTTGGGTGAACTCTTCAATGGGTCTCTTCCCCATAAAAGCAAACAATGACGCAGCTCCAGATTCGATCCTCCACACAATCTTCTGCGCTTGCAAAAAAGGATGTTTAAAAGCATGTGGGTGTCGAAAAGCAGGACTGAACTGCACAAATATTTGTAAACATTGCAATGGCCAGTCTTGTGAAAATAAACCTGAACTTTTCTTAGCCTCTGACTTGGAGGAAGAAGACGATATAGAACCCATCGACATGCTCCGAGAAGATGAGAACGAAGATACTGAAAATCTTTCGCTCAACTCTATAAACATTGGCACATCAGTACAAAATGACTATGAAAATTCCACTATCGACCGCCCAGGCCCATCTAAGTGCCAAAAATCTTAAGTGACATTATAAACTTTATGTAATTTTTTTTTATAAATTGTGTTTAAATATGTAAATAAATCATTAAGTTACACGTAAGTAGTTGTTAATTTTGTTATTGATCCTCACTTAAACAAATATGAAAAAAAATTAATATTTGAGGGATGCATTTGGCGAAAACAATATTTTCTAAAACTTTGTATCTCGTGATATTTTTAACACACGGAAACCAATCAATAGTCAAATTGTAGAAATTAACTTTTTTGTGTGTAAGTTATAAATAGTTTTCTATCGTAGGACTCACAATTTTAAACTTACGTGTAACAATTACCCGAAAATTCCCGAATTTTGGTTTTTTGAAAAAATTTGCCTAACTTTGAAGAGCTATAACTCACCAACTATTATAGGTATAAAAATTAGGTTGTACTCAAACTATAGCAAATTTAGTCCACTTTGAATAAAAGTTAAAAAACATTTTTGTTAGATGGGGATTTAAGCAAATATTTGGTAAAAACTAAAAAAAGTCCGATAAATTAGGGGGTTTTCCAAGATGGCGTCGCCCGCGGCAAAAAATTTTGTTGGCAAACTTGTGGAAAATAGTCATAGTACTTACCCATACAACATATTACAAAATTAGCTCTACCCTAATTTTTGTAATCATTTTCTACCATTTGACTGGACTATATGGTTAAACAATTAAAAAATAAAATTTTGTTATTTTGCAGCAGATCAAAATCAAAACATGCATTTTTTGCAAGAAAATAAAGACATAAATGAAGTAAAACCAGCAATTTAGCTCATTTATTAAAATTTTCAATGGAAACATTATTTTCTATATAAAACATGCAAAAGAGTGTTATGAATAAATAAATAAATATAAAAATAAATAAATAATAATTAAAAAAATTAAATAAATAAAAGCTGAATTTTTATTGGTTATTTTTTTATAAACTAAAAATTTTGGAGGCATCCATTGATAACACATTTAATATTTGTTATTTAATCTGTCATGAATAGTTTCATTTTTTCAGTATGAGAATAACTAATGAATACATTTTTAATACAGTAGACTCCCTCAAATCCGCAACTCTCTAAAATCTGCACATATTTTACGGATGTAAACAATAAAACATTCAGTTCAGATGTAGGTGCAAAATTTGATTTTATTAGTTTTATATCAATTCCATATATTTTTTTAATTTGTAATTTTTGTTAAGGTTATTGAATTCATGTTTTTTCATGAAGAAAGAATAATGTATTTCTGAAAAAATAAAGATATTGCTGATATCATTGGTAATCACAATCTTACCAAATATATTTATGTATTAATCAAGCTTTTTTAGTTATTAAGTCTGGCTAATCCTGAAATAAAGCTTCATTATTCTATGATCTTGATGTGAATTAGTAATGTACCTTTATGATGCAAGTTTCATTGAATAATTTAGGAAAAACACATTTCATCTCAATAATGAATATTTAATAGTACATTATTGATTATTAATTTGACCTTTGCTTTTAGTATTTTTATCATTTTAAAAAGTGTCTAAATTTTTATTATTTTAGTTTATTACTTATTTCATTATATTTTTGATTTCATTATTAATTACATTCAAATTACTTTTAAAAAAATGTAAACAAAGCAATGACCAGAAATCCGCAAAATTCTAAAATCCGCAAAACCTCTGGTCCCAAGCTGTGCGGATTTGAGGGAGTGTACTGGATAAAAAAAAAATTATTATATCAATGAAAGGTAAATTACACTTTGTATAACTTTAGAATTAAAAATTGTATTGAAGGTAACAATTCACAACATAATATTTAAAAATCCTAAGAAAGAACTATTGTTTCTTGTATGTAAAATGCAAAAGGAAACTTGTTTCACACGTGCACGTCAGCAAGCGAATGTGGCGGAAAACTGAGTTGTAATATGCGCACACCCTGCCTTGCGTAGTTTTTTCCTGAGCAATGTCACTTCAACTATGCATGGCAGCTGTGTCTCAATGTGCTAAACTCGATAGCCTTAAACTCGTATGCACCGCTTACGCCCAAAAATACGGTAATCCTTATTCAATGTTAATACATATCTAGGCACTGCTGATCGTTATTATAATTAAAAGAAATTTTCTAAGAAATTCTTTTATGTATAAAATATTTTTACGGTTCCTTTGGAAATTGGTAAAATTAGCACAAGTTTCAAGCATCAAGTCTTTTTTACTCTACTGAGCCAGACATAAAACAAACCTGGTATAACCTCAGGTTTATAATTTTTGGATTAATTTATTGCATTTTATTTAATTGACCTTTTTACAATTTAGAACAATAGACATTTCAGATATTTTCTTCTACTGCAACCCTCTGTTCCCCAACATAAAATATAGCATATGTTTGTTAGATTTTAGTTTTAACAGGTTCTATCACCAGCAATTTATTTTCAGAATCAGTTTGATATGTGTTGAGATTATTTACAAATCGCCATTTAGAACGTTTTTAGACACCTTTTAAAATTTCGAACTTTTTAGGAGCTATTCTTAGAGACCATTTATCTTATAAGTACCTACCATGCTAAATTTCATGTTTCAAGACCCTTCAGTAACACACAAATCGCATTTTTAGAGTGTTTTTTGTTCCTGAACTCATTTTGGGATAGCGACATCGACGTTAGATATAGCCTGCATTGGAGCAAGAACTGTCACCATCATTTTGACAGCATTATTTTTTAATTGAAGTGAAAAAACTTCTTAAAACACCATAAAATAAGTTAACTGCGCAAGGCCTTTCGAAAGAACTACGATTCAAAAGAACTACGAATTTCGAAGTTCTTTCGAAAGGCCTTGCGCAGTTAACTTATTTTATAGTGTTTTAAGAAGTTTTTTCACTTCAATTGTGTATAACACCAGTTTCAATTTTATACATTATTTTTTAAATCGGTTTGTTACTTTCCGAGATAGCTTAAAAATCTCTATTTAGAAAGTTTTTAGATGACTTTTCGCACATTTTTACCCTTTTTAAATTTCATATTTTTTTAGGAACTGTTCTTGGAAATCATCTATATTTTATAAGTGTTTAAAAATACACATGTTGGAAACAATCATAATCTAAAACATTTACAAATACATACAACTAATGAAGAAATGATAGCAACATAAGAATGGAAAATTATACATCTAGCATACATTGTGAAACACTTTTCTACACATTATTTATATTTTAGTTCAAGTCTATAAAAATTCATTTGCTTGAGAATAACATTCATAATTGTGCCATTGAAGAGTATTGCATTTAGAAAATTTATGCTTATACAGTACACTCCCTGAAATCCACACAGCTTGGGACCAGAGATAGTGCGAATTTTAGAATTTTGCAGATTTCTGGTCATTGCTTTGTTTACATTTTTTAAAACAGTAATTGAATGTAATTAAAAATGCAATTGAAACTATAATGAATGCTCACAAGTTAATAAAATAAGTAATAAAGTAAAATAATAAAAATTTAGATAATTTTAAAATGATTAAAATATTAAAAGCAAAGATCAAGCTATTAATCAATATTGTATGATTAAATATTCTTTATAAAGATTAAATGTATTTTTCCTTGGGTTATTCAATGAAACTTGCCTCATAAAAGTACAATACTAATTCACATCAAAATCATAAAATAAAAAAAAGTTTTATTTCAGGTTTAGCCAGACTTAATAATATAAAAAAACTTGATACATAAATATATTTGGTAAGAAGATTTGATTACCAAATATATCAGCAATATCTTGAATTTTTCCAGAAATAAATTTATTCTTCCTTCATGAAAAAACATGAATTCAGTAATATAAACCAAAATTACAAATTAAAATGTATATGGAATTGATATAAAACTAAAAAAGTCAAATTTTGTCCCTATATCTGAACTGAATGTTTCATTGTTTACATCCATAAATTATGTGCGAATTTTAGAGAGTTGCAGATTGGAGGGAGTCTACTGTATTTTATTTTCATATGAAGTTTTGCCCTTCTTCAGAGACACTGTAAGGTTACTCTCAGAGTCCGGCAAAACATGGGTGCCAGGTCGCTTGGGCAACTAACTTTTTAATCTATCAGGTTATTGTTTATAAATGTAAATGGACCATCATTAAAAGATTTCAATTCTAAAAAAATAATTAACAAATGGTATTTTAAAATCAAAATCTCAAAGGCATTGTAAATTGATGTATATAATTTCTTATTGGGAGTCAAAGATAAGAATATTAATTTGTCTACTATTTAATGTTTAATTTCATAGTTTGTTTTTATTTCATTTTTACAAACCTTATTTTGAAACTTTTGCTTACCGTAATTGCTTGCGTATAATTCACAGATCAAACAATCATTTTTCAATGCAGAAATTTTATTAAATAAAATATAACTTTTTAGATCACCGTAAATATTTGCCTTCAATTGCAATATTAAATTTCTGGGTCAAACAAGAATTGTTTATCCGTGAATTATACGCAGGAAATTAAGGTAGTTCTATTTTTTTTTTTTATTGAATAGTTAATCATTCATGCATTAATGTCAGAAAGAAGATTCTTCAAGCTGGCTCCTAAGAATTTTTCATGCCACCTATGAATTTTCAACTTTTGTCAGTCTCTGATTATACATGAATTTCTTTCTGTTTTAATGCAATTGCATGCATATTTTTCATTTATTTTATTTATAAAATAAAAACTTTACTAAGTACATATGGATTTTAAATAATATTTATATAATTATTTATCAAAAATAATTCTTGCAAAAAAAATCTGCAGTATTTATGCATGCATTTACCTATATTTATATGCCATCAAATGTTGCAATAAGATAAATTATTAACGTGCCAACAACTATTTTTTCACTGTGTGATTCCCACTCTGATGTCACATGAATAAAGTATTGTACATATTGTAGGAAAGTTATACAGTTTTTTAAAGTCAAAGATGCCTAAATAAACAAGGGATGATTGCTCCAGGAATTCAGCTTTAGCTTTAGAATAAGTGCAGATCTGTGAGGAAGTGTCTAAATAAACAATTTAGAAAATAAATAACATATTTGAAAACCCAATTTCTATAATTATCATAAAAAATAAAAATAATAAAAATATTTTTTTTTTTTAAATCTATAGATTTGTATATATACAATATAGTATAATAAACACTAGTTAAGCTAAATACATAGCATAGTTGAAAATTCCCATTCAACTATTTTTGAAAATAAATGAAAATGTATTTCAAATCTTTTGTATAGCCCTGAATGTAATCTATGAAATTTATAGATATAAAGTTACATGTAAAAATAAAGTTAAATAGTAAAATGTGTACTGTAACTGAAAAAAATTTAGACATAAATAAGTTACAAATCTAATGTTATTATTTATACTTTTCATTTTTATTAACAAATTAAAAAGGAAGCTCTTACCAAGGCCTTTTTTTCTGTCATACAAATAATGTAATAAATGTTTGATATAGCATGACATGACATATGAAACCATTTATTCGAAAATTAGTTATTCATAATGATGTTTTTATTTGACTGATTTCAGTATTTTTCCTGTAAAAAAATTCTAATTCAGTTTTGCATGCACTTTGCTTAATTCATTACCATATGCATTGTTTAACTTGGTATCCACATCTAGAATTTGAAATAGAAGCATAATTAGATTGGATGGTTGATTTTCATTCAGAATTGTTGTTAACAGGTGATTTCTCTAAATTATTTTATTTCAAATTCTGTTTAATGTTTGATCTTGGTTGAATCTGATAATTATTTTAAAATGAGAAACAATGTCAGCCTAGTATTTTTCACAAATCTATGTCTATTTTCCAACATGTTCTGTCCATTTTTTTATTTTGGCTCTTGAATTGGATAAAAGACAGGAAAATACTAGAAATTAAATGCATCTTCTTGAAAGTAACTGTTGGAAAATCCTACATTGTTTGTAAACTAGCGATTTTTTTTTTTTTTTAATTGGGATTGTGCATTCAATCATTCCTGAATGAATTCCCTTTGGATATATTTCTTAAAAAAAAAAAAAAAAAAAAAAAAAAGTAAAAATAGTTTGTTTTGATTTTAAAGTAGTTGTGTTCTGACTATTATGTTAATTTGAATGTTTCTTAAAAAAGTTTTTTTTTTATTTCCCCTTTAATGGAGCTGTTACTTTTTTTAACAACAATTAAGTACTAGTTTTTATTTTTTTAATTATTTTCTGTGACGCATATATTTTTTTTTAATTTTCAATTTCATTTATAAAAACTAATGAACTGCTCTCAGAATTTAGTATTGCGGTTTTAAATTATTCATATTTTTCTAAAATAATTATCAGGTGGTTCAAGGGTGCAGAAGTCCCTGACAAAAAAGTCTTTTCCTTTAAAAGTATCATTTAAAACTCGATATGGCATGCCTGACAATAGAAACATTTTTTTAAATCCCCCTCTCTCTTAATTCTTGTTCTCTCCAAGAACAAGAATTAAAAAAAAATTTTTTTGGTATTTACCAGTATAAAATGTATGCTCTTTAAAATGATATTTTGTATAATAATTTTGTCAATTTATGTTGGAAAAAAAATTGTTTGCAGAATGTTACTAGACCTTATACTTGATATCCTCCAAAATCTGATTAAACAGAAATATTAATTCTTTATTATTTTCCATTTTTAAATTACACAATTGTCCTCTGCATTGGTACAATTTAAAATTATGTAAGTTCGATTAAAGATGGTATCTTGATATCATTATCGAATCTCGTTATTCTTAGTTAAGTTGGCGATTATATTATAGGCACTAAGCTTTCTGTAATTAAAGGAGCAAGAAGCCATACTAGACATTCTAGGAATACAGTTTTCTCCAGATAAAAATTACATGAGTATTTTATAAATTTTGGAAAAACTGTGCGAACTGAACCAATGCAGATGTCTCATGGAATTCCTACGAGAGTCGCAATGCTCTCGTTTACTTCCCATCGATGGTGATCAGTCGAATTATCTTGATGCATAGATCTTGAGCATATTGGTGGAGTTTGCATACAAACTCCATAGCATTGGGTTGGTCGAAGCAAACAGAGGGTAAGGGAAAAATAGAAAGGGGCCCCCCAGAGCCAGATAAATATATTTCAATAATTTAAATATATATATAAATTAAATAAAACAATATTGAATTAAAAAAAAAAAAAGAATAAATAGAGTAAAAAAACAATACAATAGGATTTTTTTTTTTTTTTTTTTTTAAAGAAAGTAGATTAAATCCGATGCCAAATGTATAGGCAGGAACAATGTCAGAAATACTAATTAAAATAAAACAGAGAGAAAAAAAAAAAAAAAGAGAATAGATATTAAAATAAAGGATAAATACATACATAAAGAAATAAAATTTAGAATAACCACAACAATACGTTTAAGGTGGTTCTTGCCGTCTTCGTTTAGAAGGTGGAGCAAAACCATCATCTCGACTTAGGATGACAAGCGGTCTTTTTTTACCAAATGAGTCGTTAATATTGTATGGCTTTATTGACCGCAACGCATTGTTGGGTATAAGAAAACGATCTCTATGGAAATTTTGAGCAAGTTTTTTAATAACTTGAGAAATTGGCCGAATTTTGAGATCTTTATGAATGACATCATTCCGGACGAACGTAGTTGCATTTACAATCTGCCTTAAAATAGTATTTTGCATGATTTGAAGTTTTCGTAGTTGAGTTTCGCATACAGATCCCCAAACAATTGACCCATAAGTCATGGTAGATCTGATAAAGGCTTTATAAAGCAGTAACTTGTTAGGAATTGACAGACAGCTATGTCTAGCTAATAAAGAATTGAGGGAGGACTTGGCAACGGTAGTTTTAGAGCGTATGTCACAAATCTGCCGTGCCCAGTTTAATTTGGAGTCTAGGTAAATTCCCAGATATTTATAATCGTTGACCCAGGGTATATCTTCATCATTAAGAGTAAGATTAATGTCAGGGGTGATAGGAGTTTTTGAGAAAATCATGGCAGCACTTTTAGAAGCATTTACTTTAATACACCAATTTCTCAGCCAAACAGAAAGAATATGGAGGTAGGATTGGAGTTGTTCAATCACAATGTGTAGTGATATGTTTCTGAAAAGTATGGCCGTGTCATCCGCATATAATGCTAAGAGGATGTGGGGAATCTGAGGTATATCATTAATGTAGATGTTGAAGAGCCAGGTGCTTAATAATCCCCCTTGGGGAACTCCTGCCTCGATTATGCGAAAAGAAGAAATAGAATGGTTTACTCTAACAGAAAATGATCTATTTTTAAGATAATTATATATAATGAGAATAAGTTGAGGGTTTACATTAAGTCGAATGAGTTTATAGATTAGAGCTTCATGCCAAACTCTATCAAAGGCTTTAGCAATGTCTATGAATACAACACCAGTATTTTGTCTGTTTAGAAAACCCTCGTGAATGAGTTCAGTTACCCTCCAAAGCTGGTGTTGCGTAGAGAGTTTGGGTTGAAAGCCAAACTGCTCTGGAATAATTATCGAATTAGTGGTAATGAACTCCTTCAGACGGTTAGCTAGTATGTATTCATAGACTTTTGAGATACAGGAAAGTAATGAAATAGGTCGAAAGCTAGAGGGAGCATGGCGGTCCTGCCCAGGTTTTGGGATTGGTACAACCAGTGCTCGCTTCCAGCAGTCGGGAAACATACAGAGGTTAAGCATAGTATTTATGAGAAAGGTTAGAAAAAATATAAAGTTTAAAGGGAGGTACATAAGCATGCTTGTAGAAATGCAATCGAGACCAGGTGATTTATTCTTTTTAAGATTCCCGATATAGGCTACAACCTCAGATGGGGTTGCAGGTGTGAGAGTATTATTATGGTTTGTGTTTAGAAACTCTTCAACATTGGAATTGACAATCCTAGTCATGCTAGGATTGATGACATCGTGATTTAGAGTAAACTGATTTCTAAGACTGTCAGCAATGAGCTCAGCCTTGTCTAGGTTGCTGTAGGCCATTCCATTGGGGCCGTTAAGGGCTGGGATGTGTGATCGTGTCCTACGGATGCGGGCCGTTGCCGACCAAATTGTGTTGTCAGAAGTCGATAAGGACTCAACATAGGTGTTCCAGCGTGAAATACTGAACTCCTTGATTGCAGCACTAATCTGGTGATTCATGCGATTAAGCTGGAGCTTAAGAAGGGGATCCCTAGACGTCTGCCAGTCCCGTCTTAAATGATTTCTGTCTCTTTTCAAGTTCCTGATGTGCTCAGGTAGTCGAAAGAAATCAACTACTTTCTGCCGAGGCTTCGCAACTTCTCTAAATGCATTTTGAAGGGTTTCTCCAAATGTGTGAATTGAAGTTGTTACATCATTAGCAGTGTGAATC
The DNA here is from genome assembly GCA_964019185.1 of Maratus speculifer. Classification (NCBI taxonomy): domain Eukaryota; kingdom Metazoa; phylum Arthropoda; class Arachnida; order Araneae; family Salticidae; genus Maratus; species Maratus speculifer. The sequence goes on from OZ025303.1 coordinate 63,750,722, forward strand.
TCAGTGGATGGTGGCTCAGTATTCGAAAGAATATGAGCAAAGTTATCCCAATTGACTGAAAAGGCTTGAGGGATATCAAGATGGTAATTACCCACGTCGAATCTGAGCACAACTGGTAAATGATCAGAAGACAAATCATTCACAGCTTGAATAGTGTGCGGGAAGGGAAAATTGCGGGTGATAGCAAAATCAATAATAGAATGGGAATCATGGCGGGTGGACTCTGTGGGTGCAATAATTTGTGCATGATTTTGATCTGTCCACCTGCGAAGTTTAATACCAGAAGCAGAGGAGCGTCTAGAGCCCCAGGAGAAATGGTGAGCATTAAAATCACCCGCAATTAAAAAATTTGAAAAAGGGCGAGTGAGATTTGAGAGATCTTTTTGTAGCAGACGTTGATTCCTAGAAGGGGGGTTATAAATGGCTGCAATCAGAAGATGGGGAATGGAGGGAAAATTTAAGACAATAGGAGTGGCTTCAATGCAATCAAATTGGGGAATTTTAGCAAGAGTAGCATTGAGCCCTGACTTAACATACACAGCAGTGCCACCATAGACACGGTTGCCAGTTTGAGGTCTGTCTACATGGAATAACTCAAAGTTGGCGACCTTCGTACAGTAACCCTGGGAAAAGTGAGTCTCGGAGACTAAAATGATATCCAAGTTACTAGCATATATAAAGTCTTTGAACTCATTGGCCTTATATCTAAGTCCGTTGGCATTCCATAAGCCAACATTTAAAAACCTCAAGCCACTTATAGCTGGGAAAGTGCCAGATGGGGGGAGGATCGAAAAAAGGAGAAAAGCGACAGAAAGTACAAGCTAAATATCAGAACTAGGCAAACTGCTATATATTATATATATTCTGTCTATTTCAGTAGGTGCGGTACGGAGGGCTGGTAGACATTTTTTGAAGGTGTTTAAGACAACCTCTTTTCCAAAAGTTTTCTCAAATTTGAGAAGCTGGTTTAAGAAATCGGCGTCCGAAACTGCACCAATTTTGGGGGCCGATATGATTTTGTCATTCGCAGAAGGAATGAGAGGGTTTTTTGCAACTGCGCCAGCCGCAGCACTCGCAAAAGAGACTGCATGATCTACTTTCTTTGAGGGAAAAGATGACGCATTTTTAGAATTTATATTTTTGCTTACAGATTTATCGATTTTGTTGTTTTGATTGCCTGGGAACTTAGGGCACAGTCTGTAGTTCGCGGGATGGGGACCCGAACAATTCGTACACTTGCAAGGATCTTCATATTTTTTCATGCATGCTTCAGATTTGTGTGCACCAGCACATTTTACACATGATGATTCTAGATGGCACACAGCGGCCGAGTGGAAGAATCCTTGGCAATTGTGGCATTGTATTGGGCCCTTGCGACCCCGGTACTTTTCAAACTGTACCTGAAGTCCCATAATTTCAGAAATTTTGAAAAGGGAATCAGGTTTTACCTCCTGTCGTGGCATTTGAATGAGGAATAGGGGGAGTGGAACACGATTTTTTGTGTTTCCACGATACATCTGCGTGATGGTAATGTTTTTAAAACCTTCACATTCTAGGGCTTTCAGGATAAGGGAGGAGTAAGCATTTGCAGGAAGTCCTCTTAAAACGAATTTTAAATTTCTCTCATTTTCTAATAAGAAACTCCTATAATGTATCTTTTCCCTCGTTAAAACCTGTTGTACCTTTCGGTACTCAATTTCAGTTTCAACTGAGACGCGTATCGAATTTTTGTTCAATTTGGAACGGATAGATGGCGCCTCCTGCTTAAGAGTTATTAAGAGACAATTCCACTGTTTTATAGGCTCTATAAAGAAGGGAGGGATTTTTTGTTTTTTATTTTTAGAATCACCATCATTGCTGGAACCGGGAACTTTTGGATAAGTTTTCTTTTTTTGATGGACAGTTGTCCATTCTTCAGAATCATTTTCGTCGTCGTGACGACGCTTTCCAGAATTGGAAGTAGGATCGACTTGCATTTGCAAATCCTCACTGGAATTTGGCTCATTTGAAATGGGGGGAAGGGGGGTATCAACAGGAAATTCAGTGTACAATGAAGATCCACTCACCCTCATGTTTGCTTCTAATTCGTCTTCCAAATTCTTTAGACGGTTGGTTAGGATCTCCTTATTTTCATTCAATTCTTTCGATTTACTGGGATCGGTGTTAAGTTTCAGTCGACGATTTAATACCTCCATATCAAGTCCCACGTATTGGTATGCGGTCCTATAATACTCCAGCAAAATGTTCTTGGCCTTGTTGTCCAAATTATCGAACGTGTTTTCTTTCATAATTAGGGATTTTCTCAGCGTTTTTGCATCTGAGAACATTTCATCCGGAAACCAGTTGAAGTGCGAAAATGCCATGGTTCGTTATCCGTCAAATAATCAGAAAAAAGCACCAGAAAATAGCGGCCGAAGCGGCTCAGATCTAACGGCTGTGAAATAATATTCTTATAAGAACTTTTAGTTCACTAATCACCATTAAAAATAATTAAGAAAACTCTTTTTTATGGAGCTCTCAAAATGGCGACCTATCTGCTTGATCCATGCGGAAGCCATCCTCCCTGTGCGAACTGCGAACTTTTCTCTACTAATCTCAACAGTAATCGATAAAATAGAATCGATATCGATTTACTGCATATAATCGAACTTCCATCAATCTACTGCGCGTATGCAAAATAGCACGTGGATATTGATGTTTTTCAAATTTATTTCTAATCAAGTCTCATTAGATTATAAAATCTCGTGCTAAACATGAAAGTATTTCTGATATTAGTATTATAAGCATTGCAGAAAGGTAAGTTATACTGTTTCGTTAAATGAAAATGAATAAATATCTTTGTTTAATTTTTAAAATAGCTACTAATTTTTAAAATAACCCCACTACGTATACAGACAGCATGGAGCATAATATCTGATGACTATAAAATTCCTTGATATCTATTATACAAGAAAAAGACCATATTCTATAATAATCATTACAGATATTAACAATGATTGTAATAATAAAAAATATTTTATAAACAGAAATGTTTACTTTTCTAAAACATTACAAAATAGTAAGTAATAATAATTGTAATATTTTATAAAATTATGTGAAAAAAATCTTAAAAATTGCCTGGTTGATTTCCTTTATGTGTAAAAAATAATTTTATATTAGTGGTTAAGTTTTCTATTTTATTTTCACTTTAAAATTTCTGATATGGTCACAGAGGGCATAGAAAACAACAAAAATTATAAATGAATATATAATTAAATTATTATTAGGCCTAGTTCATACAGATGAATTTTTTTTTAAATTAATGGTACACTGATTAATTAATGGTCTTTTCCACAAAAAAAGTCAAAATGGGCAATTTTTGAGTTTATAGAATGTAATTCTCCGAAAAACAATGTGCATCATTACTTTTATACTTCTCTTTGTATTTAAGACCTTCTTATATTACACTCAAAGTTTGATAAATGACTGATAAACTGACCAATATCAGTAAAAATGGATATGCCAAATCCATGTTGAAGACTAAAATTTCATTCCCAATTTTAATGTCAATCAAAAATGTTTTCATGTTGCTAAAATGGTACATTTCTTTTTATTAAATTTAATGTTAAACCTGTCTAAAATTTGTAATAATAAATTAGCTTTTTTCTACCTCATTTATTACGACAATGGAGTATATACTGAGAACTTTACCAAACTCCAAATCAGAGCTGTCCTTAGAGGGGTGTGACAGGTGTGGCCAGTGTTGTAGTTGTAAAAAAAGCAGAGAGTATACGCTAACATCATGGATGTTGATAGTTATGGTATACGCTAATTCTAAATTTGAGAAACAGAGGTTATACGGAGCTTTAAAAAAAAAAAATCCAGAAGGTACACGGAGTATAAACCTGAATATCCTCCACTACATCTCTAGGTGTGGCACTTGGAGAGGCCTCACACCTGGACATAAAATATTTTTTCTTTAATAAAAAGAAGATAGTATAATAGAAAGTCTTTAATATAAACTTATGATTTTAATTAAGAAAAGATAGTGGTCTTGACATAAAAAATAGCTATGTATGAAGAGAGACTTTCATTATCAATTTAATACCGTTACTTTTGAAATTGGTTTAGTAGTTCTAGAAAATAACCCTTCAAACGCACAAACAAATGCTACTCTTTTATAATAGTTAGAGGGTCGAACCCTAACCCTCGGATCACTTTATATAGGTGAAAATCATTCTTTTTTATTGATAGTATACTAGATAAGATTATGTTAAGTATCTGAAAGGAAAGGGCCTCGCGAAATCCTTGCACTGGGCGCAGTGGCGCAGCCAAGGGAGTGGTTTTAGGGTTAAAACCCCTCCCAGAGCTAAGAAAGATCGCTGTAATTGCCGCTTATATGAATGAAAACCAAACTTAATATTTAAACATTTTGGCTTACTTCGGATTCCGCCACTTTATTGAATCAGATTTCATTTAATAAAGGGATTCAATTAAATGGCGAAAATTCTACTTAAAACTGTGAAAGCGAATATTACATGGATTAGTTAAGTAAAAATTGGTTATTTGAACTAAATCACTTTTTTGAGACGTATTATGCTGAAAGAATAATGATTTCCTGCCACACAGATGCTCTTTCACTTTAAGAATTATACAATGAATATTCTAATTAATACCGATTCTATTAAATGGTGATTCAAATAACCGGCAAACACCCTTATCAAAAACTCAAAACCCCCCCTAGAACCGAATTCTGGCTGCGCCACTGACTGGGCGTCACTTTAAGTTATCCTTCATAAGAACGCCTCTGTTCCAAACGGAACTAGCTACTTGGAAAATTTTCAATAATTTCACTACAGAACAAAAAGTTAGATCTAAAAGACAAAATTGCTTTCTTTTTTCTAAAACTAATGAGAATTTGGCCATGTACTGTTACGTCATTTATGGCACTTTTTAGAATTAACTTTCACTGTCTACTGAGGGGGACTATTTGCATGCGATAACAGGTAAAAGAGGTAAAACCTACCATCATGTGAAAAGAAATGCTTATAACTCAATAAGTAATTTATTTATCAAAAAACAGAAAATGTTATTCATTCCAAATCACTTCAATATTGAGGTCTGTCTATTTTATGCCTCTAACGCTAAACTGTGTCACAAATATCACATCCCAGGAACAATTCTCAACTTTTAAAAAAAAAATAAATATATAAAAGCCTGAACTTGACCTGACAGGAGTCTGCTGAAAAGATTAAGCCCATTTTCAGACCTGATATAACTGTCTCATGCCTATTTCTATGTTGTATGTGTTACATTTATGTATTGATATTGTCAAACAAACATCAGCTTGTGCAGTACATTTATACTTATTCTTATGAAAATCATATCCGCAGAGGTACCAAGTATTACATTTTATCCATAAATATTACGGCTACATAACAAAAGTTATAATGTTATGAGAATCAGATAAAAACTATGGATTAAAAAAAAAAATTGTCAAAGGATTGCTTGAAAGAACATGGATTTCAATTTAGGATCACAAAAAAAAAAAAATGAAATTTCATTAAAAGATCGTGCAACAAAGCATAAATTTCATCAAAGAGTTGCGAAAAGAGGTGCAGATTTAGTCAGTAGGTCGCGGAAAAACACAGGGTTAGTTCAAATGCATGAATTTAATTCAAGTCAGTAGGTCGCGGAAAAGCACAAAGCTAATTCAAATGCATGAATTTAATTCAAGTTTTAGTGGGGAAAATATTAATTTTGACAAAGGTTTGCATAAAAGTGACAACTTTGTCGAAAAATCATGCGAAATTCATGAATTTCATTAAAAAGTTTTGTAAAACAAGCAAATTTTATCAGGAAATTTTGAAAAACACACACCTTTTGTCAAAAAATCATGTAAAACATGCAAATTTCATGAAAAAAGGTGAAAAGCATGCACTTTTTGTTAAAAAATTGCAGAAAACACAGTCTTCGTCAGGAGATCTAAGAAGAAAAAACAAAAATTTTGTGAAAAGATCGTTATAAATACAAATTTTGTTGAAGAGTCGTGGAATAAACAATGAACAAACTTTTGACAAATTTTGCATACCCCCCCCCCCCCCCCCAAAAAAAAAAATAAATAAATAAGTGCACATTTAGTCAATAGATAATTGCAAAGCATGAAATTAGTTCAAATGATCATGTAAAATTTGCAAATTTCATCAAAGTTTTTAGTAAAGAAATATGAATTTTGACATTAATTTGCATAAAAGCGAGAATTTTTGTAAAAAAATTTAAAAAAAGACCAAATTTCATCAAAAGAATTTGAAAAATATGCACTTTTTGTCAAAAAATCGCGAAAAATGTAAACTTTTCTTCAAAAGATCATGAAAAACACACAGTTTTTGTTTAAAGATTGCATAAAATGCACAAATGTTGTCTGAAGATCATTAAAAAATGCGAATTTCGTGAAAAGTGCAAAATAAGCAATACTGTTTTGAAAAATGGTGTATCCCCCACCTCCCGGAAGTTTGGCTACTGGCAACTTTTAGTGAAACTTGGCACCTCTGTATCCATTAAAAATGGATCATTATTTTATCATTTTTTATCAATGGTTAATTTAAATATTTAGATCAGACTGGCAGGCCTGTTTATTTTTTTTTTTTTTTAAATATATATTGGCTTTTTTTTTTTTTTTTTGGCCCAGACCATTTAGTTTGTTTATTGGCCCATTAAAAACATCGTCCTAAATCTGCCGATTCAACTTGTTTGAAAATTTACCTATATTTTGTTGGGAAAGAGTACATGCTTTGGGCTAAGCAGACCTTCACCGTTTCATATCGAGTCGATATTCTTTTCTAACTCAATCATTTTTTATTTAATTTTTAATTAGTAAAATTGCATAGCCATTGGAAAAAAAAAAAAAAAAAGATATAACATCTCTACATTACTTAATCACCAAATTGCTTTGCAGAAATACCTTAGGTATCTTTTTACTGACATTGATGCCAACTTTTCAAATACAAATTTTCAAATAGATGTCATCTACATATTAAAAATTGTATCGACTTTGAATATTTCAGTGTAAACACCCGTTATTTTCACAATATTTTAGTATTTTTTAATAAGGTAGTCTAAAGAAAGGTAAGGTGGAGTGGGACAGTAGATTTTTCTGTTCATGTATCATTCTAAATATTTCATCAATCACATACAAGATAACCAATGTCAGTCCAATCTTCAGTTTACAAAAATTTTTGATCTGTATAAGCTTGCAATTGTATAAAGGAAACAATTATTTCAAGAATCAAAAGTAAATTTGCTTCATATACTTTTCATGTTTTTTGTATATTTTTCCTGAATTCTTCTATCAAAGACAATTATCATAAAATCTGGATTGTAAGCCGCTTTTTAAAAAAAAATGTTTCTTTTACCAAGGGGGGAGGAGGGGTTATCAAGATTTAAAAAAAAAATCCTTTAAATTCTGTTTTTAATATTAATTCCGAGTGTTTTAAAGACAAATAAAACATAAAATTATCACTATGTTTATTATATGTATATATATATGTATGAAATAAGAGAAGGAAGTGATCATAGGACAACGATGATATAACAAAATAAAATTGATGATACACATGCTATCCATGATCCCAGTAGCAGAAAGTGCGCGACCCGCAACGTACGTCGCAGATTAATTTTTGCCCTTGCAGATAAATTTGCTAACTTGGAAAAGAAAAAAAAATCCTTGTTTGTTAAAAAAAAAAAAAAAGTGAACAAGCCGCAGAAAAACGGCAAAATACATTCAAAGATCGCGAGAAAAAAAAAGATTTCATCAAAAGATTGCAAAAAACGGCGTATTTTGACATAACATCGCGAAAAAACAGCAGATTTTGTCAAAAAATCATGAAAAAATGGTAAATTTTGTTAAAAGATCGCGAAAAAAAACGGAATCTTTCGCCAAAAAATCCCAAAATCAACAAGATTTGTTAAAAGATCGCAAAATAAGATAGATTTTGCGAAAAGATTGTGAAAAAAAAATTTCGCGAAAAAACGACAGATTTTGCCAAAAGATCTCGGAAAAAAACCAGCAAATTTCGCCACTAAGTCACGAAAAATCAGCAGATTTCGCCAATAAGTCGAGAAAAAGCATTAAATTTCGTAAAAAAAAATCACGAAAAAACGATAAATTTCATCAAAATATCGCGAAAATGGCAGATTTCGACAAAAGATCGCTTAAAAACCTGCAGATTTCGTCTAAAGATCACGAACAAAACGGTAAATTATGTTAAAAGATCACGAAAAAAACTAATTTCGTCAAAAAAATCGCGAAGAAACGACAGATTTCGACAAAAAAACGTGAAAAAATGATAAATTTCGTTGAAAAATCACAGAAAAATGACAGGTTATGTCAAAGAATCTGAAAAAACGGTAAATTTCGTGAAAAAACTATACATTTCATCAGAAGATCGTGAAAAAATGCAAATTACGTCATATAATCATAAATAAACGGTAAGTTTCAACAAAAGATCGCAAAAAACGACTGATTTCGTCAAAATTATCGCGAACAGACGACAAATTTCGCCCAAAGATTGCGAAAAAACGGCAGATTTTAACTAAAACCGGGACAATACGGGAGATTTCGCCAAAAGATCGGCAAAAAACGATAAATTTCGTTTAAAAATTGTGGGAAAACGATAAATTATTTCTAAAAATAACGAAAAAATAACAAATTTTGTAAAAAAAAAAAAAAAAAAAAAAAAAAAAAAAAAATAGTGAAAAAACGAAAAATTTCGTCAAAAGATCGCGAAAAAACACAAATTATGTCATAAGATTGTAAAAAAAAAAGGTAAATTTCGAGAAAAGATCGCAGAAAAAAACTGCATATTTCATCAAACTAAACTCAAATTTTGTTAAACAAGTGAAAAGAAAAAAAGAGTTGGGAGTTTATTTTGCTGTTTCAAAAAAAAAAAAATTTTCTCTTTGCTTTCTTTAAAAACTGATTTTGCTGTTCCAAAAAATGTATTTTTCTGCATCAAAATTTTAGATCCAGTGTATTTAAAAAAATTATCATTCAGAATTTTCAATTTATTTTTCATAATATTTACTTACTTTATATTTCAAAGTATCACTGCTATAAATGTATAACATATATACTTCATGGTGAAAAAATAGGGACTTTAAATTTTCTGTGCAGTCTTTCTAGAATTATTTTTAGATTTTGATATTTTAAATTATTTTTGTCCTCCTTTTTAAATTTTTTTTTTTTGTACAGTTTAACATTCTATTATAATATTGATTTAATAACTAAAAAATTGTTTTGAGAATTTAAGGAAGCAATCTTATAGCATATTCTGTTCAATGGAATTGTAATTGTTTTCTTCATTTCATCACTATTACATAGGTAACAATATAAATGATTTTTTCCCCTCTATTTCTTCTGTGCTTTTAATCTTAAGCAAGTAAGAAACTTTTTCAATAAATATATGCTATACTATATTTCAATTTAATTTTAAATGAATTGAGCTGTAACTTCAAACTTAAAGAGCCACTTTACATATCATTACAATCTAATTCTTCAAAAAATATTAATTTTTCTATTAACTTATTTAGGTTTAGAGCAACTTTTGAGGAGAAAATCCGTTGTTTCCAAAATGAAGCAAAAAAATGAAGGATTTTATGCAAATGTAGTAGTACGTCCCGTATTGTGCATTCTATAATGACACTAATCGATGAATATATGGATACAACCCCTCTTGTTTTTGCTTCATTTTGGCAATAACGGATTTTCAACTTATTCAATTGACGATTATTTTGATCGTTTTCAAGTTATGATTTTACGACTTTCACAAAAGTTGCTCTATACATTTAGCTACTTACTTTTAATTTTAAATAAATTGAGCTGTAACTTCAAACTTAAAGAGCCACTTTACTTATCATTACTATCTAATTCTTCAAAAAATATTAATTTTTCTATTAACTTATTTAGGTTTACTATAGTTAAAAAACAGTTCTATTTTTATAATATTAATCAGTAAGAACCCTATTTATAATGTACATAAGGGTACTTGTAGATTAATCAGGTGTCTGTGTTATATATAGAAATATATGTCTATATACAATATATAACAATGTGGTGCCCGGCTAATCAAAAATTGTAACATTATCCCCGCAGACAATTTTCATCCCACTACATTTCTGTCGCAGACTCAGTCACAACTTTCTGCTACTGGGTCCATGATTAATCTGTAAACTTATACACACAGCTAAAAAAAAAGTGAACTTCAATATACGTTGTGACTGATAAAACCTGGCAGAATGGAGTTTTAATGCTAAATGAATTCTTCCAAAGAATCAAGAAATAAGTACCATAAATCTTCATTGTTGTCTAATTTTACTTTGTTGCTCCACATAATATTCCAATCTCTTGCAATACACCACTCACGAAATGGAACGAATCAAATCACCTCCTGAGATTAAAATACAAAAATGTTCTTTATCTATAGGTGTAAATCAACGGTCACCACGTGGCGATTAAAGTGTAAAAGTGGCGATTAAAAATCGGCGATCGATCACCACCCTAGTCACCAATCGGTAATTAAAAAATCTTATTAATTTGCTTTGTGAAATACAGCTTTTTTCATGGATATATGCATCTTTATTTTGTTTATATCTAATTAGTGAATTAGTTAATTCTTTCTTTCTATTGGATGTAACTAGATTTAGCAACTTTGTTGTACTTTCTATATTTTGACTTTTTACCATGAACTCTTCATTTGGATTATGTTTACAAGAAACAATTTTTTTCCTACAAAATGTAGTCATCAATTTTAATTCCAGATGCATTTCAAATAAATTATTCCATTTTTACCTCTGGAGATTTTAAGGACATTGCTGTATTTTATATCTTTCACTCTTGCCATATGCTTACTAATTGTACCAGTAATAGTTCGGTAAAACAGTTTTTTTTTTATTTATGATTAAAATTTATGTAAGTGTCAAGAAAGATTGAAACATTATAGCCAATTACTTAAAAAATATAGGACAAAATTAGTACTCGCCACTAGGCGAGTAATACTGCAAATTTAGCATCTGACTTTACTGCCATCAAGCAAACTTCCTCCACCTCACCAACACATTGGCACTCTCAGATTGCCTTAATAAGACATCCGGAGATTTGAAATCTCAGCCAAAGCAAAGAATATTTATATTTATTTATACACTCGCCAAACTTAATAATTACTACTTGTTAATCTTGCTGATATTAGATCCTACTAAGTTTTAAGTAAAAGTAACATATCAAAGAAAGATGTTCTTAAGAAACATATTCTTAAAGCTTAAAAACATTCTTATAATCTATGATGCAATCGGTTTTTAAAATGTAAGATTTAACCCTTTCAAATACACCAGCACAAGGAGGTAACTTTTCAACTCACAAATACGTATAATACTTTTTCTATGCTAAAAGTGTCTAAGCGTACATATTTCAGCACAATCTTTTAAAAGCATCTCAATAGACCAAATTTACACCCTCTTAAAAAATTTAAAACATACGGACGAGTAAATATATTTTTTACAAAATAAAAATTACAAAAAATTTGACAAAATCAATAAAAACCAGATCGTTTCATTGCAGTTTTGCCTTTGCATGGTGCAATTGTATATGTCCTGAAAAACTGAAAATATTTTCTTAAAGCTAAAACACTTTTATAATCTATGGTGCAATTTCTTTAAATAAAATACAAGATTTAACCTGTTCAAAGGCACCGCAAACACAAATCACATCCTGGCTCACAGAGAATACATTTTTCCTACACTAAAAGTAACTAAATGTCTGTATTTTAGCACAATCTTTTTAGAGGCTTTCAATAAACCAGATTTCCATTATTTACAAAAATTTTGGAACTTTCATATGGATAAAATTATTTTTTTACAAAATAAAATATCTGAAATTTTTTATGAATTCAGTAAAAACCTGAGTGTTCCGTCGCGGTTTCGTTCGCTTTCGGTAAGCATAATTTTCAAAAAATCAAATTACAAAGAGAACAAAATACCAAACAGCATGTGCTTTAAATTCAATAACTTTTCACGATTTTTCCATTTAAAAATATAAATTTTTACAAAATGAACTTAAAGATATAAAATCATAGAAATTTGAGTTTAATTTAAGGGTCATTTTAGAAAATAACACATTTGAAAACTGAATAACATCACGGGTCTGGGCAACGCTGGGCAGGTCAGCTAGTATTTAAATGTAGTTTATCACTTATAATTTTATCTGCAGTATTAATTATTAATTCATATTTGTCCATTCAGTGGAATACCAGTTTTATTTTTAACCAAACATTTGTAACTTGGTTACTCACTAAATTAAAAAAAAAAAATCATTTTGCCCAATATTTAAGAAAGTGGCTACTTACTCTTAAAAAGTGGCCACTTATGAAACTGGGTCTACCGGCCACTGGCTACTAATCGAATTTCCCAGTTTTCACCTATATCTTTATCCTACTACTTCCTTCGTTAATCCATTATCACAGTTAGACTTATTGATTCTAAATCTGTGTCATAATAATTTAAAGGAAAAAAAGGAACTTCGAAACTCTACAGCTTGGAGTAACATGACAATTAACAAATGTTCAAACCAAGCTCATACTTGGCAGTGTTTATTTTGGCAGTTGAAAGGGCAGCTCAATTCTGATTTTTAACCTTGCGTTCATGAGTTTTAATCGCGTACATAATACACTCCTGTTCGAGCTAATGTTGAACCTAAGCATGGAACATTCAATGAGCGCAATTAAGGGGTGGAGAGAGATCATTTCCAATTACGTTATTGGCTATTAAGTGGAGTGTCACAACAAAATTATTTCACTATTGGCGGAAACTCACAGAATTAAACAGGGGCAAAAGGTCCATAAGAATGCTATACATTATGGGTTATGCAAACGATTTTTTAAAAAATATTAAAAATAAAGCTTCCAACAAAATGTTTTTTATTCTAAAAAGGAGAAATGGAAAAATAGAATAGATTAATATTTCGGAATAAAAGATTGACATTTTAATAATACAATTGAGTTCTTTTTAGGAAAATAATTGTATATTACGCCAAATTAAGTTAAAAAGGGAATTTAGCTGATAATTAAATGTTAGCATGCTACTGAAATATACATAAAAATATATTTTTATAAGAATTTGGAGCGAAATCGAAATGGGAAAATGGCAAAAAAAAATTTGTATTATTACATATATGTGGAATATTGAGTGATTAACTTATGATTTAAGAAAAACTAATATTCTTGATAAGATAAAAAAGGTTTAATAGACATAAAATATATACGTAGCATTCAAAAATAACAGTAGAACTGAATAATATTCAGTATAAATAAGCTTCTCTGAGCTTTGGATTAACAATCCATCAAACTCGCCATCGCTGAAATCTATAGAACACCTCGTTCTTTCCACGCATCATCACACGAGTCTCATTTTGGATATCACGTTCATTAAATCATTGAGTTTATTATCTTTTATTGCTGGATACTTTATTCTTTAATCCCACATATATATGTAATTTTGCTAAAATAATTTTAAAGTATTCATCATTTATAATGGCTAATAACCATTTGCATGGTATCACAATTTACTGCCAAAAAAAGGAAATAACAATGTTATTTTCTTTCTCTGAAAATAGATGGCGACACCGTACAGATGTTATTTATTTAACTGGAAAAAAATTGATCAGTCTTGTAGAATTGTGTAAAATCGAAACGAATAGTAAAAACTTGCATTGTGTTGCCATTTATTGTGAGAGAAAGAAAATAAATAAATATGCAAAGAAAATCAATTCATATAAAATCAAAATTAATTAAAAATTAATAGTCCTAGAAACAAAAATGTTTTTAGTTATTGAATTAATTTCAAATGTTAAATAAATGAATGCCAGATTAATGAAATTAAAAACTTGATCAGCCTTGTGGAATTTTGTAAAATTGAAACAGATACTAAAAATTTACTTTGTGTCGTGCTCTATTGTAAGAAAAGGAAAATAACAATGTTATTTTTTTTCTCTAAATATGCAAGCAAGTTAAAAACAAAAAAGAACAATACCAGTAAGTTCATAGATACAAAAAAAACTTTTTTGTTATTGAATAATTTTTAAATATTAAATAAATAGGTGAAATTCATCTGTCTTGTAGAATTGGTTAAATTCCAGATTATCAAGCCCAACCAGTGGCTGAGAAGTTCTGACCTCTCAACTGGTAGACAGCAGGTGCTGGATTTGAACCCAATCGCGGCTGTCGGCCTAACCATTGAGAGTTTTTGTGGTTTTCTTCGAACCTTGCATTAATATGGATTAGGTTCCCTTAGAAAGACCCCCACGAAGGGCACTCCCCCCTTGGTCCTATATCCCAAGTGTAGATAATCGGACGACAAAAATAAACCAAACCAAACCAGATTATAAAGCTTTATTAAAATGTAAATTGAGGTTAATTTAAAGAAGGTTCATAATTTACAAAAAGATATGATTAATTTAAACAGATATCTAATTATTTATTATTTTGAAAATAAGGGTTTTTATTGTTATTATTTTCTTTTTTTTGGATGGAAATGGGGCTTATATTCAATTTCAGAAAAAAAAATCAAAATTGCTCATAAATGTGTGTAGGAGGGGGGAGCTTACTTTCAGGATTTTATGGTAATTATTGATACAAACGGATAAGATACCAACAACAGTTGGTTAGCTGGAAATATTAAAAAACTATTGACATATTTAGACAATTGAAAGACTCAATTAAAACATCTGTATTGCTAACACTAATTTTTACACGATTTCTATATTTCTTCTTGAAGCTTTCCTAAGCAAAATTTAAGTATAATGATTATTTCAGCATAACAAATAAACATTTTGTTATTTTGGCAAATTGTGCATCCTGTCCAAGTTGAATTGTCAGGAATTGACCAATCCAATGACAGCAGGATATTTCTGGTAATACAAACAGGAAAAGTTATGAATGATTTAGCAAATTTTTAACATTAATTGTGTTAAAACCCAAAAAAAAGCATCTTTCATTTCAACAAACTTTTTTTTTTTTTTTTTTTTTTTTTTTTTTTTGTCAAAAGTACATACTTTCTGCAGTATTTTCTAATTTTTTTGTTTGTGTAAACATAAAATTACTACAATAATAATATTTAAATATGTTATTGTATTTTTATATGAAAAATAAACATTTTGTAGATTTTTTTTCTCTTTTTACATGAATAGTTTAACTTTAAAAAAAAAATCTTATTACATCTAAAGTTATAAAGTGAATCACCAGTAAATGTCTGCTGAACCGAAAGTTTGTTATTAAAAAAAATTTATTTTTCCAAAAATAATATTTTTTAATATTAATTAAATTTTCCAATTTATATTTCATATGATTATACTTTGAGTTTAATTCTTTTATTTGGTTAATGTACTTTAATTTTAAGCTTCTGTTTTGTTTTCTATTGGTTTCTTCCACTGCCCTGGAAAAAAATGGTTCCTTCCGGAAGAAATCCAATACTGTTAAAAACATATACAAATCTGTAATTGAGATAGTTTTTAAATAATTCAAACCAGAAAAAGAGAAAAAGAAAGATACAGTACAGCCTCAATTATCCGCGCAATTGGGTGACAAGGGCAGCACGGATAACAAAAATCGCGGATAAATTGAAAAATAGAGTGCAAACACGAAAAATAAAATTTTCAACATAAAACTTTTTTATTGTACATACAGTGGCGGTCAAAAGTTTCCGGCCAGCAAAATTTTTTCAATTTATTTGTAAGTATACCCATATGAAGAGGAATCTCAAAGTGATACTTATACATTTTATTGACATAATAGTTAGGAACTTATTTATAGAAGAACGTGTAAATATCAATAAATTTAATTGGAAAAATTAAATATAAAGGAAAACGCATGTTCTCAAAAGTTTCCGTCCACCTTCACAAGTTTGTAAAAAAGTGGTACTGTAATAGAAATTTACTGTGATCAACAACATTCGCAATTAGTATTTTATTGTATTACTATTTTATTAGCTTTAATAATAAGTGCTTCAGCGCAGCAACGTGACATTCATACAATCAATGGTTAAAGATCGTCTATGGTACGTTTCTTCCACATTTCTTGCAATTTTGGAGAAATTTCGGCTGAGTTGGAATATTTATAGCTCCGCAGACTTTTGCCAACTTCTTTCCAAAAATCTTCTATTGGGTTCATGTTGGGTGTTTGTACTGACCATTTCAAAAACGAAATTTTTTGTGTGAAAACCATTGCTTATCGAGGCTTGCATACATTATTTATGTCGTTATCATGTTAAGAAAAATAGTTACGACCAAATGTTTTTCTCTTAGATATCCTTATACATTGTACCATTCACTTGGCTGTGAACTTCAAATAACAGAAGGACACTTTTTGAAGAAAATACTCCCCACGGCATGACTTCATTGTAGGAATAACATAGATCGAAGGATATCTTTTGTTGTTAGGTCATGGGACGTTGTGTCTGCTATCACTTCCAAAACTGTTTTGAATTCAATTAATAGAAAAATAGAACTTTTGTCCAGTTTTCACTTGACCAGACTTTGTGTTCCTTGGAAAATGCCAGTAGAGTACATCGGTATTTTTTTAACCTCTGAAAATTTTTTAACACCGACTCTTCCATAAAGTTCTGTATCACGTCAGCATCATAACACAGTAGACAAACTTATTCCAGCAATATTTTCATTCCGTAAATCGCAGTATATTGCAATGGAATTTTCATGCGGATTATCAATGATTTTTTCCTGGTAATTCTGTCCACAAGAATAGTAATTTTCCAGGGTCTCCCGAACCTCTGAAAGTTCTGAAAGCCATGGCCGTCTTTATATAATTTTAAAATATTGTTTACAGTCGATTTTACCGATCGATAA
The DNA here is from genome assembly GCA_964019185.1 of Maratus speculifer. Lineage (NCBI taxonomy): Eukaryota > Metazoa > Arthropoda > Arachnida > Araneae > Salticidae > Maratus > Maratus speculifer. The sequence continues at coordinate 63,767,604 of OZ025303.1, forward strand.
CTTAGCCACAATATCTCAGGAAGATAGGCCTTTTAGCGACAAACTAATCACTCATTTATGAACAATAATTGTTGAACTTTTCAAATTTGAATTCAAACTATGCTATACACGTTGACTCATTCATAAAGACAACCAAAAAATACTTTACAGATAGAAAAAAACTAAAGAATGATAAGTGGCCGGATACTTTTGAGAACATGTGTTTTCTTTTATATTTAATTTTGTCAATTAAATTTACTGATATTTACACGTTCTTCTATAAGTAAGTTCCTAACTAATATGTCAGTGAAATGTTTAAGTATACTTTGAGATTCTTTTTCATATGGGTATATTTACAAATTAACTGAAAAATTTTTGCTGGCCGGAAACTTTTGACTGCCACTGTACATGTGTACAGTACTGCAAAAACATTCGTTCTACGTCTAAATCACTAAAATAAAGAAGAGCAAACAAAAAAAAAATGCAACATACTGTATAAAAATTGTTGAGTTACATCTTTCTAAAATAATCAGTCACTTGTGTTGTTTGCTTCTTGCTTTAGAAACACCTTTTCAGTAAAAAAAAAAAAAAAAAAAAAAATCATCGCGGATAATCGGGACTCTGTTGTATAAAGAAAAAATGTTTTGGGCAAAAAAAAAAAGTATGTATATAAACAAATGTGTTTGTTTCCAACTCTGTATCTGTTTTTTAACTTTAATAAATGTAGTGGAAAATAATTTCACTTTTTAGATATTTTGTAAAAATGTAACTTTAGTATGATTTATTTTATTTGCAATTAATTTCTATTGGAAAATGTTTCATTAAATGCATAAATATCTTTCCAGATCTTAAAGACAAACCAAACAGAATCAACATACCTAAACAGATTCCTTCTTGATGTTCTGAATTAGGTTTTTTTTCTTTATGAAATTTTATCTGACTGTAAAGCTTTGAAAAGAAAAAAAAATGTGAATATTAATTTAGACCTTCCAAACTAAAATTTTCAATATTGTATATAGATCTTGTACTTCATACACACAGCAAGTTTTTTTATATGAAGGATTTCAACATGTTTTGTCATATATCCACTCTAAATAACCCTCTTTCCACTTCCACAAAAGAGAAACCATTTACTTGTGTAATATGCTTAAAAACATTTGCTGAAGATAGCTATCTAAAGAGACATATGAAAATTCATACAAAAGAAAAACCATTTATTTGTAAAATATGCTCAAAAGGCTTTTCTGCAAGCGGTGATATGAAGAAACATTATCATATTCACACAAAAGAAAAACCGTTCACTTGTGAAATTTGTTTAAAAACATTCACTTTCCGTGGTTCTCTAAAAGTACATCTCAGAACTCATACAAAAGAAAAACGATTTATTTGTGAAATATGTTCGAAAGGATTTTCTGAAAGTGGTGATTTCAAAAAACATGCCCGTATTCATACAAAGGAAAAACCGTTTACTTGTGAAATTTGTTTCAAATCATTTACTCAAGGTGGTGTTTTGACAAGACATTTAAGAACACATACAAAAGAGAAGCGATTCACTTGTGAAATATGTTTAAAAATGTTTGCTGAACAAGGAAATCTGAAGTCACATCTTAGAAGTCATACTAATGAAAAACCATTTGCTTGTGAAATATGCTACAAAAAATTTTCTTTTAAAGGTAATCTCAAGACGCATGTCAGTATTATTCATATGAAAGAAAAAACATTCACTTGTGAAATATGCTCAAAAAACTTTTCTCAGAACTCTAATCTCAAAAATCATGTTCATAGTGTTCATATGAAAGAAAAACCATTCACTTGTAAAATATGTTTAAAATCATTTAAATTAAATAATACTCTAAAATTGCATCTTAGAACCCATACAAAAGAAAAGCCTTTAATTTGTGTATTATGCTCGAAAGCATTTTCTAGAAGTAGTGATCTCAAAATGCATGCCCGTACACATACCAAGGAAAAACCTTTCACATGTGAAATATGCTTAAAAACATTTTCTCGTAGTGGTCATTTAAAAAGTCATCTTCAATCGCATACTAAAGAAAAACCTTTCACTTGTGAAATATGTTTAAAATCATTTTCTCTTAATAGTAGACTTAAAATACATATTAGGGTTCATACAAAAGAAAAACCATACACTTGTGAAATATGTTCAAAAGGATTTTCTCAGAGTGGCATTCTCAAAAGACATAAATTTACTCATACAAAAGAAAAACCATTCACTTGTGAAATATGCTCAAAAGGTTTTTACATGAAAAGTTCTCTCAAAATACATATCCGTATTCATACAAAGGAAAAGCCCTTCACTTGTGAAATATGCTCACAAGCATTTTCCCAAATTGGTAATCTAAAAAAGCATCTTAGAACTCATACTAAAGAAAAACCATTTACTTGTGAAATATGTTCAAAAGGATTTTCTCAGAGTGATTCTTTCCTAAAACATATCCGTGTTCATAAAGTACAAAACATTCAGTAGTGAAATATGCTATTACAGACATGCTAGCCACAGTTTTCAAGAATTTTTCCTTTTTCCCTGTAGGAGAGTAATTTTATATTTTAAAAATAGTTTTTTAAAAAAACATTCTCTATGTAGGCATCAGCAAGTATTTCTGAAAGTAGTTCTTTATAAACTCATGAAGGGAAATTTTATTTGTGAAATGTACTCTAAAAGTTTTATTCAAAATTGTCATCTGATTGCACACATTGAAATTTATAAAAAATAAAAACATGTTGTTTTGAAAAATGATTGAAAGTTTTTTTTTTTTTTTTTTTTTTTAAAGATATTTAGAACATATATACACAGACATACAAAAAATATTTTTTCATTTCAAGAACTAAAGGGTAAAACAAGATACAGTATAAATAATTAATGAGCATTTTAATAATTATCACGTTATTCTTTGTCTATAAAAAAAATCTAAGTGTTATTGTAGATACCTACATGAATAATTTGAAATATTTGCAAAATATAGAAAAAGTTTTATAGAATTATGACCCGTTTTTCTATAAGCTAGTTTATAAACTATAGAAATATGTGTAGGAGTTTAATAGAAATGTCTGTAAAGAAAAAGTGTTTAATAGAAATTTCTTCACTACAGACATTTCTGTTGAATGTCTACAGATATTTCTATAGCTTTTAAATTAGCTTATAGAAAAACGGGCCATTATTCTATCGGATTCTATGAAACTTTTTCCATAGAAACCTAAAAGAAATTTTCATAATGGTTATCTTTGATATGGAATGTATTCAAAATTGAAGTTTCGAATTAATTTTAACTAAATATGCAAATTGTGAATCAATTTTCTAAAAAAAACTTTTAGCAAGTAGTAATAATGAAATGCAATAAACATCTGCATAAATTAAATGATATAAAGTTAGACTTATTTCAAATAAGAAACAGATTAATAAAAATTTTATAATTATTTAATTGCTTTAGCAATTTAATAGTTCATAAATATTTCCAGTAAGTTCTCACAAAAGGGCGCATTAGATTGGTTTATAGGTAACTATTCCAAGTAAGTTTTAATGTATTACTTATTTTGCAATCTTCATTAATTTTAAATAAGCAAATTATCATGAGTAAAACTGACTTTATGCATATGTAATAAGGGGAAATTACATAGATAAGATATACAATACACTCCCTCAAATCATCAACCCTAAAATTCACACATAATTTACACATGTAAACAATGGAACATTCAGTTCAGATTTAGGGACAAAATTTGACTTTTTTAATCTACACCAATTTCATGTATATTTTAATTTGTAATATTTATTTATATTTCTGAATTCATGTTTTTTCATGAAGGAAAAATAAATTTATTTCTGAAAATTTTCAAGATATTACTGGTAATTACAATCATCTTACCAGATATACTTACATATTAATTAAGCTTTTCTGGTTATTAATTCTGGCTAAACCTGAAATAAAACCTCCTTATTTTATGATTTTGGTGTGAATTAGTAATGTATTTCTATGAGACAAGTTTCATTGAATAAATTAGGAAAAATACATTTCATCTTTATAAGGCATAATCAATCATACATTATTAATTATTAACTTGACCTTTGCTTTTAATATTTTAATTAAAAAAATATCTATTTTTATCATTTTAGTTTAATACTTATAAGCATACATTATAGTGTCGATTGCATCATTAATTACATTCAAATTACTGTATAAAAAATGTAAACAAAGCAATCACTAGAAATCCTCAAAATTCTAAAATCTGCACTACCTTTTGGTCCCAAGCTGTGCATATTTGAGAGAGTCTACTGCCTTATGAATTTAATTGGAAGTTTTTGCTGAAAACTTTTCTTCAAGAAATAATATTATCATAATTCTAAAGTATATTCTACATTTCTTTTAAAAGAATGATTCTGAATTCAAGTGTTTAGAATAAGCTTTCATTAATTTCAGAAGAATTCCTTTTTTACTATTTTTAAGCATCCATAACAAACATTATTTATCTCTGATAAATTTCATCGCACTATGTAACTTGTACAACTAACTTTACAGTGCTATATTTCATTTAGGATCAGGGATAATACAGTCCATCTCTACTTTCTTATATGTTAGTTCCTAATTTTTATATAACATATTTCATGTCTATATAGTCAGACTAATGTGGAAGCCCCAGTGTTTATTTTACATTGATGACTGATACACATATTATCTACTGCACTAATGAACTTTGCATCTTGTACAGTGTCTAAATGAAAAATAATTTTACCTAATTTTCTTAAACCTTGTGAGAAAATTTTTATTTGGATGAAATTGGAAGAACAATTGTTATATTTTAAAGATATAAAATAAACTTTGTTCACTATATTTATTCAAGATGTATTCCTCATTTTTCATCAGTATAATGCACAAAGTATATCATCTTTGTTATTAATTTGCTTTTCAAGTATTTCATTGAAGTTTAATGGCATGTACCTTCAACTTAATGCCAAAAGTATGTTATTATACTTATATGCCATGCTATAAAAGGTAAGTTTGGAAAATTCAGTTTTGAATTCATGTTTTATTGCATAAAATGTGCTAAGTTTGTGTAAAAAAACCCTTTAAAGTATATTTGTGTATAGGCATATTTCAGAGAAATCATTCTTCTTTGAAATATGTAATGAAAGTTTTTACTGTATATTTTTTGTTTTTTGCTATCCATTTAATTTATTCAATTGAATTTTTAGGAAATGAAACAAAAAATTATTTTATGTAAAAAGACTGGAAAAGAGTGTTATAATTAATATGTATGATGATTTATCTGATATCTCCAAATCCATTTGATAGAAAATTTCACCTTTTTTTTAATTCGCGTTTGTAATCAACGGTAGGTGGCGTTGTTCTGTTGGGGGGTCACACCGATAGAACGGATTCCCGGTTTGTTTACCTAATGTAATCGTACGGGTAAATAGCATCTGCTTTGAAATATTGTGAATAAATTTAGAGTTATCCTTAAAATATTAGTGTAAATCATAAAATATAAAAGATTTTGGACTGTTATAAACTGATTAAAACAAGAAATGGCGTAAAATATATAGAAAAGTATCGTTCAAAAGGCTTACTATGATGTAGTATAATATCGTCTCTGCAGTAATGAAACATACAGTGTGGGTTTGTGTTTATAAACATGCAATATTAAAAAAAATTAGGACAGAATATTAGGTCTATTGTTTTTACAAATAGAAGATAAGAATGTGTCTTTTTATTTATTTATTTTTTAAAAATAAGTTTGGATTATTAATACGCGTAGGTAATCAAGTTAGTTCAGCTGTATTTTTATATATGATACTGCAGTTATTAATGCTTTTAATTTATCTAAATAAATGATATTCTTGAATGTATTAAAAAATTGTATTTTATTATTAATCATCACTTTACGCTGGTAAAATTAAAAGGTACTATATGCGAAATTTAATAACTGTTTACTCTCAATTAGGCCTATTATATTAAATTATGAATCAATCGTTGGCTTAGTCAAAAAAACATCGCGAAAGGAATTTAGATAAAAACGAAATTTATTTATTATTTTTACATTTTGTGCAAGTAAGTCTGGCAAAAATATTTCAAACTTATATTTTTATTGACTTTGAACTAAAAAAATATTCCTCAGATACAGTAGGTTTTTATTAGTTTTGTGTATTTATTAGGTAAGCATCTTGAACGATATGTTTATAAATACAAAAATCAAGATAAAACATCCTTAACTTACAAAAAAAAAAAAAAAATCTAGCAATAACCAAAATATACAGAAATTTAAGTACAATTAAAAAACAACTGTTTCAGCATGTGAAATCTGTCTCTAGATAACTTAAAATATCGAATTAATCCTTTTTTTTTACATACTCACAAATTCAATTGCTTTAAGGTAATCACAGTAAAATGTAAAAAAGTGTACTTAAAATTGCACAACTTTTTTCCATAAATGCCGTTTTTTTCTATATAATGAAAAAACAAATCCATTTTCATAATCCTATCTTTTCTTATGTCGAATTGTTAGTTTATATTTCCCGTAAGCTTGTTTTGTTTTCAAATAAAACATTTTGAATCTAATGAATTGTTTAAAAATCTGAAGAATTTATCTTTGTTAAGAACAATTTCATAAGATTCCAGTTTTGTACCAATCTATGATTTTGACAATAGGTTAATAAATAAGGAACTTTTATGTTAGTTGGATGTAAATTTTTATTTCTCAAAATTCATATTTTTATAATTAGAAATGCATATAAATAATACCATAATTCATTTATAGTAGAAACATGAACAAAAAAAACCTTCTTTTTTAAGTAATTTAACATCCATAGGCATGGTTCCTACTATCTGACCACAATGTGTTAAATGAAATGAATGGAGGCATGAATTTTAAATGAAAAATGTGTATTCAAAGAAAATGAATAGAAAGTTTATATCCCAAATGAAATAAATGCAATACAAATAATGGTGATGAAAGCAATATCTGATAATTTATTTCCTGTGTCCAGCCAACATGAAAGTACCAAAATTATTTAAAGTTTGAACAACTAGATCAAAAATCAGCAAGGTTTATATTACTCAATGTCATTTTTTGGTTAGCTGAGCACCAATATTTATATATATACATGTGTGTGTTTTTGCTTATGAAAACCAATTATCAACACGAGGGATATATGACCTAAAAGGGGGGGGTTGCCCTCCATGGAGCTTTTTTTAAAGGAATCTAACTCGTATTTATGCAAGAAAATCCAAGGCTCGAAGAAAAACACAAAAACTCCAAACAATTAGGTCAACGGGTGTGATTGGGTTCAAACCCAACAACTCCCATCTACCAGTTTCGAAAACAGAACTTCTCGTCTACCGTATTTTCCGGCATATAATCCGTGGATTATCTGTTAAAAAACCTCGAAAATTTCAAGTGCGGATTATCTGCCGGTGCGGATAATAATATGAAATTTTTTTCAAGCTGAACTGATTTCCCATTTCTACCGGCAATTATAAAATGTAAACATATCAAATGATTGTCTGTTTGGGAAACCACTCGCGGAGCTGCTTGTGATTGGTTCACATAATGACATAACCGTTCTAGTGGGAGTGGCCTTCGATTTTTAAAGAATATTTGTCTAGTCTTTTTGCAACATGCTTCTATGAAGAATACAGAGTTTCTCAGCTCATCTCGATCAAAAATTACAATCTACTCATTTGTTAGCTTAATCTTCTTTTATTTGTCACATGGAAAAAGAATTTTGCTTAAATTACACATCTGAATTTAGCTGGATGTAATAGAAAAGGCAAAGGTTGTAATAGATCGAATATAATCGATTGCCATAATCGAATGTTCGATTATGGTAAAAGAAAAGGGAAAAAAATTTATTCAGGGAATAAGAGTCTCTTACTTATTTTATTATTAAATATTAAAAATTATTATTAGTAAATAATATTTTTACCTGCTATTATTAAACAATTGTCAAGCATTATTGGTAATAGATCGAATAAAATCGATCACCATAATCGAATTTCTGTTATAGCAGAAGAAAGAAGGAAAAATTATTAAACTATTGTCAAATATTATTAATACTATCGATTATTATTTTAACTTGCATTTATCCTATAATTATTTTTTTTATTTACAATTATCATTTAAATAGGACAACTAAATCAATAGAAACTTTATTTATTAGTATTTTTGCGGCGTATAATCCGCGGATTATACGCCGGTGCGGATTATCTGCTGAAAATTTTTTTCAAAGGTCAAAATTTACATCTGCGGATTATACGCAGGAAAATACGGTACTGGTGGGGCACATGTGTGTGTATAAATATATATATATATATATATCACTGGCACCGAACTAGCCAAAAAGTACCTACTCGATACTTCTTAATTCACATTATGTAAATATAACATTTAGCAATACCTAACACATTACTCAGCTAGTTTTAAAATTTGAGAAAAGCAAAAGAATTGTTAAGAGTAAGAATAAAAATAGTTTTAAAAAATCTGACTCTTTTATAAACATTTAATGTTTATTATAAAAATAACAATTTCAGAACTGCAATTCATGTTGCTTCTAAAAATTTCTGTTACAATGCATTAATTTGATGTATTTCTGATTATGAAAAATTACATCACAAAAGGCCAGATAATATTATTTCCAAACAATTTCTATTGAAATATATATTTACAAGTGAATATTAATTAAGTAAGAAAATATTAAAACAAATTATCTGCAAAAAAAATTCAATGGGGAAAAATTAGGTTATTTCAGTCAACTGAATGAAATTACCGTCATATGTGCTAATCCAATGGAATGATTTTTTTTTTTTTTTTTTTTTTTACACTTGCACTTCACCATTTTGAAACGATTCTTTTTGCATTGACTAGCTGAGAGTAATCTGTGCAGAGAGCATTTTTTTTTTCATTTTGTTCACAAATATTTTTAATTGGGACACTTTCATTTTCAGAACCGGTTTCAAAGGTAAAAACATCCTCATGAAAAAAAAAAAAAAAAAAAAAAAAAATGAGAAAGTAAAAAAGTGCAGATGTAGAGATCAATCTCAGCTAGCCAATGCAAAAAATTAAAATGCACATGAGATATTTTTAAAAACCTCTTCCATAGGATGAGCATTAATGAGCGAGTCTTTCCAGGTGACTGAAATAGCTCCTTAAGGTATCTGCCTACGTGCAGAGCACTTTTTTTTTTTAAAACAAAGGACAGTTTTGAAAAAATATAATAATTTTTAGTTCTATTGTATTACAGAATGATAAGAAAACATGAAATTCTAGCAATATCTTTTTAATATTTTAAAAAATTGGGGTTTTTTACTGTTTTTTTTTTTAGCAAAATTTCAAGTTTATGCCAGACGGCGTACACTCAATTCAAATAAATATATTTCAATTTCCTTTATGCTGCACACTTCTATAACACTTATCTGTGTACTGAACTAGGATTTTTACGATATCTTCAAAAATAGCCGAAAACTTCCAAAATATGTAAAAAATTAAATTTTTTTCAGTAAAAAATACCATTTTTTCAGATTCGAGTGCCTATAAAATACTTAAAATTTCACATATAGCTTAGATCCTAGTTCAGAGCATAGTGAGTGATATGGAAAGCATTCTTACAAAATTTCACTGAAATATCTTTAAAACTTTTTATGTAATGAAGTTTATCGCACATGGACATAACGAAAAAATTGATTCTCCAGAAATTGCATTTAAAGATTTCTTTTTAGGTAAGAAACTACAATATTTAATTTTTACGCTTAAAATGCACCACATTTATATTCTAACCTTTCCTTAACTTTATTTATAACTTCTTAGTAGCTCTTTTTGTTTTCCTGGTATGTTTTGCTGTGTATAGCGAGGGACGATTTGAATCTTTCATTCCTAGCAAAATTTCATGCTTACGCCAGACAGCGTACACTCAATTCAAATAAGCATATTTCAATTTCCTTTATGCTGCATACTTCTATTATACTTATCTGTGCACTGAACTAGAAGTTTTACAATATCTTCAAAAATAGCCGAAAATTTTCAAAATATGTAAAAAAGTACATATTTTAGTAAAAATTACCATTTTTTCATATTTGAGTGCCTATAAAATAATTAACTTATGAAATATACCTTAGATCCTACTTCAGAGCATAGTGACGTTGAAAGCATACTTACAAAATTTTACTGAAATATCTTTAGAACTTTTTATATAATGAAGCTTATTGAACACAGAAATAATGAAAAAAAATAATTTTCCAGAAATCGCATACATGTATTTTCTTGTAAAAATCTAATATATTTAATTTATACAATTAAAATGCACCACATTCATATTCAAACCCATTTTAACTTCATATTTAACCATTTTTAACTTTTTAGTAGCTCTTTTCATTTTTCTGGAAAGTTTTGCAGAGGATAGCGAGTGACTTTTGCATTTTTTATTCACTCATCATCCATTTTAAAATAGTTTGTGATCATATTTTGTTCAACTGATACTCCTAATTGTTCGAATACAGGTAAAAGTCCTAAATATCCTGAATTATAAATTAAAACTAATAAATTAATGTGGTTTAGAATCGTAATAAATTGTTCTTTCATAGAAAACAATTAAAAAAAAGATAGAAAATTTTCACAAAAATGGCCATTTGGATGTTTATTAAAATTTCAACATCTCATCTTCTAATAATAGTAGGAATAAAACTAAAACAGATTTGGAATCGTAAAAGATTGCTCTTTCATATAAAACAATAAAAAAAAAATTTGAAACTTTTCACCAAAATAGCCAATTTGATGTAGGCATATACCTTAAGTCGTATGTAAACAAATCTTTAAATTGTCATACTTAAAAATACTTTCTTGTTGCATTTAACAGAAAACTTCATTGTAAAAGTCTAAGAGGCTGCAACATTTTTTTATTTAGCTATTTTACACAAGTTGAATTACAAATATATTTTATATTTAATTAATAAGAAAAACAGGTGTCGTAACAGCAGCAAATGTGATGCTAGAAACCTGAAACTCCCCCAGTCAAATAGAAATGAATTACAAAATAGTGTTACTAATCATAATAATAATAATATTCTTTAGTCTTTCATAATTGGGTAATCTTTTTACAGAGATAACTAGAATTTTTCAGAGCATTCATAATCTGGGCATGGATTGGTATAAACATACCACATAGGATACAAAGATTCTTAATTTAAAAAATATTATTACTTTATTTTATATTTTACTTACAAGGAAGGTCTCCATTGGGGGCATACTCAGAATTTTTTGAAAAAAATACGAATTAAACTACCCATGTAGGTAATAAAGAATCAGTGAAAATTAGCGGCGGAATTACATTATTAGATATGTAAAAAAATAAAATAATTTGGAATAATTGGCGTGAAAAGCTGAAAGCGACGCGGGATTTGGCGAGCAGTGCATTTCTTCGCCAAAAGCAGACGGTTTTAACGAATCTGAAAATTGATTTTAATTGACTTCAATGTGAAAAATCTGCAGCATTTACTGCAACGCCACTCCACTACTTTTATAGAATATCTCTCTTCTGACCAATGAGAATGCTCCATAGCACTGTGAATTGACCGTTTTCTATAAAAGCGGTGGAGTGGCGCTGCAGAAAATGGTACAGATTTTTAGCGGTGTTGTAGCTTGTGCAACACCGTTAAAAATCTGCTGCATTTTGCTGCAACGCACTCCACCGCTTGTATATAATATCTCTATTCCAATCAATGAGAAAGCTCCATTTCACGGCCAAGTAACCGTTTTCTATACAAGCAAGGGTGTGCTTTGCAACAAAATGCAGCAGATATTTAACAGTGTATTTTTCAATTTGGAACAATTTTAATCAATTTAAATTGTATTTTAAATGATAAAATAGATTAATTTCATTTTGTTATAAGTATATATAAACGTATATGACAAAATTACACTTAAAGTAAAGTAAAAATGCAAAACTAAAATTACTTAAACTAAACTTATTTAAATAAATTGAACATAGAAAGTTTTTTCTTTAAAAAGTATTCGAAGCGTAAAAGCGTATTTTTCAAAATTTCGTTTTTCGCCAACCGGAGATAAATCGCCAAATAAACGAAATTTTTATTATTTTTTTACGGACGTTATAAGGAGATTCCGCCGAAATTGTTTTTATAAACATATATAAGTATATGAGAAGAACATTCTGTAATTTTTTCAGATTTTTCTGAGTATGCCCGTATGGAGACCTTCCTTGTTAGTTTCTTTTAGAAATCTGCCTCAAATTTTAGTATAAAATAAATACAATGACATATTCAATTGACTATAACTGTCTCTAAGGTCAGTACATGTATAACATTATCCACTCTTTGGTAATTTTGACTCCCCTCGCTCCTTTACAATATTATATGTTGTTATTCCTCAACAATCCCTCCATACCTACTCCCTCAATGATAACATTATCAATATTTGAAAAAAAATTTTAATTTTACAATTCTTTTCATTATTATACATTTATAATCCACATAATTTACAAGTTTAGATGAACAGAAACCGGGAGAGGGTAGCACAGATAATCACCTCATTAAGCTCACCGGTGAAACTCTAATTAAATCTTAATTTCCATATTAAAACGCAATCTGTCTGCCAAGTTATATCTTGGTGGAAAACATCTATAATCCAGACTTTAGTTGATTCATAGGTTTACCCTTATATTTGCCTGCTACCAATCCTCCATGTTATCTATTGAATCCATGGCTTTAATTAGTAGTATAATTTACTCAAGGAAGCATAAATATTGTACCATATAGTTTATTTACACTTATGTACAACAGCCGCTCAAATGCAGCGCATCAAGTCAAGTCATTCATACATTGTCGCTGAATGGAAGTTTAATTCTTTCAAATCAAGCAGCTTTTCTTGAATTTTTTCATTGCGTATTCCAAACACAAGTTGGTCAAGCAGCTAGTTATTTTATGTATTTCTGAAATTACAGAATGATGTGGCCTATTTGATGTAGCCTTTATTTGATGTAGCCTTTCATTTTTTAATGGATAAATATAATGATAATGTTTTTTTTTTACCTTACCTTTCATTTTTGGTACAGATAATCTTTTTTTTTTTTTTTTGGATAAAGCAATTGAAAGTTAGAGTAATTACAATTTAAAGAATTATTTACAAACAACTATATCTTGTGCTCTAATTGAAGCAATACACCTCAAATTTATACAAGCACATATAACCATTGTAAAATGGAACTTTATCAGTTTTTTTTTTTTTTTTTTTTTTTTTTTTTAAATCTGAATTTTACAATAAAGTAAAACATTTAAGCTACATGTAAATTGGGATTTTAATTATTGTAGTCTCAACCAACCCAACAAATGCTTTTAACAGGAAGTTTTGTTGATCCTTTCCTCTCCCCAAAAATTTTTAAAAACTAATTACTATATAAGGGTTCAATGCATTAATATGGCTATAACTTGGACTTCAGTTAATGAAAATCCATAATCCTAATCATCCAAACTTTAATGAGAGGATATATGATTACTACAAGGCAGGACTCGTTTTTTCAAAACCCTCCTCTTTCAAAAATTCTTTTGAAAGCAAATTTTTTATAAATGTTGAGGCAGTCCACACATATTTCAGTATAATTGCAATATAAGGGCCAATATTTTAAAACAGTTAAAACTGGGATTTTGATTAACATGACTTGCAAAAATTTTCGTAAGAAAGGAGAAATTTTGTAGGGTTTTTTAATCATTGAAACCAATTAAATTTTAGTTTAGAATAAATATAAAGCAAGTATACATAACCATTGATGAAACAGCAACAAAAAACTGATGATAAATCACAATTCAATTAACACGTTTGCTGCTGCTTATGTAAAGATGTGATGACAGTCAATACCACACTGTAGAAGTGGGTTTTATCCAAGAAGCCGATTTACTTTTTATAACAAAGAATCAGTGAAAGATTTTCCCACGCCAACACAAGACTGGCTATTGGACATCACGCGCTGGCACGTGAATGGCCCCTTAACGTTGGCGCCATATCACATGCTTTCGTGTGAGCGGCAGCAAATGTGTAAAAAAATGAAAAATCATGAAAATCACGGTCATTTGTGATCTTGTCTTATTGCAGACGCATGTTTACATTGGCTGATGATGGTCTGCTTAAATTTTCAGCCTGAAACGCATCCTGTGTGTGAATTGTTTTATGGTGATTAAACACAGTTTTATTATTTAATATGTAATCATTATAAAGGGGGACTTTGTTATTTATGGAAGCTTCCTAACTTTTAATATAAAATTAAAGTAGGACCCATCAAGTTGAAAATACTTCTATTTAAAAACAAATTTCAGTATGGAATTTAACAAATTTAAATATTATACAAAATATATTCTTAAAAAAAAAAAAAAAAAAAAAAAAAAAACTTGGAGAGCTAATATTAAAGCCTTGGTTGGAAATCTGCAGATTGGCATATTGAAAATTAAATCAATATTCATAATGCACAATATGTTTTTTCTTTTAATGCATGAATTATTCCATTAAAGACAGTCTCTTGGAAAACCTGGTGAGACTTAAAATTATTTTACATTTTTATGAGGAACGCATGACCCATTCATATCGACACAAAAGTTGTTGAAGAATATCTGTATAATACTACGCAGTTAAAAGTATACATAAAAACTTCTGTAACTACCATTAATAAAGGCAACTCTATAATATTAACCATTGATGAAATTCATGTAATTAAAATGAAGAAAGCAAATAATAAATAAGAATTACTACAATTAATATCATTAATAAAATTTTTACCATGATTTATTATTGAAGTTATGCAAATTCATTGTCTTCCATCCTCACTATTCTGAACTAAGCCAAAAATTTCTTTTTTTTCTTCCATTTCAATAACTAACATCTAGTATACAGAAGTAGGAGTAATTGAGAAAGTATTGTCAATGGTATGATGTGAATTAACAAACCATACAGCATAGACAATACACATTCAATAAATATGCTGGGACTTGTTGGTGAGAGTGGTGAGAAGAAAATGTCACTGAAAAGAAGAAAAAAAAAATCCACTATTTATAAATTTGAAAGAGCACAGAAAAAGATCTAATAAAATGTAGGGTTTAAATATTAAAAATATACCCTATATTTACTTTAAAAATTATGTTAAAATACCATAAAATTAATCCTGTGATTTTTTCTTTTGATTCATCTAATTAAATTACTTTAAAGTCTACATTTACATAATGTACACTACAAAATCTAAATAGTATAAAATTTTTTGCGGAAAAAAAATCTGCCTTTGAACTTTTTTAAGACAACATAACTTTATGGACACAAAACTTTATTATACATATAAAAATGAGAACTGAGAATCTTGTTACTAAATACAATAAAAGAAAGATTAGCCATTCATTGAATATTTAGGCACTATAAACAATCGTCAATAGTTATTTATTTTTATGATGATTTTGATCTGTGTTCGAGAAATGCAGTTTTTCAACAATATTGATTACTATAAGATAAATTATATTCTATCATAAATAATAAAGGATTTAAAACTTACTTTAATCAGAATACTGCATTCTTTTAGAACTAGGAAATAATATTTTAATGATACACTTTTATATAACAGCTTCAAAAAGTTCTATTTTCGGTATACTTTTATTTTATACTACTGTCTGCAATGTATTTAGATTAGAAATTCCAAAATCAGTAAGAATTTTATCTTTCAAAAGTAAATTAAACTGAAGAGTTCTTAAGAGAATGATATATTTATGGATTACAAAAAGTTATAAATAACAACATTATGAATAAATTTAGTTGTTCAACCTATTTTAACTTATCATTTGATAACCTGATGGTAATAAAATAACAAATCAAAATAGTTTAACACATTTACTCAGTTTTATACCTTTTAGAACAGACATGCTCAAAAGCTTCAAATTGAAATTCGCAACTTTTAGGCTAAACTGCACGATTATCTTTATTCAAAGTATCCATAAAATTACCCAACCTTTTTTGTTTAGGTTAAATTTTCGTAAATTGATGTGTCATCAAGCTTGGATTAAATACGATACTATCGGATTATACTTTAATCAATGAAAAAACTAGCAGTTACTTTTGCTATATTTTTTTTAAGACCATAAAAATAAGGGTAAACAGTATTGCATGAAAATAACCAAATAAACTAAATACGTTTCAATACAGTACGTAAATTGATAGTGTAAACAAAAGAAACAAAAAACAGATTGCAACGTCGTTTCATTAAAATTTTTAATGAATATGACTTACATTAAAACGAAAAATGTAAATACCGAAAAAATAAATTAACATTTTCACTTGTCAATCAAAAAATTAATAACACTGGTATAATACGATTTTTAATTTTTACAGAGCTTGTAAACAAAATACTAACATTAATTAAATTAAATAAATCATACATATTACTCACTTTAGAAAATAATGTTATCAAGAATAAATATTTTAAGCAGATGCTCTTCAACGGTGATATTTCTTTTCCCAACTCCAAAATATAAATTAACATTGCCGTCTACTAAACAGCAGATTGCAGTATTGTACTTAACAAATTCTTTGAATTTCGAAATTTATGGATACTCAAAATCTTTCAATTCTCGTTATTTACACAAAGGTACCTAGAAACTTCAGCCACATGTTTTAATCGGTCTTTTAAAATCGCATTTTATAAAGTTACAAGTTAATAAAATTCACGCTTTTTGCATTAACTTCTATGGGGAAATCCAACAGCATACGTTCAATATTTGATTCCGACTTCGTCCGCGAGAGGGCGAGCATTTCGTTACAAACGCGAATAATCACTTTCATTTGTATAGTTGTACTCTTCTCATAATGTAAATACTAGATGTGCCATTGTTATTGTACTTCATCAAATCATTTTCAAAATAGTTCCTAGGTTCTAATTTTATAGAGCAAACAAATGTGTGATTTAAGGTAGAAAATAAAATTTAATCATTAGCACAAAACTTTATTAAATTTTTTTCTGATTCCATTAAGAAAAATTGTATCTAAGACAAAAGACAATTAACCTTACTGATAACCAAATATTTGAAAGAATTTGTTTAAATCACAGGTATCAACAGATACCTTGTACATCATATGAGTTGCACAGTACGCAGTAGGGTGGGCCAAAAAGATGCAAAAATTGATTTTCAATCTGCAATACTGCAGAAAAGTTGCAAATTCAAAAGATTGAAAATGAGTAAAAAATGAAATAAAATTGGTTTATATTTTCCAGTTGTGCACACACTGTAAAGTTTGCCAGAATGTTAAAAAATGTCCAGTTATTACAAAAAATTTTTAATTAGTCTTTTCGCAAATTAATATCTGAAATTCTGATATATTATAAGAGCAAAACATAATTCTGAAATATTATTTAAATCTTTCAGTATCTTCCGGTCATGCATGCACTCTAAAGTTTTAAGAAGCTGTTACACTTAAAATCTAAGTAAGATGAAGGATTATCGTAAGAATATAATTCTTGCCAACTATTAGAACAAATGAGCGACCGAAAGATGTTGATCGACTTAAATAATATAATATTTTAAAATTGTGTTTTTTTATTATAATACATAAGAATTTCAGCTATTATGTTCGTAAAAAGGTTAATTCAAAATTTTTTGTAATAATGTGAAATTTTCAACATTTTGGCAATATTTACAGCGCATGTGCGACACGAAAATATACGCCAATTTTATTTCTTTTTATAGCTAAATTTTAGTCTCTCAAATTCGTAACTTTTCTTCTGCATTGTAAATCGAAAAAACTTTGTAATAATGTGAATTTTTCAACATTTCAGCAAACTATACAATCCCATGCGCGACCAGAACACATAAATCATTTTTTCTATACTCAATTTTTAGTCTCTCTAATTTGACCCTTTTCCGCAGTATTCCGAATAGGAAATCATTTTTTTCAGTTTTTCAGCCCACTCTAATAAGTATAGTATAATTTTTTGTACATTGCCTATAAATCTTTAAATATTGCGACACTTAAGATTTCATAGCATCTGTTCCAGTTCAAACTATTATTGCCTACTTTATTTTGAAAAAAAAAATAAATGGTCTGTTTATAACTTAATGTATCATATGCAAAAGAGACGCTGAAATTAGCATCATAATAGAGCATGTTCCAATCAGGGCCATAACTGAGAGGGTGCTATGAGTGGCTTAGCCTCCCTCCCCCCTAAAATATTTTGAGATTCCTCTGGAAAAGATTCCAAGGTCACTAAATGAATTTCTGTTCTGAAAATTTATATGAAATTCTGTTCAAAAATCTAATTTAGTTTTAAGACCCTATCACAGTTTTGCAGAAGTACTAGATTGTATCTAAAATAAGTGTTTCAACACTCATCCATCCTATTTGCACATATGAAGTTTACATGATGTTTAATTTTGGACCAGTTATACACTCAAAATTTTCATCATAATATACTTTTCTTAGCATAAAATGAAGTTATTACAACTGTTTAATAAGAAACATAGTACCTACAATGTGAATATGCTTTAATTTATCTTTCTGTGTCAGAGGAGAGAGAAAAATAAAATAAGAGCTACCTCCCCTATTGGTCACTTCTAGCTATGGCCCTGGTTTCAATGCATCCTAGCCCCACCAGTGGCCGAGAGATTGTGACCTCTCAACTGGTAGACAGCAGGTGCTGGGTTCGAAACCCAGTCGCGACTGTCGGCCTAACCATTCGGAATTTTCATGGTTTTCTTCGAACCGTGCGTAAATACGGGTTAGATTCTTTTAGAAAGACCCCCACGAAGGGCACTCACCCCTCGTCCTATATCCCTAGCGTAGATAATCGGACGACAAAAATAAACCAAACCAAACCAATGCATCCTATTCCGCCCTACTATATTTCGAAAAACGTAATATTTTAAAACTGTTTGTTACTTAACCCATTATAGCCTAGTGGTATCATATAGTACAAGGAAAGTTTCAAGCTTTTTTTTTTTTTTTTTTTAAATACAGTAGACTCCCTCAAATCCGCAACTCTCTAAAATCTGCATATATTTTATGGATGTAAACAATGAAACTTCCAGTTCAGATATTGCGACAAAATTTGATTTTTTTAGTTTTGCATCAATTCCATATACAGTAGACTCCCTCAAATCTGCACAGCTTGGGACCAGAGGTTGTGCGCGGATTTTAGAAATTTGCGTATTTCTGGTCATTGCTTTGTTTAAATTTTTTTGAACAGTAATTTGAATGCAATTAATAGTGCAATCAGAACTATAACGAATGCTTACAATATAATAAAATATTAAATTAAGTAATAAACTAAAATAATAAAAATTCAGATAATTTTTTAAATGATTAAAGTACTAATAGCAAAGGTCAAGTTAATAATCAATACTGTATGATTAAATGCATTTTTCCAAAATTATTCAACAAAACTTGCCTCATAAAAGTACATTACTAATTCACATCAAAATCATAAAATAAGGATTTTTTTTTCAAATTTAGCCAGACTTAATAACCAAAAAATTTTGATTAATGCATAAATATATTTGACAAGAAGATTGTGATTACCAGTGATATCAGAAATATCTTGAATTTTCTCCAAAAATGTTATTCTCCCTTCATGAAAAAACATGAATAGAGTATTATTAAGAAAATTATGAATTAAAAAATTGATACAAAACTAAAAAAAATCAAATTTTGTCCCAATATCTGAACTGAAAGTTCCATTGTTTACGTCAATAAAATATGTGCGGATTTTAGAGAGTTGCGGATTTCTGGTTTGCGGATTTGAGGGAGTCTACTGTATTTTTTATTTTGTAATTTTCTTAATAATACTCTATTCATGTTTTTTTCATGAAGGAAGAATAAATTTTTTGGAAAAAATTCAAGATATTGCTGATATCTCTGGTAATCAGTCTTCTTAACAAATATATTTATGCATTAATCAAGATTTTTTGGTTATTGAGCCTGGCTAAACTTGAAAAAAAAAAATCTATATTTTATGATTTTGATGTTAATTAGTAATGTACTTTTATGAGGCAAGTTTTGTTGAATAATTTTGTAAAAATCTTTATAATGAATATTTAATCATACATTATTGATTATTAACTTGACCTTTGCTATTAGTACTTTTATCTTTTAAAATACTATCTAAATTTTTATTATTTTAGTTTATTACTTACTTTAATATTTTATTATATTGTAAGCATTCATTATAGTTCCGATTGCACTATTAATTGCATGCAAATTATTGTTTAAAAATTGTAAACAAAGCAATGACCAGAAATCTGCAAAATTCTAAAACCTGCACAACCTCTGGTCCCAAGCTGTGCTGATTTAAGGGAGTCTACTGTACTACTATTTTTGAATAGGAATGATATCTTTAATGACTTAAACTTTATGAAAAATTAAGCAAAAATTACTATTAAAAAAACATGTGTGAAAACACCAGATACCATCTGAAAACACCAAAATGTAAACAAACAACAATTCATTCAAGAACTAACTGAATTTGAAGTTTGGTGAAATTCTGTTTATTAATTCTGGAGATAGAGCTACGAAATCGCACAAAATGCAGCATAGCATTGCCATCTTTTGAGCTATCTACACCAAAATGTTAAAATCGTCAATTCATGTCAATGACTAACCATATATTTAGTTTGACGAAAATGTGCATTAGTTCTGGAGATACAGCTGTAGCAGAAATCGCACAAAATGAAGTATAATTCTTCATAGCAGCGCCATCTGTTGAGTCATTTATGTCAAAATGTAAAAAATGTCAACTCATGCCAATGACTAACTGAATCTGAAGTTAAAAAAAAAAAAAATGAGTGCATTATTTCTAGAGATTGAGTGAATGAGGAAATCGAGAAAATGTTGCATAGCAGCGTCACTTCTTGAGCGATTTACACCAGAAATTAACCAACACCAATTTTTATTAAGGACTAACTGAATCTAATTTTTTATTAATTTCTGTGCTTTAATACTTGAGATAGAGCAATCACGAAATTTATGTCACATACAGACACACAGACAGAACAATTCTGAATTCCTGTTTAAAAAAACTATAAAATGTAAATAAAAATGTGTTTATGTATTATTTAGTATTTTTAAAAAGTTTTCCATATCTTTTTTGTTGAATTTCCAGCTTTTACACCAAATAGTACTAAATTGAAAAACTTGTAGCTTAACCTTCCCACTGCCCCGACCAGATATATTCATTCACTAGGCTGCAGGTTTCACTGGAACTGAAGCTTTATTTAAATTAATATAATTTTACAAACATAATCCAGTCTTAAGAAATTAAGTTATGATTGATACTTTCAAGGCTTATAAGCATATACGTAACAAAAAAAATTATACCATGTTAGAAAAACTTACTTCTATTAACATTTAAAATAAATTAAGGAGAAAACATTAAATTTTTGCCATTTTGTTTGGCGGTCAGGGAGTTAAGACCTCTATTTTTTATGCATAAACACTCTTTTTACTTGTTTGTTTTATCACACTTTTTTTTTTTACCTATCAAGTAACGTGATTTATCAAAGGGTTCAGGAGCATAGCTGCAAATATTTTTTTGAGGTGAGGGTAGGGGGAGAATTCAAAAATATCCCATTTCAAAATTAAATAATTTCCACACTTGAAACAACTTGCTCTATTTTTCAAGTAAAATGATAAGTGCAATATGTGTTTAATGATAATCACACTTACACATTAAAAAAAAATTACAGTCGAGTGTCTATATAACGAAATCCATGGTTCAGTCAAAAAATTTGTTATATAGAAAAATACGTTGAATAGAGAAAGGTGAAAAACATTACATTTTATTAGTAAAGTTTTAAAAAATGTTTGAGTTGTTTGGAAATGTTTAACGCTAAACATAAATTTGGTGTTTTTTTATTTACTTAAACAGTTTAAAAACAGAAAATTAATGCTTATTCAGCATTTGTACGGATACCTTTTTTTCTAGGTAAAATATCAACATTTCTTTATAAGAAACTAAATCTAGTTCAAACGCGCGAAAATTTGCCTTATTTCAGGAGAGCAACAAAAATTTCCAAAAATACATACTCACCTTTGAAACAAAGTCAGGCGAGACCATGAAATAATCCAATAGACATTTTGTTAAGAAGTGGGTTCTTGGGGGGGGAGGGGATGAATGCCTGTTTCGGACATGGATAAGGCAGCAGATATGCAGCTATGAAACACATACCAGGAATCATAGCAGGAAAATGAATTTCACAAATAAATTGAAGCATTTTCAGAAAAAAAAGAAGGAACATTTCTGAAAAAATTCGTTATATGGAAATATATACTTCGCTATATGGAGATTATTTGTAATGTAATCAATGAAAAATTGACTGTTACTAGTAAAAATTCGTTATATAGAGAAATTTGCTGAATAGAGTTTCGTTATAGAGAGACTCGATTGTGTTTCAAAAGAAAAATCCTGAAACTAAAATCTTAAAAATTATAATTATTGGTTTATTGACTGATAGTTTTTGTCTTATATTGTGTAAGAGTTACAATCATACTTCACATGAAAAAAAGCCTCATAATATTTTGGGATTTTTAAAAAAGGAACCAAGTTTTGAAGGCAATGGATTAGAGACACTATTCATGGACAATAGTAGAAAAATTCAGGTCTATTAAGTGTATTACATTTCTGTAACACAGAGAAACATAGATACAAATAGAGTCTGGCTTTGCATTTGTTTTGATATTTAATTATTTTACTGTGTTGCAGAACTCAGACAATAGTCAGCAAAACAATAAAAAAATCTTCTTTTTATTTATTTATTTACTTAAAAAAGAAAGAAAGAAAAAGTGTATCAAAAATCTGGAATTTCCCTACTCTAAGCTCGAATTTCCCAAGTTCACATATACTGAGGAGGGAGGACGCTTATTCCCCCATAACCTCCATTGTGATGCCTTTGAAAGGGTAACTGTATTAAAATACACAATATTATTCACTTCTGATATCCAGCGATTCACAATCTAACACATTTTAAATAGCACAGCGATGAAAGGGGTATTTTCGAAAGACATTGTAATAGGCTTTTGATGTAATATACCTATACAATGAGTCCCATTATTCCGAAAATCCGCCTATTCAAAAGAGAGTTCTAAAAATATATCGATTTTTTAAACTTAAAAACAGAAAAAAATCAAAACGACTTTAGTGAAAAAACATACAATTATTGTTATATTGTTATATTGTTATATTGTGATGCCTTTGAAAGGGTTACTGTATTAAAATACACAATATTATTCACTTCTGATATCCAGCGATTCACAATCTAACACATTTTAAATAGCACAGCGATGAAAGGGGTATTTTCGAAAGACATTGTAATAGGCTTTTGATGTAATATGCCTATACAATGAGTCCCATTATTCCGAAAATCCGCCTATTCAAAAGAGAGTTCTAAAAATATATCGATTTTTTAAACTTAAAAACAGAAAAAATCAAAACGACTTTAGTGAAAAAACATACAATTATTGTTATACAAAGAAGTTAAACAGAGACATACACAGAGCCTAAGCTTGATAAAAAAATATTAAATTGGAATGAAAGCAAGTTACTTACAGTACATGACGACTCCATTTATAAAATTCTGTAGAATCATTGTTAATCACTGCTAAATACAAAAAATAACTAATTTACATACACTTATGAAGAAAAAAAGTCACTGATTTTTTTCCCCCCGAGAAAGAGCACTTAAGGCGCAACACTAGGCACATAAAAAGACCCGGATGATAATGTAAAGTGTATGGGTGCATTCTTTTAAAATATTTTGCCCAAATTTTAATAGTTTTACATGATTTTTTTGCACAAGGTAGCTGAGGACGATCCACAACCGGCCTAGTTTTTACTTTTTTAGTTTCGGCTTCAGATTTTTTTTTTAAATTACTTTATCTTTCGAAACTGGTTCTGAAATTTAAACTATTGTAATATAAAAAATATATCAGCAAAATCGAAAAAGTAAAAACTAGGCAGGTTGTGGATCGTCCTCAGCTATCTTGTGCAAAAAAAAAAAAAAAAAAAAAAAAAAAAAAAATCATGTAAAAATATTAAAATTTGAGCGAGATATTTGAAAAGAATGCTGCCATAGACTTTACATTATCATCCGGGTCTTTTCTGTGCCTAGTGTAGCACAACACTAGTCACAGAAAAAGACCCGGATGGTAATGTAAAGTCTATGGAAGCGTTCTACTAAAATATATCGCTCAAATTTTAATATTTTTACATTATTATTACCGTATTTACTCATGTACAGGGCGCACGCGTGTATAAGGTGCATCCCTACATTACAAGTAAAAATGGCGATTTCTTAAAATCTCCTATATAACGAGCACCGTAAATTTGATACGCTAATGAAGAATGACCAAATGAATTTCAGTGAAAAAAAGTCGAAACAAACATTACACCAGACCAGAAAACAAGACTAAAATGCATTTTTAGACTTTGGGATGTAAAAGAATGACGGGAAGAAGGAATGAGTGACGGTAAAGAGAATTGCTAATTAGCATTTAGATAATGTCATTTGCTCTGTTGTATAAAAAACTGCAAAGAATGAAATAAATATGCAGTAATACTTCAATTAAGTAACATTTTCCGAGTTTTAATATCTTCTTTGAACAATTTCTTATTTCATATGTATATTGTTCTACTGCATCCAGCAGTAAAAAATTATTCCGTCTATAAGGTAGAGGTCTGCACGAGCCGAAATTTCCAGGATCAGCCCGGGCCCGCCCCGGCCCGAACGAAAGAAATTTTGGCCCGACCCGGCCTAGCCCGAAAGTTAAAATTTCGGCCCGGTCCGGAAAAAACTTTAAAATTCGGTCTGAACCCGGCCCAGCTCGAGTGAATTTCTACAGAACATTGATCTTTAATCTTATGGAAGAGTTCTGATCAAAAAAATTATATTAGTCTTTTTTTTTCCATGTTTATAATCTCCATTTATGCAGAAGTGCTGTAGGTTGCGATATTTATGCTTTTAAATGAATGTTTGTTTGTTTTATGTAAATGTTTCAGTTATCACTAGTATTATTAATCCATATTCCCTGTAATGGAGACAAAAAATCGAAAAAGCGGTATATGGTAAAATTTCCAAAGACGAAATCGCTTTGGGACGAAAAAAAAATGCATTCTCTTCTTAACAGATGTAAATGTTTAATATATTTTTTTCTCCCGTATTATTGTATTCATTTTGCGTGGATGAACATTTTAAAAGAAATTTTCAGTTTTCAGTTTTAAAAAAATTTCCGTCATAATCATGTTTTTTTTTTTTGTGTGTGTGTGTGTGTTTAATTCTACTTTTAAACGCCTAGTAATCTACGATTCTTTAAAAGAAATAAATTCTAATGTTTAATTGTAGAATAATGACGGCTTAAAAGTATATGCTTTTTTTGCAGAAATTTTTGGACAAAGCCAAATATTACTGATTTATAAAAAGTCGAGAAAAGGATTTTCATATAGGAAGATTCAATAGGAACTGATTATTTTGGTCCATGAAAACTAGGAAGAATGGAATCAGTCTCGGCTTCGTACGGGAAAAAAAAGTTAGGCCCGGCCCGATACTCCAGCAAAAAAATTTAAGGCCCGAGCCCAGTCCAGCCCGGCCCGGCCCGAATGCCATTATTGGAAATCGGCCCGAGCCCGGCCCATGCAGACCTCTAGTATAAGGCGCACCTAGGAGTTTTGCCCTAATTTTTTGTGGAAAAATGTGTGCCTTATACACGAGTAAATACGGTATTATTTTTTGCATAGGATAGCTTAGGACGATCCACAACCGGCTTAGTTTTAACATTTTCAATTTTGGTTTCAGATTTGTTTTAATTACTTTAAATTTCAAAACCGGTACTGAAATTAAAATACTATCATAATACAAAAAAAAAACAAAAAAACAAATGTAAAAATATTAAAATTTGAGCAAAGTTATTTGAAAAGAACGCTCCCATAGACTTTACATTAACATCCAGGTCTTTTTCAGTGACTAATTTGGGGCCTTAATCAATTAAATAACTTGTTTCTTATCATCATTGACTTATCATCCAAAACATACTACAATGATACTACAGTTGTAGTTTTTATTTGAAGAGTCAGTTACATAGTAACAGTAAATTTTTAATTAAATTGCTAGAAATAACAGAACCTGTTGTTCACCATGAGCCGATCAATGCTGTATAGAGCTGACACTCTATCCCTGCACTTAATTTATGCCTTAACATGTCAATATATTGATTATTATCATGAAATCCACTTATTCCAAATTCCTGCTAAACCAAACATTGTTCGGTCTCAATTAGTGGGAATAGGGGGACTGATCACCATGAGCCAATCAACGGTGTATAGAGCTGACAATCTATCCCTGTACTTAATTTATGTCTTAATAAGTCATAAACAGATGAAGAAATCACCAGAGATTGCAATTTACAATCAGCTTTTTTTATTCTGCTAATTTTAGAGGTTTAAATGCAAATTCGATTATATGTATTAAATTTGTGTTTTTTTTTTTTCTCTATTATTGTTTTACCTATAAATGGATGGTTTAATTTCACTATAATACAGGGTGATTCAGCTCGTCGGTGACAAACTTTAAGGATCGATAGAGCACACCTAGACGAACATTTTTGAATAGGGAATGTAGGGTCCCTGACGCGATGGTAAGGCGCTAGGCGCTTTCGAAAATTTGGGTGCCGAAATTCGAAACGTCATAAAAACTAGGGAAATGGTTAGATTTTCTTGCTTGTTGCGTCGAAATGATTCTGTTTGTTTAGACTTTCTTCAGTGCCAATTTGATAAGCGTATCTCTTAAAACATGGATAGGGGGCGCTGCAGACTTTGGAGAGCTAGACAACAACTTTAAGCCCGTTATTTTGATAATTTAACACATGCTCGCCAAAGTTTATACTCTAACTTAAAGTTTGAACCCAAAAGTAGAGCCCTGCAAAAAGCGTAAGAGCCGGAATAAAATGTCAAATTACAGGGTGGTCGAAACTCGAAGGCTCCTAAGAGATAAACAAACAGATTTCTTGACTTATGGCATGCATTTTCATGATTCTGTTTGCTGGGGCTCTCTGAAACTCAGTTGAACGGTACAAAAAGAAACATCGATAGGGGGCGCTTTGGGCAAAAAACATAATTCGTTGACATTTCGGACGCTAACTGGAAACGGGGCGCTACGATCAGTTAGTAATAATGAAAACACATTTTCTACCTCTGCTCAACACTTCTGAATAAATTTAGACCAAAAACATCAATGATACTGGAAATTTATTTACAAAAAATAACACTACAGAAGATGCTCGAAATTTCGACCTTGGGCCATGATGCAGGCTTCGCACCTCCGTCGCATTGAGGAGTGTGTGTTTCCAACAATGCCAGGAGTATCTCTGATCTGCCCTGCAGCTGCCACAATGCGCGCCACAAGTTCTTCAGCACTGCTGACAGGTGTATGGTATACCTCGGCCTTCAGGTAACCCCAAAGGAAGAAATCCAAGCAGGTGAGGTCTGGTGATCGGGCAGGCCAGTGAACTGGACCCCCACGCCCGATCCACCGCTGGCCATACCTTGCGTTTAGATGGAGACGCACGTCGTTCGTGTAATGGGCCGGAGCTCCATCGTGCTGGAACCACATCTGGCGACGCGAACCTTCGGGTACGTGCGCCTCCTCCAGAAGCTGCGGCAGCACTTGATCCAGGAAAATCAGGTAATTTCCACCTGTCAGCCGTTCAGGTAACAAATAAGGGCCAATGAGGCAATCCCCCAAAATGCCGGCCCACACATTTACTGAGAAACGCTCCTGGGCTGCTCGGCTTCTGGTTTCATGTGGATTTTCATCACACCACACATGACTGTTGTGGGCGTTCCACATTCCCTCCCGGCTGAAGGTGGACTCGTCCGTAAACAAAATGCTGTTTACAAAACGGGGATCCCTGGATCTCATCGCCAAGTACCATCTTGAGAATTCCACTCGAGGGCCAAAATCCTGCTCTCTGAGCAACTGCACCCGCTGGATGTGGTAGGGGTGCAGATTCCGGGAACGTAAGATGCGCCACGCAGTTGCTTGCGAAATGCCAACATGTCTGGCGATATCTCTTGTGCTAAGACCTGGGTTGTCCTCAACCAGGTTAAGCACAGCCTCTTCGTTGTCGGGGGTGCTCACTGATCGCTCCCGTTCAGGCCTGCCTCCGTCGAAAGATCCCGTTGTGGACAACCTCTGGTGTACTCGAGCGAAGAAGGCATGGCAGGGGATTTGCCTGTTGGGGTAACGCTCGGCGTACAACCGCTGAGCGGCTCGTCCATTACAACCAGCAGCGCCATACGCCAAATGCATGTCAGCCAATTCAGAGTTTGTGTACCGTTCCATCCTACTACCGATCTGCAGACAAGTAACCCGAAGCTTAAGTAGGTACCGCACGTTCAAAAGACGTGTCTGCGCATACAACTACGTCATCTCGCGTTGTCGTCTACGCATTACGTATCTTTTGCATATCGATATGGTACGATATCTTTTGCATAAATCAGCAAAAAGCACCTTATGTAAATTTTATTGCGCGCATTGTGCATAATTGAAACCAGCTATGTTTGTTAAAAAAAAAAAAAACTGCAGTTTTAATAGCTTCTTATGATAAGTAAATTACTCTCTTGTTTTGTTTCTAACTGATCGTAGCGCCCCGTTTCCAGTTAGCGTCCGAAATGTCAGCGAAGCGATTTTCTAAATTGTGTTCGATTCGCCACCTTGGCGAAAATCGTCGGCGAAAGTGCTTGGCGAAAGCAATAGGGTTATACAAATTAAATTCACTCGCGCAACTTATGTCGCGCATGCGAAGCTCGACGAGGTTTGTTTACACCACGAAATACCTGTAGATGTATAGTATAGATTTTAAAAATATGTTTATTTGAATGATTTACTTGTAGTATATGAAATATTTTTTTTCTATTATGCATAAACCAAGGAAATGTCATAATTTAGTTAGCAGTTATTTTTAGTTTTGTAATTTTAATTTATGTAGTTGCCATGTGTTTCGCGAAACAGAGCGATTGCTTATGTAAGATTTTTTCAATATTAAAGAAAGTGCGGACATTTTTTAATTCAATTTATGAAATAATTGGCCAGCTGGGGACACTTTTGAAGCAGCAAGTGAAATTTCTTCTTCTGCTTTGAAGGTGTATACTTGCTAGCCAAACACTAAATAATCTGCTGTAAAATTTAATTTAATGGATCCACTATGAAAACAGAGCAGTTTCAAGTTTGGTAAGCATAGCTTTTTCTTCCCATTTATGTTGATTTTTTCCCAAACACCTGCGTATTATTTTTCTAGTGCATATTTAATAACATTAAACTGTGATTTATGTATTTCAAATCCAAATCCTAGCATTCATCAAAAGAATAAAAGTAATTTAAATCTGTATTATTAATGAACGATTTTCAAATTGATTAATACCCTATTTAATGTTTTAAACTTTGAACACGTATTCAACGGTTCTTAAATCTTGATATATAACACATGCATCAACATCAGTGAAATAAAATGTATTTGTTAAGGTGTTTCTGTATATTTACATGTTGGATTATTTTAAATTATAGAAATCTAAAATAAAAATATCTAATTTGACAAGGTTCTTCCTAAAGCTTTTCACTTACACTAGTTATTGCAATCTATGAATTTATGACAATACATTATAATATATGAGAATCGAATTATTTCTTATAATGCTATATTTATAAAATAAATGATTTTTTAATGTTTGTTTTTTAGTTTTTTTCATGTTCGATTGAAGAATGGATTTTGCATAGTTTCACTATAAAATAAAAAATATTGCGGTTTTCCTTGAGAATTAAAAAATATTACTGCAAGTATCTCATACTTGTGAAAGAAAGAAATTAAGAGGGCAAAAATTTGCAGACTATTTTAAATATTTTCCTGCAAAAAAAAAAAAAAAAAAAAAAAAAAAAATACACCTATGCACTTTAGAACACACACTGTATAAAGAAAGTTGTAACAGCCTTAGGATACTTGTAGAAATGAAACCTGTCTAGAATTAATCCTGTTGCGATTTTTTTTTCTTTTTTTTTTTTCTGTGGATTCTTTATATGCCAATTCGCTTTACTTTAATACTATATGTTCCAGTATACTGAATAATGTATAATATTAGTACATGAAATCTTGAATTATTTTTATTTATTTTTTACTGTTATATGAGCTTCTAAGATAAAATATAATCCAAAGGTAGTTTGCATTTATATTATAGGTGCAGATTCTCATAATATAGATGGAGCCAATGGCTCCTAAACCTAAAGAATCCGGTGGCCACATTGTATAATAAACACATAAAAATAATAATTGTTTACATGAGAAAAAATATAAGCAAATAACTCAAAAATTCTAACAGGGCTGAATTTCAAGGCAGGATTAAGGGATTCACGCCCAAAAGAATAGCGCGGGCTGGCTGCTCCCGCCCAAAAAAATCAGCATTTTCTAAAAAAATTTACATTTTGAAACTACGATCAACTCCCACGACTGTTTAGTAAATTTTGTGATGATTTCATGCGACTGATTGACACACTTTGCAAGTTTTTTTACACTAAAGATCATTGAAATTTAGGATTGTTTCCGATTAGGATGGATTGACAAATTTCGCAATTTTTTTCCTCTGATCAATTGTCAAATTTTGTTTTATTTTCTGCGGCGAAAAAAGGGTGATTCTGTTCCAAATTTTCCAAAAAATATTAATGTATTCACTTCCAAAAATTATTAAAAATTCAGACAGATAGATATCACGAATTATGACGAATGGTTGCCAAAAAAATCAATTTTGTCAGTCGATCTCAGAAACTGGCCAAGTGTCAATAGATCGTGAAAAAAAAAAAATCAATTTTCTCGAAGGAATGCGAAATATAGCAATTTTGGTCGAAAGACCA
Source organism: Maratus speculifer (assembly GCA_964019185.1). Classification (NCBI taxonomy): domain Eukaryota; kingdom Metazoa; phylum Arthropoda; class Arachnida; order Araneae; family Salticidae; genus Maratus; species Maratus speculifer. The sequence goes on from OZ025303.1 coordinate 63,798,497, forward strand.
GAAAAAAAAAAAAAAAAAAAAAAATCTTTGAAGGATAGCGGAAAAAACGCCGAATTCATCAAAAGGTCGCTTCAAAGGTGATTCTGTGTGAGAGAAAAAATCTAAAATTCACAGCATTTCTTACAGTTTTCAACAAAGTATGTGTGTGGAAGGAAATCCAGTTTAGACACTGTTTTTTACGCGACCCAATAACAGATTTTTCAAAATTTTTTGAGGAAATTTGCAGATTTTCACAATTTTTAGATGAAAATTCCCGATTTTTAGTGATTTTTCCCGATCTTTTGACAAAATTTGTCATTTTGTTGCGATCATTTAAAGATTTTTGCATTTTTTCTCTGATCCCTGTATGAAATCCGCATTTTTATTTTTAATCATTTGATGAAATTTGTGATTTTTTTAAACTATTTTTTGAAGAAATTTGTGGGTTTTTTTAATAATTTTCTAAGAAAACTTGTTTTTTTTTTTGCGATTTTCTGACCATATTTGTGTGTTTTCACGATCTTCTGACAAAATATACATTTTTCCAGCGATTCTCTGACGAAATTCAAGATTGTTCAGCGAGCGATTTACAAAATTGAATTTTTCGGCAACCATTTGTGTGAAATTCGAAATACTGTTTTTTTTATTTTTGGAACTGAATACCTTAAATTTTTGAAAAATTCAGAATAAAATCACGCCTGGGTCGCTTAATAAATGTGAATTTCGTCTCAAGATTGCGGAAAAAAATCGACAGAGTTATCATGAAATAAATATGTGAATTTCATCAAAAAATCTCGAAAATAAAGAAATTCGTCAAAAAATGTTATATATAACAAGGATTTTTTTCAAAATGTAAAAATATTCTTTGACGTTATTCTGGAGAGTAAATTTTTTTTATTAAAAGTGCTAAAAAAACAAGCATAAATGGTGGTGCCTAAAAAAATCTGAGCTTTATGAACAAAGAAGAAGGAAGCAGTCGATCAACAAGATTTTTGCATGTCGGATTAATGAAATTCACGATTTTCTGTGTTCGATCAATCAAATTTGTAATTCTTCTATGTCTGATTATCCAAATTTGTGCTTTTACAAAATTCACAATTTTTACAAAGTTAATCGAGAAAATTAACGATCTTCTTTTATATGATCAACAAAATTCGCAATTCTTACAAAAACGATTGAAGAATTCACGATTTTTCCATGCCTAATCAACAAAATTCGAGAATTTAAAAAAGCCGATCAAGGCGAAATTTTTACGAAGCTGGTGGATGAAATTTGCTATTTTTCTTCACAAGATCGACGAAATTTGTGATTGTCCTTCGCATGATCAACGAAATTCACGATTTTTAAGGAGTCAATCTACAAAATTTGTGATTTTCTTCGCATGATCAACGAAATTAGAGACTTCCTTCGCATGATCGACAGAATTCCTGTTTTTTCTTTGCATGATCGACGAAATTTGGCAATTTTCTTCGTATGATTGAAGAAATTACTGATCAACAAAATTCGCAATTTTTACAAAACCGATCGTGAACATTCATGATTCACAAAATTCTTAAATTTTAAGAAGTCGATCGAGAAAATTCTTAATCTTTCTGCACCTTATCAACACAACTCGCTAATTTTTCGAAGCCTATAGATGGTATTTTTAGAAAACTGATCGACGAAGTTCTCTATTTTTACGAAGTCCATGAACAAAATTCGCAATATTTTACCGTTCAAGATCAATTACATTCCCGATTTTTCTGAGCTTGCTGGACAAAATTCGCAATTTTAATGAAATTGGTGAAAATTGTGATTTTTATAAAACCAATTGACAAAATTCCCGATGTTTCTTCATAAGATCGACAAATTCTGCGATTTTTGTGCACTTGATCAACGAAATTTGAGATTTTATTAGAACCTGATCGACGTAATTAGCAATTTTTCTGTATGCAATCAACAAATTTCACAATATTCTAGTTTCAGACCAAAGAAATTTGCAATTTTTCAGTTTCTGATCGACAATATACAGTAAACTCCCTCAAATCCGCACATATTTTACGGATGTAAACAATGAAACTTTCAGTTCAGATGTAGGTGCAAAAATTGATTTTTTCAGTTTTATGTCAATTCCATACCTTTTTTTAATTTATAATTTTTGTTAATGTTATTGAATTCATGTTTTTTCATGAAGAAAGAAAAATTAATTTCTGAAAAATAAAGATATTGCTAATATCATTGGCAATCACAATCTTACCAAGTATATTTATGTATTAATCAAGCTTTTTTAGTTATTAAGTCTGGCTAAACCTGAAATAAAATTTCATTATTTTATGATCCTGATGTGAATTAGTAATGTATCTTTATGAGGCAAGTTTCATTGAATAATTTAGGAAAAACACATTTCCTCTTTTATAATGAATATTTAATTGTACATTATTGATTATTAACTTTACCTTTCCTTTTAGTATTTTAATCATTTTAAAAAATATCTAAATTTTTATTATTTTAGTTTATTATTATTTTTAATATTTTAGTATATTGTATGCATTCATTATACTTTTGATTTCATTATTAATTACATTCAAATTATTTTTTTTAAATGTAAACAAAGCAATGACCAGAAATCCGCAAAATTCTAAAATCCGCAAAACCTCTGGTCCCAAGCTGTGCGGATTTGAGGGAGTCTACTGTATGCGATTTTTCCTGTCTTAATTGATGAAATATGCGATTTTTGTATTAACCCATAATTTTTTTAAGCGAAAAGATGAAACTCACAATTTTTTGTTTACTTGATCAAGTGAGAAACACGATTTTTTCATAGCTGATCAACGAAATTTTTGCTTTTTTTCAATCCCTGTTTGACAAAATTTTCGAGTCTAATCAAGGAAATTCGTGTTTTTTCTCGCAATAAACAGAGAAATCATGTTTTTTTGGGGGGGGCCAATGAATTTAATTTAAAATTTTTTTTTTTAGCATCACGAACAAAATTCTTGACTTTTTCCTTGCTCAATCAACAAAATGTGCAGTTTTTCGCATTTGATCAACGAAATTTGCAGTTTTTTCGTGCCTGATCAGGGAAATTTCCTATTTTTCCCTGAACTGCATCAACAAAATTTGTTTTTTTTTTTTTTTCCCCGCATTTGATCAATGAAATCCATGATTTTTCCATGCCAGTCCACGAAATTTGCGATTTTTAAATGAAGAAATTTATATTTTCCTGCAGTAAATTGATGAAACTCGCTAGCCACATGTTAACCCATTGCGGGCCACAGGTTGTGCATCCCTAATGTATAGAATTGGTTCAGAAAGTGAAAATAATTTTGTAAAAAATATCTGCAAGGTAACCAAGGAGCGATCTTGAGAAGGACCTCAGCTATCCAATGCAAAGAAAATTATTTAAAAATGTCAAAATGCGAAAGAGTTATTAGAATGATGGATCCGAGTGAAAAATCCCAGCCGGCTATTGCCCAATTAGCTTAAATGGTAAAGCATTGGCCTTGTAAGCCAAGGATCTGGGTTTAATTCCCGGCCTAGGCAATTTTTCACTCAGTTGGAAATATTAAATTCCTATGAGTTATTATAAAAATGCCACTCTATAGGAATAGCATTAGCTTATGAGTGTTTTCGGGGGCAGAGAGAGGACCCTTAATCATAAAACTCTTGAAATTTGAATTAAGTAAAGTATAAATCTTAAACATGCACAGTTGGAAAAATATGTTGGGCAAGATACACTTAAAAAAAACGGCAATTATGATAATGGAAAATACAAGGAAAATGATATTTCTTATTTTGATTTTGTCATACAAAAGTATACTTAAAAAATTGTGAATATATGAAATTATTATACACAATAAAAATACAAACCAGGCCTTTTTTAAAAATTATTATTACAAGGAAAAATATCGTTTAAAAAAAGTTATACACAAAAAGTTAGTGGCCACAACAAAAAAATCTAGTTAACACATGCATGTCTATGATGAATCTGTACCTATGATGTATATATGTAAATATGTATACATATGTGTGAATTATATATACTTATACAATATTTTTATTACAAAATATAATTTTAAACAGGAAACACTTTATTTGATAGGTTTGTTTAACTTTTTGATAGCAATATTATTAAGATATATAAGTTTTTTGAAAGATATTAAAGATATATAAGTTTTTTGAAAGATATTAAAGAGAAATTAGTAAAATCCTTCAAAATATAAATTATTTAAAGAATTTGCATATTATGAACATTAAATTATTTTTCAAGATAAGACATTTGTATTTTTTTTAATAAGATATATATAATATTTTTTCATTTTTTAATCTTCTGAATATTTGAGTTTGATTTTTTTTCTCTCTTAACATCCATAGTTTGAAACCATTTTATATTTTTCAATATTTCATCAATAGATGGTGCTGGTGCTTATATCATTGTTATGTTAAAGCAGCACCAGGGGGCGCTGTTTACACATTGTTTGTTTATGTTTATTGCTTGCTGTTTCTTGTTTGTTTAACAGTCACAAGAATTTTTTATTGCTAAAGAATTATTGATGTTATATTAATATTTATTTTCATTTTTATTCATTTAATAATATTTATTTTCATTTTTATTTTTTTTTTTTTTATCAGTTTTTAAACTTTTTCACAGGTAGTAAGTATCATGGGAATTGTATTCAGATTGTCCCTGCCTAATTTTTATTTACTTTAAATTCAATTTTTGCTATGTATAAAAATCTGTAAAATTTAGAGTAATCAAAATCTCAAAAATTATATTCTTTACTTGAAGTCTTTTTTGAAACTTTTCATAAATTTTCTTTGTAATAAGTATAGTTTGGAATAAAAAGTAGTTTGATAACACATGGTTTTTGTTATGTGTGTATTGATATTCCTTTATGAAGTTTCCACTTTCTCTCATCTTTTATTAATTCCTAACCCTATATTTAATATAACATCTTTTAAATTTTCTCCCCCCCCCCCCCTCCCCAGAGTTATTTATGAATTTGATTATTTATTTACTGTGCAATAAAAGTAAACAAATCAAGGTTGGCAGGTTTTTTGAGTGATGCTGCATTTTAATAGATTTTAACTACGAGTTTTCTTCTCTCAAAAAATCTGCTTGTTCAAAACCTTATAAAATGCCATTTCTAGATGAAAATTATTTTCATGTATGAGAATTTTAATTCCATAAAATTGTAAATTAGTATAAGTGGTAGTAGTTTCTCAATTGCATATATCTAGAAATTTAATTTCCATAACTATTTCAAGATTATACTGAAAAGGATAGCTTCTAGAAATATAGATGTCAGAGCATTTCCATTCAAAAGTTCATATATTGAATATTTCTTATGATAACATGAACAGATAAACGGTATTAATCATATTTTGTTCTGTTTTTTTTTTTTTTTTCTTTAATAATATTGTTGAACTATTTTCTTTTATAATTTATTAAATTCTGGATCTGGTATGATTCTACCTCCAGTTATGTACATATAGTTTTTGGTGCCTTGGAATTTTATGAAAAATGGTTTATGCAGGGCTTCAGAAAGTGCAATTTTTTTTCAAATGGTATAATAAAGGACTATAAGAAGAAACCTTGTGAGGTTTGTTTATATTTATATATACAGTTATTTATACATATGTATATATTATTGCTTTTTACATACTATTTACTTCTGTTTTCATATAAAAACTGACTTCTTTATATTATATAATTTATAAATAACATAGAATCTCGATCCATCATTTTTTAAGCATTTCAAAAAAAAAAAAAAAACCCCGATGAATACGGATTAACTTCAAAATATGAAAAAGCACAATGTTTATACATTAAAAAATGCATTGCAATATATACAATATACTGTTAAATACTAATTTGTTGCTTACTAAACAGTAAAAGAAATAAATTGAAGTTATAGAAAGTTGATAGTTATTTTGAAAAATCAATAATATTGTTTGAATTTTTGTTAATTTTTTAGCCCCACCAGTGGCCGTGAGGTTCTGACCTCAAAACTGGTAGACGGTAGGTGCTGGGTTCGAACCCAGTCGCGACCGTCGGCCTAACCGTTCGAAGTTTTCCGTGTTTTTCTTCAAACCTTGCATAAATACAGGTTAGGTTACCTTAGAAAGACCCCCACGGAGGGCAACCCACCCCATAGGGCCTATATCCCATAGCGTAGATAATCGGCCGACAAAATACACACCACTTGTTAATTTATTTTTTTAATTAGAAAAAAAATTTGCAAGACATACAACATTTTTCGGTAGCTTTCAATACAAAAAGTAAAAAGCTACCTATTGCAGCCATCCGGAGGAAAGCACTTCCAGAAAATTTTGGTATATTTTCACCGATCATGACCCCCAGACACCAAAAACACCCTCCGTTCAAATGTTGACATATATATATATATATCTGATTTTTGTCATGTGATAACTAACATATTTATGAACCGATTTGAATGAAACTTCGTATGTACATAGTAATACAAATATCTCGACCGAGTTCGTTGGCCAGCATCATCTGCCATCTTGTTTCAAAATGGCAGCCATTTAAATTTTTTTTTTAATTTAAAATAAAATGCAAAAGAATTAAAAATTGAAAAATATTTTTATTTTATGTGTTAGATCTTAAAACATCAATTCCAGAACATTTTTTACTTTGTCTATATCTTAAAAAATGATTGAGTTATAGCACTTTGAATTTTTATTATGGCTGACATTTTGAAACGATCTGATTTTTGTCACGTGATAACACTCGTATTTATAAATCGATTTGGATGTAACTTGGTGTGTATATATTACATAATAAAGCCTGGAACGAGTTCCTTAATCAGTACCGTCCGCCGTCTTGTTTCAAAATGGCAGCCATTTAAATTTTTGTAAAAAAATTTGAAATTAGGTACAAAAAAGTGAGAAATTGAAAAAGATTTTTCTTTTATGCATTTGACCTTGATACAAAGATTCCAAAGTATTTTTTTGTTTCATCTGTATCTTAAAAAATGTCTGAGAGTACATTTAATTTCTAGTGTTGCTCACATTTTGAAATGATTTGATTTTCGTCACGTGATAACATGCGTATTTATACACCGATTTGGGTGAAACTTGGTGCGTAGACAGGATATACTGATGCCTAGACCAAGTTTGTTGGCCAGTTCCAGTCGCCGTCTTGTTTCAAAATGGCAGAATATTAATTTTTTTTAATTTAAATTTTAAAATTAGGTGCAAAAGAGTAAGAAATTAAAAAAGATTTTTCTTTTGTGTTTTGACCTTGATACAAAAATTCCAGAGCATTTTTTGTTTCATCTATATCTTGAAAAATGGCAGAGTTTTAGCACTTTCAAGTGTGATTGACATTTTGAAACAGTCTGACGTTTGTCACGCGTTAATACGCATATTTATAAACTGATTTCAGTATAACTCCAAGTGTTCATGGTACATGTGAATGTCTTGACAGAGTTCACGAGCCAACTTTATCAGCCATCTTGTTTCAAAATGGTGGCCATTTAAATTTGTCAAAAATCTTTTAAATAAACAAAATCTGTATAAACAAAAAAATTAAAAATTGAAAAAAGGTTCTTTCTAAACTATTTATCTTAATAATGAATTCCGGAGTATTTTTTGCTTTGTCTTTACCTTGAAAAATGCCTGGGATATGGCACTTTGAATTTCTAATGTGGGTGACATTTTTTTAGAAAGTCAATTTGCCCGCGACAGCACTCGTATATATTAATCGATTTCGATGTGAGTGTGCATGTTAACATGAATTAAGATTTCGATCAATTGGTTTTTTTTATCCATCATGCTGCTTTAAAATGGATATCATGGAATTTGGCAATCCTATAAATCGCTTAAAATAAAACCAAGTTGAATAAAAGATGACTAATTTCTAAAAAATCCTATTAATATTCAGTATTGACAAAAACTAGTATTCAATCTTATATAATCATGTTCCACTATTTTGAGCTTCGTATATTTTATTTATATAACTTAATTTAAAATAAATAAATAAGTATATGAAAGCTACCCCTTCCTCCCGGCACTGCCAGAAGGACTTTTTGTAATTTCATATGCATATATAAAAGTTCATATAGTTAGAAATGCCATAATTGTATCAGAAAAAGTTGGCACTGGTGGCTCAGCTTCATCGGTCTGAATGTTACCTTGTATTTTATCGACATTATTTTCAGTTTTTGCATTATCACACATTTCTCCTATGTTTAGGCAGGGCCGTAGCTAAGTGGGTGCTATGGGCGGCTCAGCCCCCCCTAAAATATGTTGAGCCTCCCCTGGAAAAAGTTCCAAAGTCCTTAAATGTTCCGAAAATTCAAATGAAATTCTGTTCAAAAATCTAATTTAGTTTTGAGACCCTTTCACAGTTTTGCAGAGTTACTAAATTGTATCTAAAATACGTGTTTCAACACTCCCTCATCCTATTGGTACATAGGAAGCTAACAGGATGTTTAATTTTGCACCAGTTATACATTCAAAATTTTCATCATCATATACTTTTATTAGCATAAAATGAAGTTATTACAACAGTTTAATGAGAAACATAGTACCTACAATGTGAATATGCACTAATTTACCTTTCTGCATTAGAGAGAGAACAAAAAAATATGAGCCCCCCTATCGTACACTTCTAGCTACGGCCCTGTGTTTAGGACAACACCTTGATCAATGGAACTAAAAGCGCATCCTCTGCTATATACAACCACTATTCATTTGTGTTATTGTATAATAATTCCAGTTTGTATGTCATATGGATTTGTATGATTTTCAATTTCATTCCGGTGAAGAGAAACATTTTACAACGATGAATGCTTTCATTAACATTATTTAAGTATAATTTGTGCAGCGACCATAGAAGCAAAACAATCAATGCAGGAACAATAGATGAGGATTTTACAGTATAGGAAAAAAATAATAATAAAATATTTGTATGTACAGTAGATAGTTCTTAATTTGCAGCTTGGGATCAGAGGTTGTACAGATTTTAGAATTTTGTTGATTTCTGGACATTGCTTTATTTATATTTTTTAAACAGTATAATCTGAGAGTAATAATGCACAGGGCCTGACTAAGGCAGGGGCATGTGGGGCAATTGCCCCGGTCCCCCGGTTTAAGGGCCCCCCCCCCCCCAAGGACAGATATAAGTTTTTCATTAATGGAGTGTCAAATGATAAAAAATGGTCAAAAGTGACCAACATTATTTTTTTTTTTTCAATTTTAAGGGTCTCTCTTCTCTTACCCCATCTGTTTCCGCATCCAATGCCTGAAGGAACTCAAATTTATCCCCATATTCTTGTAATAAAAAAAACCCCTGTATTCTATAATTTCTTAAAGTTGTCTTTCTTCTGCTATTATGTATATAGATGTGAATAGTACTTGGTACGAAATTTGTGTACACATACATTGGTTATGAATTTCAGCTTTAGTCACTTCAGTATAATTTACGAAAATTTTTAAGATAAAAGGGCCCCCCCACTGTCTAAGTCGGGCCCTGATAATGCAACTGAAATTATAATTAATGCTTGCAATTTAATAAAATATTAAATTCTATAATAATAGAGAAAACTGTGTGGACGATGTTCTGAACAGACCACTGCATGTAGAGCAACAAAATTTGGAGGGAAGCTCTATATATGAAGTTTTGCACCTAGAAGCCCAATTTTCGATTTTTTAATTTAATTTATATGCATTTTTTCTATATTTAGTGAAATGAATGTGGTTTCATCCTTTGAACCCAATATAAAACATTTTGTCCCTTTTCAATAAAGTTTATTTCGTAATTTGTACATTGATTTTTCAATTTCTAGCGATTTTTTTAATGCAAATTTTAGTGCTTTTTCACCTTTAGCGGCTACATTTTTTATATTGATAAAGGGAACATTGTTTCAAACTTTCAGCCTAATTACTCAATTTTGTCTGCTATGATATTTGAATATCAGCGATTTCCTAAGTAAATTTTTGTGTTTTTCAAGGTTTTTTTTTTTTTTTGTCATTTATGAAATATATTTGATTGTAATGTTTTACTTCATTACAATTTTTGACCAAGCTATTTTTATGGTTCAAGTTCTACTTTGATTTTATTTTTTTAATTTTCAGAAATAAAGTTTTTAGTTTCAAACTTTTAGCGTAATATAAAGAAATTCACCAATTTCAATTCAATTTTCCAATATTTTTTTTTTTAATTTCATGTTGATTTTTTTAGTTTTGAAACATTTTAAATTACAATGATTTATATCCATTCAATATTCTGCAATTTTTAATGTGATTTTCAGCATTCTTTCGATTTCCACAGTGATTTTTGGCATTCGAAAAAGGATTTTGGATTGAAATTTTTAGTCTAACATAGTGAAACTATTTTGAATTTTAAGTTTTTAATGTCATTTTTGAAAATTTTTTGTCTTCTGATTACAATGATTTATTCATTCAAGATTCTGCAATTTTTTAATATTTAGTGATTTTTAGCAAAATTTTTAATGAAATTTTTTGACATTTGAAAAATGATTTCAATTTCAAACTTGCAGTCTAATATAATAAATTTCAACATCTACAATTTTTTAATTTCAGCAATATTTTTAATACATTTTTTAGTCATTTGAAATTTTTTGCATTGATTTTTATTGTCCTTCGATGTTGAAAAAATTACAATTACAGTCTTTTACCCGATTAGAATAAATTTGAACACCTGGGATGTTTTGATAGTGATTTTTAATGCATTTTTCAACAGCGTTTTTTGACATTCAGAAAAGAAATTTTGCTTAAAACTTTTAGCTGATATAGTACCTTTTTTAACCTACAAATTTTAAAGATTTTTAATGAAATTTTTAATGATTTTTTACTTTTGCACCAAATTTTGTGATTCACGAAACCTGCAATGTTTTTATATTTTGTTTAAAAATATTTTTCATGGCAATATTTTAACATATAAAAGTGCAATTTTTTACCCTATTGCAAATAAAGGACGATCAAATTGTTGAATTAGGTAATAAAGTAGACTTAGAGATGGGGGGTTCAAAGAACCAAGCACTGTGACCAGAGGTCTATTGTACTAACCCTCTGAACACAGTTCAGTTTGCTACTTATCCACTCCCAACGATTCAGATTTTGAGCTCAAAATTTAAGTTTAAATCTAAGCTTACGAAAACATTTAATCGGATGAAAAAAATAATTGTTCATTACTGCAAAGTGCTAAGCACCCTCTATCGGCATTTTTTTTTAAATTTATTTTCAATAAAACACTGACATAAAGAATAGTTTTAGTGAAAATCGCAAATCAGTCGACCAATTTTTTTATTTTCTATGTTTATTTAAAATTTTGGACCCTAAACTTTAATGGTGGCCACCTCCTATGGAAAACGTTTGGGACCCTTAGTTTCTGTTTTAATATTGTTTGTATAGATGTGTACTATCACCCCTCTTTTATTGTAAAAACAATTTACATTCATCCTGTATATAAAATACAAATAGAAATTTCAGGTTTCTCGCTAACTCCTCCTGTTCTACTGAAGGAATTTACACTGTTAAATAGATATTATTTTAAGGAAGGTTTTCATATATTGTTAATCTTTCTTTTCTATGTAGATTATTTGTAGAATTATGATAAAAAATTCTGTTATTTTGAACAAAGGGGTTACCATTGGCGTAAGTTTAGGGTTTCGGCGACGTCGTATTACTCTATCATTTTGTTAAAAATAGAAACATGCATATTAATTAGAAATTAAAAGATACAATTAGCTCAAAAAATAAAATGAAAAAACTATTAATGATTTTATTTGAAATTTTTAAAATGCAGTTTTAATGAGAAATAATATTATTTAAAAATGTAAATTTCAAAGTCACTGGAGCAAGATATGATAATTTTAAAATCCTTCTTGTATCTGCGTGAGCAGGGATGCCCGGGTAACATCCCCCCCCCCCCCTTGGTTACATGCATGAGTTGAAAATAAATTGTTGAATAACAATTGCAATTCTAAAAAAGCAATTCTAAATAGTAAACATAGTAATAAATATAAAAAAACAAAATAAATTGTAAATATTAACACTTAAAGCAATATTGAGAAAAGAAGAAATTACCAAACTGGCGGGAGAAAAAAATTGAGCCAACATGGTGCATTATGTCTGCCCCATTTCTCTTACAAATGTCTTAGAAACCCACTATGTGGAAATGTTTTTCAGTACATTTACGTGTGGAAATGTTTTTCCCAGGGATGAGATTGACAAAAAAGTAAAAAATCTGAAAACTGTGCGAGCGACATTTGAACAATAATACTTATGAATTTCAAGTAGAATAAATATTATAATTGCTCTTAAATTTTATATATTACATGAAAACATGGACTATTATATCAAAATACAAAAACAAAAAACTAAGGAAAAAATATAAAATTTTCCCAAAAATTTAACTGATGAAATTTCTTTAAAAATTGAAGAAAAGTCTGAAATTCAGACTAAAGTCTGAAGAATCTCATCCCTGTTTTCCATACATTTACGTGTGGAAATGTTTTTCCATACATTTACGTAGCCCAGCCTATTTCTCGCCAATAGCATTTTAATCCTGGCAGTATAAGATTTATTTTTCACACAAGAAAATTAGAAAAATTATTTTGATGATGAAAGATTCTTTTGCTTTACAGTGTTATTTCTGATTTTCATTCTTTTGTTTTTTTTAATGAAATGTGTAGAGGTTATATATTTTATATTTTTGCAGTATGTATATCCTACATGAATATATTTTAAATAAAATGAGTGAAATGTTTATATTTTAAATGAAACAAATGTAATAAGAATCTTTGTGGTTAGAACAATTTTTGGCGATTCATATCAGGCCCGGACTGGACCCTTTGGGGGCCCTCGGCTAGAGACTGAAAAGGGGCCCCTTATGGGAAATTTAGCGAAAACAGAATACTATATTTTATTTTTAAATTTAGGCTTGGATAGCAAAAAACCACATTTAGGCTATTTTGTCACTTGGAAAATAGTTGAGTAAAATATAAGCTTTTTGTAATGTTGTTAACTTACTTTCACAATATATATTTATATTATTTTTATACACCATACCTAAACTAATTCCATGCTAGAAAAAAAATAAGAATTATTTATTTTAAGTGGTTATTACTTAAAAATGAGCGTGAGATATATTTTTAGTTTTCGGCAATCAAATGACTGTGTCGAAGTCATAATAATCTAAGATCTAAATCCTACGGTGATACCTAACTATATATTAAAAGTGACATAACAGTAATAAAAAAAGTGGGTACGTGTGATCGCAGATCGCTCAGAATATTTTCTTTAATTATATTTCAAAACAAATTATCCTTTAATTAATAAATCCAAATTGTTGATTTATAATTATTAAATTCTTACATAGATGGTAGCATCAATAAATTTAAAGTAAAAGGAATATTTATTTTAATTAAATTAAAAATTTTCAAATTAAATTATTTAAATAAAATTTAAAATGCAAAATTCTTTAAAAAAGCGAAATAAAAAGAAAAATAGCGAAAATATAAATAAAATTAAAAAATTTTAAAAACGAAAAAAAAATGTTTAAACGAAATTTAAAATGCTGAATCATTAATAAACCGCTCGCTTTTAAAATAGAAAGAAAATTGTAACTAAAAAAAATAGATATGAATATTAGTGATAAAAGAATAATATAAATCCTTAAATCGGCAAAAAGTACGAATTTTTTTAAAAAAAAATTCTATCTTACTAGGGAACTGCAAGAAGTGTAAGTCACCGATTTTCACGAAAGTGGTATCGTTGGAAAGATCTCATTGTGAGGAGTAAAGAACTCAATGAAACTACCCGTCGGAAATGAAACGTTTTCAAGATATCCGACAATTTGTATCACTAAGCATGCACACGTACTGGGAAACTGCATTAAGTGACATAAATTGTAGGATATCTCGAAAACGGGTCATTTCCGAAGGGTAGCTCCATTGAGTTTTTTACTTCTCAAAATGATATCTTTCCAATGACATCATTTTCATCAAAATAGAGACAGCAATTTTTTGCGGTCCTCTGTTAGGTGTGCACTAGCCCAGTATGTACTAGCTACGTGGCTCGAATTATCGGATATCTCGAAACCGGCTCGTTTTCGATGGGTACTTCTTTTGAATTTTTTACTTCACACGATAAGATCTTTCCAACAATACCTCTTTCGTCAAAATCTAGACTAATTTTTTTGCGATTTCCCAGTAAGTATGCACTAGCTACGTTATATAAATTGTCAGATATCTCGAAAACGACTCGTTTCCGCGATGGGTAGTTCTATTGAGTTTTTTACTCCTCATGATGAGATCTTTCCAACGATACCACTTTCATTAAAATCGGTGACTTACATTTCTTGCAGTTTTCTAGTTAGTATGAAAACTTTAAATTCCAGCATCACGGTCCGAACTGTGTGTTTAAAATAAAAAGAATGATGCCCAGTTAAACTGATGGCATAGAGCTCACAGGCTATGCAGACTAATTATACATTACAGCCTTATATAATAATGTCCTTCGAAAAAAAATAAGGAAGGAAGTACCCCCCCCCCCCCCAATCTTCTTTATTTATACTTATCATTGAAGCCCCAAAACTAATCAGGGATACGCCTTATCATATAATAAACCTGTATCCAAAATTCGAAGCAAGTCGAATAATTCTGCATAAAAACCCATTTATGTAATTTAAGAAACGTTTTCCCCCGTTCCCTCCTTTATAATTAATCATTAAACCTCCAAAACTGTTCAGAAATTTAACTTATCAGAAAGAACCTACATCCAAAATTTAAAGCAAATCGGATAACTCTGCATAAAACTCTATTTAGCTAATTTAAGGGGGAGGTAATCGCCCGTACCCTCCTTTATAATTAACAAAAGAAAATACCACAACAAATGAGCGAAGCTTCCTACTACAATGAACCTGTATACAAAAATTAAAACAAATCAGTTAATTCTGTATGAAAAACCATTTACATAAATTATGAGGGGTAGTTTTCCCTATCTTCCCTTTATAGTTATCCAGTGAATTCCAAAAACAAATCAGGGAAGCGCCATTTCAGAATAAACCTTTATACAAAATTTGAAACAAATAGATAAATTTTGCGTGAAAAACCTAAATTAAGACGGGGGGGGGGGGGGGTACCCACCCCCATTCCCCCTCTTTAAACTTATCCAATGAACACCCAATACTAATCATGAAGGCACCTCATTAGAATGATCCTACATCTAAGATTTGAACGAAATCTACTAATTCTGCAGGAAAAACCTATTTATATAAATTAAGGGGAGGGGCAATAGCCCCCGTTACCCTTCTTATACTTATCGAATGAACTCTCAAAACTAATCGGGGAAGCGTCTTATCATAATAAGCCTAAATCCAAAATTTAATGTATCGGATATTTTTATCATGAGTTATCGCGTTACGTACGTACGTACGCAAGTATATACATACATACAGAACGGGCGGACACATAAGCTCTCAGGCTTTGATAGCCTGTGAGCTAAAAAATATTAATAGCGATAATAAACTTCTGTTAATGGAATCTTTGGAAGTAAAACTTAGGGTGGTTTTCAATCCACTTCTCAATAATGTGAAACTTTCTGACTAATTTTTAACTGTAAATGCGCAAAATTGACATGCGTGACTATTAAAGGATTTGGAAATAAAATATTTTTTTCATTTTTGGTTAATAAAATATCAAATGGTAAGAGATTTTTATCAAGTGACTGCAAGTTTTTCCCCTTTTCAATGATATCGCTTCCAAATATTCAATTCAAAATGCTAACTTTGACAATATTTCCAAAAGATATAATGTCTTTATCAAAAAATGGAAGACACCATTCGATTACACAGGTTCTGAATAAAAAAAAACAGCAAAACTTATGCATTTCCGAACTAAATGAATTTAGAAATGTGTCAGGAACTAACTCCTTTGGATTTGAAAGAAGCTCTAATAAATGACAGAGAAATATTTTCACAAATATATTTTTTATAATACATCTTAAAAAGTTAATCATGTTTTTACCATCTTATTTTTTCTTTAAGTTTAAACTACATTAATTTTATAATGAATCTTTATTTGAATGTTAAAAAATCTAGGCTTCTAAGTAATCATTAATATTATTATCGTGTATTTTCTATGGAGAGAAAATATCGTGATTTTAAAGTATAGTTTTAAAATATAAAATATATCATAAATGTGTATGTAGTATTCTTTAAAAGGATCTTAACTGTATGTTAAGAAAAACTGATTTTTTTTTGTGCAAATTGAATGGAATCGGGTCGTCCTTACTACTTAACCAAGTATTAAAAGTTTTAAATTTTTCAATGTTTAAAAATTTTCTCATTTTTTTCTTTCCTTTTCGTACTGTCGCTTTCGTACAACTGCTTCATGTTGATCACACTGTGAAATTGCACTAGTTATAACCATACTATACGACATTGGCAAGTGAGCGTCGCGATGCACTATGAATCTGATTCTATGAGTACTGCAGAAACGACGATATATCAGTCACCTGCCCTATTCCATCTGTCCAACGACATGACACGACGAAAGTATATAAGTTCCCATGAAAAAACTATCAATTGTTTAAAATTTACTGTAAACGTATATTATTATTGGAAAATACTCAATTTTTTTCGTACGTAAGTAGTACTTAAAAACTCGTATATTCCTTTTTTGAGTTGCGCTTCCGGGGCCCCTTTAGGCTGGGGGCCCTCGGCGATCGCCGACCAGCCGACCTGGCCAGTCCGGGCCTGATTCATATATACTTATACACACGCATATATATATGTATAAACATATATAAATTTTTTGTTGATTTCTTCCATTTCTTTCCAGTTTCTTCCACTGGCTTGGAAGAAACCAACCCTGTAAGCAACATATATCTTTATAGATATTAAATTCATTCTTTTTTTTACTGCTTCAAGATAGAACTTGTATGAAATATTAAATATATAGTTTATTTGCTGCTGTAACATTTTAATGTATAAGCATTTTACCATAAACAAAAAATAAGTTCATGATAAATATGATATTAAAGCAATTTTTCTCATGTCAACACCTGAATTAGCCAAAAAAATTTTTTTAAGGAATAATTTCACAACTTTTAAAAGTTTTATTCAACTGTATTTTGATGCTAATTTTACCTTTAATATTATAAAACATAAGTTGTTATATTGAAAAATGAAAATTAAGTACACTATCAACTTTTATCATTAGAAGTGTTTATATCTAATAAAAATTCTTTAACTTGTATTTTTCAACGATTTTTTGGGGGAAAATTTCTCGCTCTAGTCTTTTGGCAAGACGTTTTCGTAAATATTTATGCTAAATTTTACACTTAAATATTTTATTTTGCAATTGACAACAAAGCACACAATTAACTGAAAGATGTACTTATTAAATGTGTGAAAATATATTTTATAGTAAAAAAAAATCTGCAGAATAAAAGGACAAAAAGTAAAATATAAACATAATGATTCTATCTTGTTATAATACTGCTGCTACTTCGGAAATAAAATAAAATGCAGCATAAACACACAAAAGAATACAAAGATGAGTAGCGTTATTTATTTATTTATTTATTGTTGTTAGTAGGTGTAACGTGAATAAAATTTAAAAACGGACGCAAAAATAAGTAAACATTGTAATAGAAAATCTAAACGCAATAACAACAGCGTCTTGCCATCGAATCGGAATAATCAACAGCGGAAGAACGCGCAGGCGCACATGAGCTACCGGAGTTCCATATTTCATTTGCATTTCAAAACCGCTCTCGCCAAGGTTTTTCGCCAAAAGTTTTCGCCAAGGTGGCGAATCGAACACAATTTAGAAATACGCGTCAGCGAATTATGTTTTTTGCCCAAAGCGCCCCCTATCGATGTTTCTTTTTGTACCGTTCAACTGAGTTTCAGAGAGCCCCAGCAAACAGAATCATGAAAATGCATGCCATAAGTCAAGAAATCTGTTTGTTTATCTCTTAGGAGCCTTCGAGTTTCGACCACCCTGTACTTTGACATTTTATTCCGGCTCTTACGCTTTTTGCAGGGCTCTACTTTTGGGTTCAAACTTTAAGTTAGAGTATAAACTTTGGCGAGCATGTGTTAAATTATCAAAATAACGGGCTTAAAGTTGTTGTCTAGCTCTCCAAAGTCTGCAGCGCCCCCTATCCATGTTTTAAGAGATACGCTTATCAAATTGGTACTGAAGAAAGTCTAAACAAACAGAATCATTTCGACGCAACAAGCAAGAAAATCTAACCATTTCCCTAGTTTTTATGACGTTTCGAATTTCGGCACCCAAATTTTCGAAAGCGCCTAGCGCCTTACCATCGCGTCAGGGACCCTACATTCCCTATTCAAAAATGTTCGTCTAGGTGTGCTCTATCGATCCTTAAAGTTTGTCACCGACGAGCTGAATCACCCTGTATATAAGCTGGAAACAAATGATGAGCTATTAGGAAGATTTCATAAGAAATACTACCCGTTGCAGTCGTTACAATGGTATGACTTTAAAAAAAATTATTCATAAGTTTTCATTATATGACTCCAGGAATCCAAAACCACCTCCATGTAAAAAAGTTTATGCATGCATATATTTGTATGCTAAATTTTGTCCACATAAAAGTCACAATTATTCATGAATCCTCTTCAAACTTATCAAATACATTGAAATGATTAATATCCTGGCGGGGATTGCATATGAGTAAAATCACGCCGAAGGGGTAGGTTAAAAAATTTTGAGTACCGTCTTAACATGGCTTTGACAAATACAGCTCTTACAGAACAGTTACATGAAAAAATAAACATTTTTTGGTACACTAGTTGCCAACAATTTGAAAAAACTACAATAAAATTCTTACTACAACAATTACTTTACCATTGAAAAATTTGAAAACGAAAAAAAAACAAAAAACAAAAAAAAAAAAAAAAAAAAACAATAGTTTGATGAATTTAAGAAAAATTAAATATTATGTCATAACTTTTCTATTGCAAGATTCCACATGAAAACGGAAAATGAAATAGATATCTTGATGGATTTTTTTAAAAAGCAAATATTATATATATGAAATTAATATATAATGTACGAAAAGCAATTGAATACATAACATCATGTGAATTATAAAAAGTATTGAAACATGATAAAAACTAGATTATAGAAAAATTGGCATATTTTAACATTTTAAAATTCTGATATTTTTTTTTTCTTTTTTTTTTTTTTACCATTTTAAAATCTGTTTCATACACAGTAGAACCACGTTTATCCAAAAATCAGCTTAACCGAAGGACTTTAAAATTCTTTAAAGTCCTTTTTAAATAGGAAAAAATTTAGTATAAACATTATTTTTTACCGAAATGATACCTTTCAACATACTTTGATTCATGGTTATTATTTTATTTGTAAATTTTAGACGAAAACGATGCAGAATTATTTTTAATACATTAAAGAGTTGTCTTAAATACTTATTAGTTTTATAATTTAGAAACAAAATAAGTAAAAATTAAAACATTGAAAGGTGTTATCGGACACTGGTAAAAATATTGTTAAAAATGTTATTAATGCTTATTGATTAAATAAATGCCTGTTACTTCAAACCCTTAATGATATTCGATGGTGTGAAAGCTTTTCAAAATGCATTTCCAACAATTTCCACTACTACATACATTGTGATTAATTGTCTAGAATGTGACGTCATACTGTGGCCCAAAGACAGTAAGATGGGAATTCTAAACAAAACAATTTTAACTTCCCGGCATTTCTCTTTTATAAGAACCAAAATACAACTGTTATGTTATCCATGATTAACAACATAATATTAAAATACATAAATGTACCTTTTAAAATTGGATCAAAACCCAGAAAAATGCATCAGAACATGTGCTATTTAGAATACTGCATCACATGGTAAGAAAAAGATTTATCAGGAGTTATTAGATTCATATTTGCAATTCATATCATCAGTTCAATCATTATAAAATATATCCAAAATAAAGCTGAGTTGTTTTTCTTTACTGTATTTCACATGCTTTATAAAATTTTCTGTTTTTATTTATGCAAGTTATTACAAGCCATGCATTTGTTATACTGTTCGACATGTCCCAAAGTACAACATTTTTACTGTCCCAAAGTACAATCATTAGTAAAATCAAAATGGCAATAAATGTAGAAGCACTATCATTATTTTCTCATAGCCAAAACATTTAAAATTCTTCTCTTTTATAAAAAAATAAATTGCAGTTGACTTCTTGTAAAAATATATAGTTAAACTAGTTGGATGTGCCAATTCCAAAACATTCTTCTATCTCATATGTACATTTTGATATTTCAAAAATTAGTTAATACATGTTATTAATTTAATACTATACCAAACATGATTTTCATCTTAAATTTCTACTTCAGTCAATTAATCGGAGTAAAAAAAGAATTAATGTGGATCATGATAGTTATTAAAATCAATAGTTTTCCATTAATCTGTTATCATCAGCTGTTTACAAATAGCAGGTTTATTTGGACGTGTGTTCCCATCTCTGTACGAGCCGATGGACAATATTCTATAGAACTATTAAAACAAAATAATTTTCAAATTCAGGAAGGACCTGCTAGCCATAGCCAAAAATAATCACATACAAAATATTTAATTCAGTTCTATACATAATTTCATACACTTTTTGATGGTAAAATAATAAAAATGGCATAAATATCGCGATTATAGCGCCCCCTTGCGGCGGATTTTTTTCAAATTCAGGGAGGGTCTGCTGATCATAGCCAAACACTAACACGAAAAATTTGGCTCAATTCTATGCATAACTTCATATACTTAGAGTTGGATCAATATTGAAAATCGCACAAGAATCGCTATTGCGGCGCCCCTTTCCGGCAGATTTTTTTGAAATTCAGGGAAGACCTACTAGCCTTAGCCAAACATTTACACAAAAAATTTGGTTTAATTCTATGCATAACTTAATACACTTTTAGGTGGTACAATATTGAAAATGGCACAAAAATTGGTATTGCGGTGCCGCCTTCTGGCAAAATATTTCAAAATTGAAGGAGGACCAGCTTGCCTCAGCCAAAAACATTCACAAAAATTTTTTTTTTCAATTCTATGCATATCAATTCCTCCATACACTTTTGGATCATAGAATGGCGACATATGAACACAGACAAACATTTTGTACAAACATGTTTTTTGTAATCTCTGATCCCTAAAACGTGTAAATCCGTCGAAAAAAAATTTTGATTACAATACTTTCTTCTATTGTAGATAGAAGAAAGTAACTAGCTTTTACTAAATAAGAAAGTTGATTTTATTGAAAGTTGATAATCATTGAAAGTAAAGGGTTTAGATTTTATATCATATTTTAATTTGGGTGATCAAATACCACCTTGAGTAATGTTGCTCCCATTTCAATTTTTTTTTTTTTTAGATATTTCATATTAACAAAAATTTTATATAGAAATTTTTGTTTTATTAGATTATTTAGCTACTAAATAAACCAAAATTTATTACAGTACAACCGTGATAGCTCTGATTAATTTGGATTAGACCCAATCCAGATTACCGGAAATTCAGATTATCCGGAAAATAAAATATTTAAATAAAACATACTTACAAAAAATCGCCTTTATATTAAACATGCCAAATATTTACAGATAGTAAAAATGTTTATTTTATAATTATAAAATCTTCTGCTATGCCAGTTTTGTATAACATTTGCGGACCGTACGGTCACGCATCCGCTTAAGCATAGTCTCCAAATGATGTTCAAAATAAATTATTAATTGTTGTAAATGCTTCATTACCGCTAATAACTTTTGATTGATCATTATTGATAATAGTGTTTTTGTCTGAATTATCTTCATTTTCAACTTCTTCAATTGTACATAAAGTAGTTATCTTTTCTTTACATGTTCACAAAATTTTTAGGTGTAATTTTCCTTTTATTCTCGATTATTTTTCCTTCTGTTTCAAGCTTGCTTATTATTCAAGAAATCACTATTTGTAGACCATAAATTCTTATATGATTTTCGGAGAATACTCTCAAACAACCTGCTTGCAGACTTTAAGGGATGCATTGTTGTTTCTTTGAAAGGTAACATTAAAGAGTTTAAATAGAAAAGATTAAGGTATTCTTGTGAAAATATTACTGAAAAGATTTTTTTATTCAGAATACGAAAATGAAATGAATTAATGTTATTGAAATTTTGCCGATTGCTTCTCAAACTTTGAAAAAAAAAACTACCAGAGTCAGAATGATCCAGATTATGCAGATCCAGATTAACGAGGTTACTGTAATTAGATATTCTGGTATGAATGCCTATTCTCTGAATTATAGAGTTTCTGGAATGCATTCTACCATGTGCCTTAAATGGCAAGATGATTGTTTTTTATTCCGTAAGTGGTGAGGTGGGATGTATGTAACCCCAAAGATTAATATTCTGTGCTCTCCACTAAAGATGCACCGGATGTGGATTTTTGCCGGATACCGAATAACGGATATCCGGTACAAAATTTTACCGAATATCCGGTATCTGACCGAATAATTTCTCATTTTTAATTTTAATAATATTTCAATTTTATGCTTGTTTAAAGAAAAAAAAATTATTGTAATTTTATATTATGCAAGTATTAATAGATTTCAATTCACTTATTAAGTCAAAGTTACTTAAAAACATAGTAATAATTGAATATTGAAATGTAATATTATTTTGCCTTTTCAATATTACTTATAAAACTTCTAACTTTACATGCATATTTTTTTCTACCTTTTCTTTAGTCTCTATCACCAGATTTAGGTAGTGTCTTGATGTTTTTATAGATGCATTGTATCGATTAACTAACAGGAAAAAATACCCTGTTGACACATAATTAACAAAAATGGCGTTAGTTATGTATGTTAATCCTCTTGACTCTGAGTGAGCATTACAGTTTTCCTATTGAGCTCTTTTTGCATTGTAGAGCAAGTTTCAGAATGAACTTTATTTAAAATATCACTTGCAATTTTAATATGAGCAGGTGACTTATATAACAAGGCGTAATTCAATTGTTTTGGAAATTTTTACTAAAATATGTTTTTTTATAAAATGCAATTTGTATATTTAATGATTTTTTTCTTTTGTTTTTACCACATTTTTTTCTATTGTTGACTGCTTAACTTGTGCAATTGATGTTCCAGCAAAATTTGAATGTTTCTTTAATATCAGCACCATTTTGTTCTTGATTTTCTAAAGAAACACACTTTAAATCTGGAGTATGAATATTCATAAATAAACTCTTTAGTTTGCTGGAAACTTTATTTTTCTACATAGTTTTTAATCCTCAATACTTTAGCACTTATAAGATGGCCCCATTGTACACATTTCAGACTCAGATTTTTGACATATTAACAGCAACTTCATAAAACTTTTAGATTAGATAATTATACCTTTCTCTTTTGTTGATATTAATAATTCAAATTAATAATAAAGTTATTAACAAAACACTAGAGAAGAACTATAAAAATCTACTACTTCATTACAAAAAAAAAAAAAAAAAAAAAAAAAAAAAAAAAAAGAAAGCAAAACAAAGTTGAAATTGTAGTTGATATTCTAGTTTTGGTTTTACAATTACAGTTATGACAGAATTATTGAATACTGCAGTTAAATTTTGACTGGTGAAAATTACAATAACACTTTTGAGAGGTGTAAAATTACTTCATTACTGAAATTTAAGAACAATTTTTAAGAGAAATAAAAAATGTGAAGTTGAAGTACATATTCTAGTTTTGTTTTTACAATTGCTGTTATAGGTTATGACAAAATATTGTCATACTTTAAATATATCTTCATTTACATATAAACATTATAATTTCATAATTGTGAAAATATACAAGTATTTATTTTTGTTAACATTGCTTTTTAATAAGATAAGGTTGCCAAGGAGCAAATTAGTTTTACATTTTTTTTTAAACGTAAAATACAGAATTAAAAAAATCTTTTACTATCCGGCAACCGGATATTAAAATATTCGGCCGGAACGAATATCTGGTTCGAGTGCCGAATAAGCCAGATATCTGGTGCATCCCTACTCTCCACAAAATTTATTGAATTAAAATAAGAAAATTTCCTATGAATTTTGCATTATTTAAATAAAAACAACTGAAGATTTATACTATAAAGTATATAAACATAAAATAGCAATATTTCAGAATTTAAATTTGTCTGGCTTCAAAATACACCCTTCACCAGTTAAGGGTTCAATAGGTGTGACATATTCCTAGAATCCTAGATTGTTTATACAAACATATCTAGTATAACAGCAGCTGAGTATAATAATGACTAATGTAATATATAAACACTAGCGGACCCGACAGACGTTGTCCTGGCACTGGCTCCAAAAAATCAAATAAATGTACATAAATATAATAATACACACGATAAATACTACGCTCTTAATTTAATTTCTTATTACAATTATATAAGGAAATTTTTTTTCACTTTGCAGTAGTTTTTGAAGTCGGTTCAATTTCTGATAGAAAAGTTTCTTTTTTCACTTTTTAGTTAAAAATTAACGATTTTCTGAAGTCGGTTAATTAAAATTATAATGCAGAAAAAATTATTGCAAATCATACACGTATGTCAGGAGTGGGGTTCAAACACACGATCTCTTTCTTCAAGAACCAGAGCTTAAATCTGTGCCTTAAACTGCTCGGCCATTCCATCCGCGATCTATTCAGCGAACTTATTCAACACTTTTAATTAGCAAAAAATCACTAACTATTCGTTTTTGCCTAATTACTAAAAAAGTACTAAATCAATTTCGATGAAATGTGAATCTAAACCATTCTCGAATCCACTGGAATACACACACAAAATTTCATTAAAATCGGTCCAGTTGTTTAGGAGGAGTTCAGTGACATACACATGCACAGAAGATTTATATATATAAAGATAATTATACTGCTATGTTCATGGGCTGAAATAAAAGAGTGGATACTTAAGATTTGAAAATAGTGATACTGTAGACTCTCTTAAATCTGCAATCCTAAAATCCGCACATAATTTACAGATATAAACAGTGAAACATCCAGTTCAGATATAGGAACAAAATTTGACTTTTTTAGTTTTATATCAATTTCATATATTTTTAATTTAATATTTTTTTAATTTACTGAATTCATGTTTTTTCATGAAGAAAGAATAAATTTATTTCTAAAAAAATTCAAGATATTGCTGATATTAGTGATAATCACAGTCTTCTAACCTAACATATTTATGTACTAATTAAACTTTTTTGGTCATTAAGTCTGGCTAAACCTGAAATAAAACTTCCTTATTTTATGATTTTGATGTGCAGAGCCCGATCAAGCTGAAGTTGGGCCCAGGGCCTGGTAAAAAGTTGGGCCCCCCTACCTATCCATTTTCAGCGACATTTTCATAAAAAAAAAGGTTTATTTGACGAGTTGACAAAGTTGTTTGGTTAATTTTATTGAATCATTCAGAATATTTAAATTTTACATGACATATTTTATAAAACAATATTATTTTTAAAGTATTTGATTAAGGGAAAAAATCAGCCACATAATTTGTGGGCCCCTGAAATTGATGGGCCCAGGGCCAAGGCCCCGGAGGCCCGTGCATTAATCAGGCCCTGTTGATGTGAATTAGTAAGGTATTTTTGTGAGGTAAGTTTCAATGAATAATTTTAGAAAAATACATTTAATCTTTATAATGAATATTTAATCATACGTTATTCATTATTAACTTGATTTTTGCTTTTAATAATTTAAAAAGTTATCTAAATTGTAATTATTTTAATTTATTAAATCATTTACTACATTTATTATATTGTAAGCATTCATTATAGTTTCAATTGCATTATTAATTGCATTCAAATTACTGTTTAAAAATGTAAACAAACCAATGATCAGAAATTCACAAAATTCTAAAATCCACAAAACTTCTGGTCCCAAGCTGTGCAGATTTGAGGAAGTCTACTGTATAGGAATTTATAATATTGAGAGAATGTACCAACTACATGTTTTAACTATCTTTTATGAAAATCCTACGTCAGTATGGAAATCCTACGTCAGATCCACTGATATTTTTGGATTCATCCGCTATTTTTTGTAAAAACTTGTCTTCGCTTCAATAATATTTAAAAATTTTCAGATTTTTCTTTTTTTTGGGGGGGGAGAGGGGGGGGGGGTTGAGTAATTTTCAGCAGAATGTGAAATAATAAAGAACTTTTAAATTTCCCTCCTGTTCTCCTTTAAATTTTTATTTAACAAGATGGTTCAAATTATACATTTTTTTAAACATTAAACACAACTATAAATAAGTAAAAATAATACAAAAATTGGAATTATGCATACTTGGTAAAACTGAATGTAGATTCTGCAATAAATAAAAACGCTATGTAGGAAAAATAACTATTTTGAGTTCAAAAATAAATCCAACAATGTTAGTTTTATTATAAGAATGATTAGCTTATACTTTTGCTAATTAAAATTCTTGAATTATAAATATATCACATTTACTAGGCTTTAAAAAAAAACAAGATCGATGAAATGAGATTTAGGAGTGATTGGACACATCGTGCCATCTAACGATACAAACATGAAGTAAAATCCGAAATTAAAGTGGCTGGATGGTTTACATGCCATTCCACTTATTGATCAATCTATATAATTTTTTACTTTTTTTGGATGATTTGTTTTTGAACAAAATTTTTCGGTCGACGCTAAATCACACAACGTTTAGGGATAAACAAACGGAAGGCTCCTCCTACCCTCAAAACAAGTGCCATCTATTGGCTTTTCATTCAATGATATGATAGCGTAAGCTAGTAAATTTAAAATAATTTTTTATTTAAGTAAAATTAATAGAAAGAGAGAGAGGTTTGGGGGGCGACAGTGATGTAATCGTAAAATAAACAGAGAGTATACTATCTAAGCAGAAGGTATATGCACTCAAGACAGAGGATATATCTGAGAGTGTATATACTATAGCTAAAAAATCTAGAAGGTATATGGCGTATACCCTCAGCAACATCCCTGGGGGGGGGGGGGGAAGGATATATATTTTAATAACAAATATTTGATTTAAATGCTTTAACATTGAAGCTACATTTTGTATCTTGACTTAACACCAGCCTATTTTAATATTAGCACGTTTCTTGATGCCTTTTAAATGAAAATTTATAGTTATTTCTAATAAATAATAGCTAATTTAATGTGACTTATGATTAAAATAATTGCAATTCTGTAATCATGATAATGTAAACATATGTCCCTATTTTATTATTATTATTATTATTATTATTATTTGCAAAGTATTCAGTCTTGACTCTGCAACCAGGCAGAGAAAATGCAACATTTTGGCTCTGTAACTACAAATATGTAAGTTCAGTATGAAGAAATTTCACGGATCTGTATAGTTTTGAAAATAATGCAATTCCTGGTTACTTATTTTTAAAACCCAATGCAATTATATTTATATTTAACTGATTAATATACTATTATAATCGCTAATTGTTCTCCCAACTGTGAATGATTGTGATTACTTGAAAAATTTCAGATTGTCATTTTCAGATATCATAGAAGAGTTGCAAGAAACCAACAGCAATTTGTTTGAAATGTAAAATTAGTCTTTGCATTGCCAGTTTCCTGAAATTCCTCACATAATAAATTTTTTTGTGATATAAGTGAATTTTTTGTAAAACAACTATGCTTTGGACCATTGTCCTGTTTATAAAACATCTATTTACTTAAAAATTAAAATAATAATAATAATTTTTCTTTTCTTTGCTTAATTACACCATATTAATGATAAAATCAGTTTAAAAAATATTTATTTACAGTCCAATATGGTTTAAAGAAAATCAATAGAATTTTAATTTTAAAATTAATTTTTTTTAATATGTTCACTAATGTTCTTAAAACAATATAAATAATACAGTAGTAGAGAATTAAAGAATAAAACATATGACTAAAACATGCACTTTATACACTTAGAATATAATATATTATACATGAGATGTTGTCCTCAATGAGTTAAAAGTTAAATACAAGTTAAACATAAACATTATTGATTATTAAAGAGAATAGATTTCATTTAAACTAATAAGTATAACTATACAATTATTCACACATATCTGTCAATTCAATATATTGTATAAAATGTAATATTAATCAGATAAGCCCTTTCCCTCCCTGTTTTAATGAACCATTGTGTATTATACAGGCAAGCCATCCTCCTCTAAAATCTACCCACCCATGAATCCTATTATTATTTTTTTCTTTTATTATTATTATGTTTTTACCGTAAAATTCTGATTGTAAGTCCCCACTTTAAAAAAAAAAAAAACTTTTATTATACTTTTTAAATTATATATACTTTTTATTGGGAAAGGGGGGGGGGGAGGAGGCTCATAATTGAGATTTTTTTTTTTTTTTTTTTTGAAAAAATATTTCCATTAAATTCTGTTTTTATTATTAATTTCAAGTTTTTGAAAGTAAATAAAACATAAAAAATAAAATTATCATTTTATATTTATATTATACATATGTATAATTTTGCTAAAATAACTTTAAAGTATTCATCTTTTATAACAGATAATAATACTTTGCAGTGTTGTTATTTATGGCCAGAGAAAGAAGATAACAATGTTATTTTCTTTCTCTAGGGATAGAAGCAACATCACACAAATTTATTTAATTTCTAAATCAACAACTTTTAACTATACTCAAAACAAATCAGGGTTGGGTTTCTTCCGGAAGAAACCTATTTCTTCCAGGACAGTGGAAGAAACTGGAAGAAATGGAAGAAACTATCAGAAACCAAAACAAATGCTCAAAATTAAAGTATATTAACTACATAAAAGAATTAAAGTAAAATTACATGAAATCTAAATTGGAAAATTTAATTATTAAAAATTTTTTTGCAATGATAAGTTATTTTAATAACAAACTTCAGGTTCAGCAGACATTTTCAGTTGATGGATTTTTACTATTCTAGAGGTAAATGTATTTTTTTTTTTTTTTTTTTTTTTTTTTTTTTTTTTAAATTAATTACGCTATTTATGTAAAAAGAGACAGAAAAAAAAACCACCTACAAATTGTTTATTTTTCATATAAGAATAAATTATTTTTTTATAAAAATGTCTTATTTTAAACTGTGCAACACAGCAAATAAATAAATTTGTAATTATTTATACTAACATCTAGCATGAATATCTCAATGCTGTAGTGTTCTAAAAATATCTATGGGTATGTCAAAATGCTTTAAAACTGTCTTGAAGTTTAGGACTTTGGGGGAAAAAAATAATCATTTTTTGCATTCATCAAATTTAAGTTGAGAAACTGATTGCAGCATTCTATTGCTAAAAGACTTTGCTATACTATGCTGCATTTACTTCATTGTACTAAGAAAAAATAGAATTTTAATGATTTTTTTAATACTAGGATCGACCGATACAGGTTTCAAGGGCCAAAACCAATTTTCAGAAAATTCAAAGTTTCAGCCAAAAATGAAAACATCCAAAAAAATTTAAGTAATTAAATTGTATGGTTTAAAGTAATTAACACATACATAAATGTAAATTAATTATATGTATAGTATTTATTAATTATGCACAGTTGTTAATTATTCAAAAACTTTATTTTCATATACAATAAAATATAATTCATCAATGACACAGGAAGATTTTCTAATTATACGAATTTCATTTACTAATTAAAAAATATTTTGATTTTAAGCATACACATCTTGATTTTTCTTCTATAATGATTTTTGTAAATGATCATTTATTATTTTAGAACTTTCTCAAAGAATATTTGAAACACTAACGCAGTTTAAACTAAAAATTTTCTATAAGATGATTGCTTATTCATGATTGATAATTATAAACAACGAAGTTCCTTGCAATACACTCATTAGAGCAGATACAGTTCAAATCAATGACTAATGTTGAAAATTTCCGAAGGAAGAAACAAGAATTTTGGAATACTGAGGTTTCCGTCAAGCTGAATTTTCAGCCACGTTTTTGGCAAAACTCTGATTTTGGGCCAAAAATGAAACCATATTTTTGATCGATCTCTGTTTGATACAGTAATTTAAAAAATTTAATATTAAGCTTTTAATATTATAGTAATTATTGTATATTACTTACATTAATAAAATTGCTGTAAATGCTTTTATTTAAATGGGTTTCATTCTACCATTGGTAAAGAATCCCTACTATTTACTACTAGTTTCAGAAACTTAAATAATTAAAAAAATATGTTGGTTAAATTGAAATGAATAACATTTAATCGATTTTGTGTGTTTTGGATAAAATTTCTTTTCAAATTAGCCAATGGTTGAAGATCTCTAGGCAGATGTTATGTGTGATCTTGGCTAAAAAACTGATGTAATTATTAATTTAGCATATATATATGGGTGATTCTCAAAATAGGGGACAATTTCAAAAGTGAAATCTTAAAAAAATTACTGTTAACAAAATTTCTGAAAAAAATAGGTGTTGTTAATATAGTATAAGGTACACTTAACATGTAGTCAGCAGAGCTAAATATTTAAAAACTAACTTAAAAAAATAATTAGTATTTTTTTGAGCCAAGCTAATGACAAAACAAATTGCATGGAATAAATATATTAAAAAAATTTTATTTTCTTCCAGTTTAAATATTTTTTTCTATATTTATTAGCCTTCCTTTTCAGCAAATGGTTTCCATTTTTATATATATATACACATAAGGAGAATAAAAACATTACCAAAGAGCAAACTTTGTTTACATGAGCAACATTCTGACACTAACAATGTAAGAAGCTGTCTTAGTGATTTTCGGACAGATTTAATGCGTATTTTAGGGATAATAAATGTAATACCTAAATTTATGTGTAAAATTAAACTTTGTAAAAGATACAATATAAGCAATGGTTACATTTATGCACATAAGAGTCTTTAGCATGGACAGAAAAACCATGCTAATGATATTTGTGCATGCTAATGACAAATTTTAATTTAAATAAGATTATGAGCTATAATATAATCACAATGCAATAGTCCTTTCTGGGGCTTTTTAAAACACAAAATTCCTATGCAAATAAGTAAAATAAAAATTTTAATTATAAAATAAACATGAAAATTATTATCCATTCGAATGACATACAATTGATGTACGCCCCTAATATTCAACTTCTATTCTTAAAATACAATACATGCTTCTATTTTCAGGCTGGGATAAAATGGCTACTTGTTGCCATGGAGAAACTTTATATTTTCAAACTATTGTCATATGTGAAAATGAAATTTTGATTATTAACCAGCTGTTATAGTATGACCTTGTTTTGAAAATAGAATATGGAGGACAAACTTTAATTCTTTTTTTATATACTATAATTTTATTTTTTAAAAGAAATTTATTGGATAAATCCTCTCCTTCATTAATTTAAAGAAAGAATAACATTTGTTTTATTTTATAAACATAATATTAACTCTTTAAAAAGCTAGTATATATAAGGCACAGCTGCTGTGGACATCCATGCTAATGGCATTTTGAACATTTATCCTGTTATTTTAAGGTGTTTTTAACTAAAAAGTGAGTAATTCTTGAGTGCAAATAATGCATAATATTAAGACAAACATATCTAAATATAAAAACATGACAGAAAACCTCTCAATTTTTTTTGTATGCCGAAAGACATAAATTGTCCCCTATTTTGAGAATCACCCATATATATAATTAAATTTGTTTTGCTCCAATAGAATTAATTCACATAAGATTATAGGAAGAAGATATTTATTATATCTTACAAAATAGAAAGTATATGGTAATTTCTAGAAGAAAAACAGCTTCTTCCATTTCTTCCACTTGGAAGAAACCTATTTCTTCCGGCCGGTTTTTTCCGCGGTTTTTTCCACTGCGAAAGAAACTTGCCAACCCTGAAACAAATATGTTAAAAAAATAATAGTAATAGAAATGAAAAATTTAATTTAGTTATTGAATTATTTTTAAATATTAAATAAATGAATACAAGTTTAATGTAGAAAAAAAAAATTGATCAGTCTTGTAGAATTGTGTAAAGTCTTATAATGACAGTTAATTATAAATAATGAAAATTTTTATTGTGTTGTAATCTATTATAAGAGAAAGAAAATAAGTAAAAAATCGAAGAAAATCAGATCATATAAATTCAAAGTAAGTTAAAAAAAATAATAATAGTAATAGATACAAAAAATTATTTTCAGTTATTAAATTAATTTTAAATATTAAATAAATGAAAGAAAGTTTAGTAAAATTTAAAAAAAAACATTTACTTCATCAGTCTTTTAGGATTGTGTAAAATCGAAACAAAATTTTGAGTTCTGTGGTCCTCTATCGTGAGACAAAGAAAAAATGTTCTTTTCTTTCTTTGAAAATATAAGTTAAAAAAGAAGAATGAAGGATAAGTAAGTTAAAAAATAAAAGTAATACATACAACAATTTCTTCTTAGTTATTGAATTAATTTTAAATATTAAATAAATTAAAGAAAGTTTAATTAAATTAAGAAAATGTATTTACTTCACCAGTCTTGTAGAACTGTGTAAAATCCAGATTATCAAGCTGCCAGATTATCAGCTTCCATTTCAAATGCAAACTGAGTTAAATTTAAAGATTCATAATTTAAATAAAGAGATAATTAATCTAAAAAACTATGTTTATAATTATTATTTTGAAAATAAGGGTTATTATCATTATTTTTTTTTTGAAAGGGGGGGGGAGGGCTTGTATTCGAGAGTAGAAGGAAAATCAAAATTACTTAAAATTGGGGGGTTTTTACTTTCAAGATTTTAGGGTATGTTTTAGGATATGTACTGTACGTGTACAGTGTATGTATACATACATACATTAATGACTTTTAAACACGTGACTTTTTACCTATGACTTTTTACCTATCAAGTAACGTGATTTATCAAAGGGTTCAGGAGCATAGCTGCAAATATTTTTTTGAGGTGAGGGTAGGGGGAGAATTCAAAAATATCCCATTTCAAAATTAAATAATTTCCACACTTGAAACAACTTGCTCTATTTTTCAAGTAAAATGATAAGTGCAATATGTGTTTAATGATAATCACACTTACACATTAAAAAAAAAAATTACAGTTGAGTGTCTATATAACGAAATACATGGTTCAGTCAAAAAATTTGTTATATAGAAAAATACGTTGAATAGAGAAAGGTGAAAAACATTACATTTTATTAGTAAAGTTTTAAAAAATGTTTGAGTTGTTTGGAAATGTTTAACGCTAAACATAAATTTGATGTTTTTTTATTTACTTAAACAGTTTAAAAACAGAAAATTAATGCTTATTCAGCATTTGTACGGATACCTCTTTTTCTAGGTAAAATATCAACATTTCTTTATAAGAAACTAAATCTAGTTCAAACGCGCGAAAATTTGCCTTATTTCAGGGGAGCAACAAAAATTTCCAAAAGCGCATACTCATCTTTGAAACAAAGTCAGGCGAGACCATGAAATAATCCAATAGACATTTTGTTAAGAAGTGGGTTCTTAGGGGGGATGGGGGATGAATGTTTGTTTCGGACATGGATAAGGCAGCAGATATGCAGCTATGAAACACATACAGTCGACTCTCGTTAATTCGAAATCGGATAATTCGAATCTTCGCTTAATTCGAACTAAACATAAAGTCCCGAAATTTTCAACAGCAGAATAACGTTGAAAAATTTCCTTAATTCGAACTCATTTTCTCTTGACTTCGTTTAATTCGAACTAACGAGAATTCCGATTTTTAATTTTTCTTTTCTTTTTCACAGATTTCAGATCATTTGAATCACTCTCTTTCTTTGATTTTTGTTAATATTGTTCCGAACATGTATACATATAATACAATTTTATATCCACTTTCTTAGAGCCCTGTCTCTCCATCAGTGTCGCTTTAAATTTTTCTTCCATCGTACTTGTTTCTAATATTTTAATTAGTTTATGTATTTATACATTTTAATTTAGTATTAAGTCATATTCTAATGATATCAGGCGAAATAATTTTTAAAAAAAACACTATAACATTAATTCCTTTGTAATAGTACAATATTAAGCATGTTTTCCTTAATTCGAACTTCGGATAATTCGAACATTTCTTACGGTGCCGACGAGTTCGAATTAACGATAGTCGACTTTACCAGGAATCATCGCAGGAAAATGAATTTCACAAATAAATTGAAGCATTTTCAGAAAAAAAAGAAGGAACATTTCTGAAAAAAATTCGTTATATGGAAATATATATACTTTGCTATATGGAGATTATTTGTAATGTAATCAATGAAAAATTGACTGTTACAAGTAAAAATTCGTTATATAGAGAAATTCGCTGAATGGAGTTTCGTTATAGAGAGACTCGACTGTATTTCCAAAGAAAAATCCTGAAACTAAAATCTTAAAAATTATAATTATTGGTTTATTGACTGATAGTTTTTGTCTTATATTGTGTAAGAGTTACAATCATACTTCACATGAAAAAAAAGCCTCATAATATTTTGGGATTTTTAAGAAAGGAACCAAGTTTTGAAGGCAATGGATTGGAGACACTATTCATGGACAATAGTAGAAAAATTCAGGTCTATTAAGTGTATTATATTTCTGTAACACAGAGAAACATAGATACAAATAGAGTCTGACTTTGTATTTGTTTTGATATTTAATTATTTTACTGTGTTACAGAACTCAGACAATAGTCAGCAAAACAATAAAAAAAATCTTTTTATTTATTTATTTATTTAAAAATTAAAGAAAGAAAAAGTGTATCGAAAATCTGGAATTTCCCTACTCTAAGCTCGAATTTCCCAAATATACTGAGGGGGAAGGACACTTATTCCCCCATAACCTCCATTGTGATGCCTTTGAAAGGGTTACTGTATTAAAATACACAATATTATTCACTTCTGCTATCCAGTGATGCACAATCTAACACATTTTAAATAGCACAGCGATGAAAGGGGTATTTTCGAAAAACATTGTAACAGACTTTTGATGTAATACACCTATACAATAGAGTCCCATTGTTCCGAAAATCCGCCTATTCAAAAGAGAGTTTAAAAAATATATCGATTTTTTAAACTTAAAAACAGAAAAAATCAAAATGACTTTAGAGAAAAAACAT
This sequence comes from Maratus speculifer, assembly GCA_964019185.1. Lineage (NCBI taxonomy): Eukaryota > Metazoa > Arthropoda > Arachnida > Araneae > Salticidae > Maratus > Maratus speculifer. The sequence continues at coordinate 63,833,592 of OZ025303.1, forward strand.
ACAGTTATTGTTATACGAAGAAGTTAAACAGAGACATACACAGAGCCTAAGCTTGATAAAAAAAAAAACAACAATTAAATTGGAATGAAAGCAAGTTACTTACAATATATGACGACTCCATTTATACAATTCGGTAGAATCATTGTTAATCACTGTTAAATACAAAAAATAACTAATTTACATACACTTATGAAGAAAAAAGTCACTGATTTTTTTTCCCCCGAGAAAGAGCACTTATGGCCCCACAATAGTCACAGAAAAAGTACACAAAAAGACCCGGATGATAATGTAAAGTCTATGGGAGCGTTCTTTTCAAATATCTCGCTCAAATTTTAATATTTTTACATGATTTTTTTTGCATTGGATAGACGCTCCACAACCAGCCTAGTTTTTACTTTTTCGATTTTGCTTATATATTTTTTATATTATGATAGTTTCAGTTTCAGAACCGGTTTAAACCGGTTTCGAAAGATAAAGTAATTTTTTAAAGAAAATCTGAAACAAAAATTGAAAAAGTAAAAACTAGGCCGGTTGTAGATCCTCCTCAGCTATCCTATGCAAAAAAATCATGTAAAAATATTAAAATTTGGGCAAGATATTTGAAAAGAACGCTCCCATAGACTTTACATTAGCGTTCGGCTTTTACCGCGTGACTAGTGTGTGCTCTTAAGGCGCAACACTAGGCTTAGAAAAAGACCCAGATGATAATGTAAAGTCTATGGGCGCATTCTTTTAAAATATTCCACCCAGATTTTAATATTTTTACATGATTTTTTTGCACAAGGTAGCTGAGGACGATCCACAACCAACCTAGATTTTACTTTTTTAGTTTTGGTTTCAGATTTTTTTTTTTTTAATTACTTTATCTTTCGAAACTGGTTCTGAAATTAAAACTATCGTAACATAAAATATATATGTGCAAAATCGAAAAAGTAAAAACTAGGGCGGTTGTAGATCAGCCTCAGCTATCTTGTGCAAAAAATAAAATCCATGTAAAAATATAAAAATTTGAGTGAGATATTTGAAAAGAATGCTGCCATAGACTTTACATTATCATCTGGGTCTTTTTCTGTGCCTAGTGTAGGGCCTTAAGAGCCCACAATAGTCACAGAAAAAATGCTCAAAAAGACCCGGATGACCATGTAAAGTCTATGGGAGCGTTCTTTTCTAATATCTCGCTCAAATTTTAATATTTTTGCATGATTTGTTTGCACAAGATAGCTGAGGGCAATCCAAAACCGGGCTAGTTTTTACTTTTTCGATTTTGGTTATATATTTTTTATATTACGATAGTTTCAGTTTCAGAACCGGTTTAAACCGGTTTCGAAAGTTAAAGTAATTTTTTAAAGAAAATCTGAAACAAAAATTGAAAAAGTAAAAACTAGCCCGGTTGTGGATCGCCCTCAGCTATCTTGTGCAAAAAAATCATGCAAAAATATTAAAATTTGAGCGAGATATTAGAAAAGAACGCTCCCATAGACTTTACATGGTCATCCGGGTCTTTTTGCGTACTTTTTCTGTGACTATTGTCGGCTCTTAAGGCGCAACACTAGTCACAGAAAAAGACCTGAATGATAATGTAAAGTCTATGGAAGCGTTCTATTAAAATATATTGCTCAAATTTTAATATTTTTACATTATTATTATTATTATTATTATTATTATTTGCATAGGATAGCTTAGGACGATCCACAACTGGCCTACTTTTAACATTTTCAATTTTGGTATCAGATTTTTTTTTAATTACTTTAAATTTCAAAACTGGTTCTGAAATTAAAACTATCATAATGAAAAAAAAAAAAAAAAAAAAGTAAAAATATTAAAATTTGAGCAAAATATTTGAAAAAAACGCTCCCACAGACTTTACATTAACAGCCAGGTCTTTTTCAGTGACTATTGTGGGGCCTTAATCAATTAAATAACTTGTTTCTTATCATCATTGACTTATCATCCAAAACATACTACAATGATACTACAGTTGTAGTTTTTATTTGAAAAGTCAGTTACATAGTAACAGTAAATTTTTAATTGAATTGCTAGAAATAACAGAACCTGTTCACCATGAGCCGATCAATGCTGTATAGAGCTGACACTCTATCCCTGCACTTAATTTATGTCTTAACACGTCAATATATTGATTATTATAATGAAATCAACTTATTCCAAATTCCTGCTAAACCAAATATTGTTCGGTCTCAATTGGAAATAAGGGGACTGATCACCATAAGCCAATCAGAGGTGTATAGAGCCGAAAATCTATCCCTGTACTTAATTTATGCCTTAATAAGTCATAAACAAATAAATCACCAGAGATTGCAATTTACAATCAGCCTTTTTTATTCTGCTAATTTTAGAGGTTTAAATGCAAATTCGATTATATGTATTAAATGTGCGGTTTTTTTTCTCTATTATTGTTTTACCTATAAATGGATGGTTTAATTTCACTATAATATAGAAGCTGGAAACAAATGATTAGCTATTAGGAAGATTTCGTAAGAAATACTACCCATTGCACTCATTACAATGGTATGACTTAAGTTTTCATTATATGACTCCAGGAATACAAAACCACCTCCATGTAAAAAAGTTTATGTATGCATATATGTATACGCTAAATTTTGTCCACATAAAAGTCACAATTATTCATGAATCCTCTTCAAGCTTGTCAAATAAATTGAAATGATTAATATCCTGGCGGGGATTGCAAATGAGTAAAATCACGCCAAAGGGGTAGGTTAAAAATTTTTGAATACCGTCTTAACATGGCTCTGACAAACACAGCTCTTACAGAACAGTTACATGAAAAAATAAACCTTTTTCGTTACACTAGTTGCTAACAATTTGAAAAAACTACAATAAAATTCTTACTACAACAATTACTTTACCATTGGAAAATTTAAAAGTGAAAAATGAAAAAAAAAAAAAAAAAAAACAATAGTTTGACGAATTTAAGAAAAATTGAATATTATGTCATAACTTTTCTATTGCAAGATTCCACATGAAAACGGAAAATGAAATAGATATCTTGATGGATTTTTTAAAAAAGCAAATATTATATATATCAAATGAATATATAATGTACAAAAAGCAATTGAATACATAACATCAAGTGAATTATAAAAAGTATTGAAACATGATAAAAACTACATTATAGAAAAATTGGCATATTTTAACATTTTAAAATTCTCTGATATTTTTTTTTTTTTTTGGGGGGGGGGGGGGAGGGTTTCTTTACTATTTTAAAATCTGTTTCATACACAGTAGAACCCCGTTTATCCGAAAATCGGCTTAACTGAAGGACTTTAAAATTCCTTAAAGTCCTTTTTAAATAGGAAAAAATTTAGTATAAACATTATTTTTTACCGAAATGATACCTTTCAACATACTTTGATTCATGGTTATTATTTTATTTGTAAATTTTAGACCAAAACAATGCTGAATTATTTTTAATACATTAAATACATTACATTTTAAATACATTAAAACACTTAATACTTATTAGTTTTAAAAATTAGAAACAAAATAAGTAAAAATTAAAACATTCAAAGATGTTATCGGACACTGGTAAAAATATTGTTAAAAATGTTTTTACCAGTGCATTTACCAGTTTTTACCAGTTTTGGTGGTGCATTTTACCAGTTTTTAACAGGCATTTATTGATTAAATAAATGCCTGTTACTTCAAACCCTTAATGATTCGATGGTGTGAAAGCTTTTCAAAATGCATTTCCAACAACTTCCACTATGACATATATTCTGATTAATTGTCTAGAATGTAACATCATACTATGGCTCAAAGACAGTAAGATGGAAATTGTAAACAAAACAGTTTTAACTTCCCCACATTTCTCTGTTATAAGAATGAAATTACAGCTGTTATGTTATCCATGATTAACAACATGGTGAAATACATAAATGTACCTTTTAAAATTGATTTAAAACCCAGAAAAATACATTAGAACATGTGCTATTTAGAATACTGCATCACTTGGTAAGAAAAAGATTTATCAGGAGTTATTACATTCATATTTGCAATTCATATCATCAGTTCAATCATTCTAAAATATATTCAAAATAAAGCTGAGTTGTTTTTCTTTACTGTATTTCACATGTTTTGTAAAATTTTCTGTAAAATAAATAATAAAATTACTTTTATTTATGCAAGTTATTACAAGCAATGCATTTGTTATACTGTTCGACATGTTCCAAAGTACAACATTTTTACTGTCCCAAGGTACAATCATTAGTAAAATCAAAATGGCAATAAATGTAGAAGCACTATCATTATTTTCTCATAGCCAAAACATTTTAAAATCTTCTCTTTTATACAAAAAATAAATTGCAGTTGACTTCTTGTAAAAATATATAGTTAAACTAGTTGGATGTGCCAATTCCAAAACATTCTTCTATCTCATATGTACATTTTGATATTTCAAAAATTAGTTAAACATGTTGTTAATTTAATACTATACCAAACATGATTTTCATCTTAAATTTCTACTTCAGTCAATTAATCAAAGTAAAAAGGAATTAATGTGGATCATGATATTTATTAAAATCAATAGCTTTCCCTTAATCTGTTATCAGCAGCTGTTAACAAATAGCAGGTTTATTTGGACGTGTGTTCCCATCTCTGTACGAGCCAATGGACAATATTCTATAAAACTATTGGTAATTTTTTTTCAAATTCAGGAAGGACCTGCTAGCCATAGCCAAAAATAATCACATACAAAATATTTAATTCAGTTCTATACATAATTTCATACACTTTTTGATGGTAAAATAATGAAAATGGCATAGATATTGCGATTATAGCGCCCCCTTTGGGCGGATTTTTTTCAAATTCAGGGAGGGTCTGCTGGTCATAGCCAAACACTAACACAAAAAAATTTGGCTCAATTCTATGCATAACTTCATATACTTAGAGTTGGAACAATATTGAAAATCGCACAAGAATTGCTATTACGGCACCCCTTTCCGGCAGATTTTTTTCAAATTCAGGCAAGACCAACTAGCCTTGGACAAACACTTACACAAAAAATTTGGTTTAATTCTATGCATAACTTAATACACTTTTAGGTGGTACAATATTGAAAATGGCACAAAAATTGGTATTGCGGTGCCGTCTTCTGGCAGAATATTTCAAAATTGAAAGAGGACCTGCTTGCCTCAGCCAAAAACATTCACAAAAAATTTGTTTCAATTCTATGCATATATATTCCATACACTTTTGGATCATAGAATGGCGACATATGAACACAGACAAACATTTTGTAAAAACATGTTTTTTGTAATCTCTAATCCCTAAAACGTGTAAATCCGTCGAAAAAAATTTCGATTACAATACTTTAGAATTAATACGATAGAAGAAAGCAACTAGCTTTTACTAAATAAGAAAGTTGATTTTATAGAAAGTTGATAATCATTGAAAGTAAAGAGTTTAGATTTTATATCCTATTTTAATTTGGGTGATCAAATACCACCTTGAGTAATATTGCTCCCATTTTAATGGATTTTTTTTTTTTTAGATATTTCATATTAATGATAGGGATGCACTGAATAATGATTTTGGCCGAATGCCGAATATTCGGCCTACAGGTGAACCGAATACCGAATATTCGGCTAGCTGAATAGTAACTGCTAGGCCGAATACCGAATATTCGGCTTGTCGAATAATTTTACACTTCAAAGTTTAAAAGCATTAAAATGTTAAATTTTAAAACAGTTTCCCTCTGACAGTCTTGCAAAAGGGTAAAATTGTAATGTTGTTTTGTCAGCATTTTGTTTTAATTGCTAAAAAAATATGATTCTTTCAAAATTATAGAAAAATCTTATTTACAAATAGGAATGTTATCCTTGAGTGCGTTAATCATTGCACAATGTATTAAAAATCCATTAAATCAACTGAGTTATATCATTTTAATTATTGCATGCATTGCACTGACACCTGGAGCTTAGGAAATGTCTATAGAGACGGGCTTATCAGTGAGAGGGTTAAAACAGAAATTTTCATTTAATTAAGAGCTTTTTTCAAGTAAACTTTATGCTGAAGAAAATCTGCTTTGAGTTATTTAAGAAGAAAATAGTTATAAAACATTTTTAATTAATAAAATTTTTAATTCCATGGATTCTTCTGTGAATTAAAACAAATGAATAATTAAAACTATCGTAATATAAAAAATATATAAGCAAAATCGAAAAAGTAAAAACTAGGCCGGTTGTGGATCATCCTCAGCTATCTTGTGCAAAAAAAAAAAAAAAAAAAAAAAAAAAAAAAAAAAAATACATGTAAAAATATTAAAATTTGAGCGAGATATTTGAAAAGAATGCTGCCATAGACTTTACATCAGCATTCGGGTCTTTTTTTGTGCCTAGTGTAGGGCCTTAAGGCGCAACACTAGGCACAGAAAAAGACCTGGATGATAATGTAAAGTCTATGGAAGCGTTCTATTAAAATATATTGCTCAAATTTTAATATTTTTACATTATTATTATTATTATTATTATTATTTTTTTTTTTTTTTTTTTTTTTTTTTTTTTTACATAGGATAGCTTAGGATGATCCACAACCGGCCTAGTTTTTACTTTATTGATTTTGGTTACAGATTTTTTTTTAATTACTTTAAATTTCAAAACTGGTTCTGAAATTGAAACTATCATAATACGAAAAAAAAAAGTGTAAAAATATTAAAATTCGAGTAAAGTTATTTGAAAAGAACACTCCCACAGACTTTACATTAACATCCAGGTCTTTTTCAGTGACTATTGTGCGGCCTTAATCAATTAAATAACTTGTTTCTTATCATCATTGACTTATCATCCAAAACATACTACAATGATACTACAGTTGTAGTTTTTATTTGAAGAGTCAGTTACATAGTAACAGTAAATTTTTAATTACATTGCTAGAAATAACAGAACCTGTTCACCATGAGCCGATCAATGCTGTATAGAGCTGACACTCTATCCCTGCACTTAATTAATGCCTTAACAAGTCAATATATTGATTATTATAATGAAATCCACTTATTCCAAATTCCTGCTAAACCAAACATTGTTCGGTCTCAATTACCTTTGAATAGGGGGACTGATCACCATGAGCCAATCAACGGTGTATAGAGCCGACAATCTATCCCTGTACTTAATTTATGCCTTAATAAGTCATAAACAGATGAAGAAATCACCAGAGATTGCAATTTACAATCAGCCTTTTTTATTCTGCTAATTTTAGAGGTTTAAATGCAAATTCGATTACATGTATTAAATTTGTGTTTTTTTTTCTCTATTATTGTTTTACCTATAAATGGATGGTTTAATTTCACTATAATATATAAGCTGGAAACAAATGATGAGCTATTAGGAAGATTTCGTAAGAAATACTACCCGTTGCAGTCGTTACAATGGTATGACTTTTAAAAAAATTATTCATAAGTTTTCATTATATGACTCCAGGTATCCAAAACCACCTCCATGTAAAAAAGTTTATGTATGCATATATGTATATGCTAAATATTGTCCACATAAAAGTCACAATTATTCATGAATCCTCTTCAAACTTGTCAAATACATTGAAATGATTAATATCCTGACGGGAATTGCATATGAATAAAATCACGCCAAAGGGGTAGGTTCAAAAATTTTGAATACTGCCTTAACATGGCTCTGACAAACACAGCTCTTACAGAACAGTTACATGAAAAAATAAAAAATTTTCGTTACACTAGTTGCCAACAATTTGAAAAAACTACAATAAAATTCTTACTACTACAATTACTTTACCATTGGAAAATTTGAAAGTAAAAAATGAAAAAAAAAAAAAAAAAAAAAAAAAAAAAAAACAATAGTTTGATGAATTTAAGAAAAATTAAATATTATGTCATAACTTTTCTATTGAAAGATTCCACATTAAAATGGAAAATGAAATGGATATCTTGATGGATTTAAAAAAAAGGCAAATATTATGTATATCAAATGAATATATAATGTACGAAAAGCAATTGAATACAGTACAAAGTCCAAAATCCGGAATCCTCCGGACCTCGGCGATTCCGAATTTCGGACTTTTCCGAATTTCAGATCATTTTTAGAATCTACCCCCTACCCCCCCCCCACCCTTCTAAAAAAAAAAAAAACGTGATTTATATCAAAATTGCATTTTTAGTACTGAAAAATAATAATATTAAAGAAGATATTTTAAATAATAATGAGATAACCTTAAAAAAGGTTTTTTAAATGAAAAAAATAAATAAATAAATATCCACATTGAATCTCTTTTCCCATGAAATACATTTACAATACTGGAAAAAAATATAAAACTAAAGTAGATAGATTATTATTTTAATAAAAATAAATAAAAGCTTATCTGAATCACAACAAATGTTAGTTAATAAATTCAATTTTTCACTATTGTCTTTTGAACATGTCCGTTATTTTGCGCTGCTTCATTAATTTCGATTTCTCGGCGAAAACTTTTTCTTTGATTCTGTAAATAGACATCAGTTCCTGTCCTGTTACGATGTTCCTCTGCTCCAATCCTTTGATTACATCATCTAATGAATTGAGGACTTTTCACGCCGATCCCAAACTTTCGTTAGGGCTAAGAATTGTTATAGTAGTGGACAAGTTTTCAATCATTTTAAGAATTCAAAATTTTATACTTACCGTAATTTAGGGAAGAAACTCCGCACCCACTGTAATCGCCGCAGCCTCAAATATTGATATCGTTTTGAAAAAAATCGGCATAATCGCCGCACCCTTCGTAAACGCCGCAGTCAAAAGAAATTATTTTCTCTTATTAAGGATGCGATAACATACCAGAATATCGCATAAATACGGCAAAAAATGGAATTATTAGACTAATTAAATTATTCAAATAATTAATTGTCAAAAAAAATGTAGGAATAGAATATTTATATTACAGAACCGATTTTCCGGAACTTCCGGATCCGGAATTTTTTCCTGAAATTTTTTTGATATGTTGTTTTTCTTACTTTAAATACATACTGTAAAATCTCAAAAACACCGCTCCCAATTTTGAACATATTTCATTTTTCGAAATGTATATCAGTTTGTAAACCCGCCACCAAAAATATTTTTTCTTTAACAATAACAAAAAAGAAAAAAAAAATCCAAGCACAATTCCTTTCTGCAGGCCCAAACGCATTTTACCACTTCTTGAAGTTCGGTGTCGGCTCGTTTGTCGTGGCGTTTTTTATCTTAATGAGTTTTGCAGGAAAGGAGCGGTTGTCCGGTAAAAGAAAAACCTTTCTGTCAAGTAGGGTGGATTGCTTATCTGCCGATTCTTTTGTTAATTCCCCTTGTTTCTATTATGTAGAAACTGCAAGTAGATCCTATACAAAAGGACTTCCACACTTTTTCCAAGGATTCAGTTGAAGGGAAGAGAATTGCAATCTGAACGGAGCCTTATTCCGTTAACGTTGACTTTCGAAAAACTGCAGAGCACTTGTTTTAATTTGGAGTTGCTACGTACTGGACCTTTTTGTAGGATGTTGTAACTTTTGAATAACTTATTATATTTTAATAAAAAATTATTACACACCCTAATTCACTATCATTGCAACTTGCTGAAAATTTGAACGGAATCGGTAAATTATCAGAGAAGATATCGATTTATTTTTAATAATAAAAATAAACCTTGTTTTGCTTATCGTGTCTTTGTTTTTTTTTTTTTTCGCTTGTTTGCAGCTCATTAATTTCTTTTTCCACACTCAAACATCGCGGTTTTGATGAGACATTCACGAGGTCCTTTTTAAATATAAAAGAATAGAATTTAAATAATTTCTCATCTTTTTTCTTTATTAGAAAATTTTTATAAACTTTCTTGGAAATTTTTTTATATGTTTACGGAATATGAATTAAAGTGCATCAATAAATATCTTATCAGTTGTCATAAGAAGGAAATTACAAAATTTCGCTCTTATTATTAGATAAATATATAGATATTTTTTTAAATGTAAATCATCATAAGAATGAGAACTAGAAAATCTTGCACTGATAGGGGATCGAAAATACTGTAGTTTTTGTAACAGAACTAAAATGTACCAACAAAAGAGACATTTCAATTGTGAAATTAAAAAAAACCTTTTCAATCAGCGTCGTGCGAAAATGGGGGGGGGGGGGCGATCACCCCGAACGTGAAAATTTAAAGGGCGTCAAATTTATACTATCAACTTCATTTTTGGCGTGTCATAAAAAAAAAGTTGGGAGAAGGAAGCGCCAAAATGCAACTTTGCCCCGTGGGCAGTTTTCTTTTCGCACGCCCCTGTTTCCAATACTTTGTTTGTACAACGAAGTGCAATAAAAGCAGGCATCTATTGTCCCTTCCTGTTTACTCCAGTCACCGTATTTCTTGGAAAAGGATGATTCATGATGCATTGCATTTGTTGATTTACGATCGGTAACATCGCGAACACGGGGAAAAGGGAAAAGAAAAGTGATTTTTTTTCTTTTGAAACACTGAATAATTTGCTCAAAATTTTCGTAAACGCCGCGGCGTTTATTCCATAAATTACGGTACCAAAAAGAAAAAAAAAAAAAAAACGCTAGTTAGAAAATGTCCGGATTTTGGAGAATTCCGGATTTCGGATGTCCGGATTTGAGACTTTGTACTGTACATAACATCATGTATATCATAAAAAGTATTGAAACATGATAAACACTAGATTATAGAAAAATTGGCATATTTTAACATTTTAAAGTTCTCTGACTTTTTTTTATTTATTTTTATTTTACCATTTTAAAATTTGTTTCATACACATTAGAACCCCATTTATCCGAAAATCGGCTTAACTGAAGGACTTTAAAATTCCTTAAAGTCCTTTTTAAATAGGAAAAAATTTAGTATAAACATTATTTTTTACCGAAATGATACCTTTCAACATACTTTGATTCATGGTTATTATTTTATTTGTAAATTTTAGACGAAAACAATGCTGAATTATTTTTAATACATTAAAGAGTTGTCTTAATACTTATTAGTTTTAAAAATTAGAAATAAAATAAGTAAAAATTAAAACATTGAAAGCTGTTATCAGACACTGGTAAAAATATTGTTAAAAATGTTATTAATGCTTATTGATTAAATAAAGGCCTGTTACTTCAATCCCTTAATGATATTCGATGGTGTGAAACCTTTCCAAAATACATTTCCAACAATTTCCACTACTACATGTATTGTGATTGTCTAGAATGTAACATCATACTATGGCCCAAAGACAGTAAGATGGGAATTTTAAACAAAACAATTTTAACTTCTCTACTCTTCTCTTTTATAAGAACCAAAATACAACTGTTATGTTATCCGTGATTAACAACATAACATTAAAATACATAAATGTACCTTTTAAAATTGATTCAAAACCCAGAAAAAATACATCAGAACATGTGCTATTTAGAATATTGCATCACATGGTAAGAAAAAGATTTATCAGGAGTTATTAGATTCATATTTGCAATTCATATCATCAGTTCAATCATTATAAAATATATCCAAAATAAAGCTGAGTTTTTTTTCTTTACTGTATTTCACATGTTTTGTAAAATAAATAATAAAATTACTTTTATTTATGCAAGTTATTACAAGCCATGCATTTGTTATATTGTTCGACATGTCCCAAAGTACAACATTTTTACTGTCCCAAGGTACAATCATTAGTAAAATCAAAATGGCAATAAATGTAGAAGCACTATCATTATTTTCTCATAGCCAAAACATTTAAAAATCTTCTCTTTTAATAAAAAAATAAATTGCAGTTGACTTCTTGTAAAAATATATAGTTGGATGTGCGAATTCCAAAACATTCTTCTATTTCATATGTACATTTTGATATTTCAAAAATTAGCTAAACATGTTAATACATGTTATTAATTTAATACTATACCAAAAATGATTTTCATCTTAAATTTCTACTTCAGTCAATTAATCAGAGTAAAAAAGAATTAATGTGGATCATGATATTTATTAAAATCAATAGTTTTCCCTTAATCTGTTATCATCAGCTGTTTACAAATAGCAGGTTTATTTGGACGTGTGTTCCCATCTCTGCAGGAGCCGATGGACAATATTCTATAGAACTATTGGTAATTTTTTTTCAAATTCAGAAAGGACCTGCTAGCCATAGCCAAAAATAATCACATACAAAATATTTAATTCAGTTCTATACATAATTTCATACACTTTTTTATGGTAAAATAATGAAAATGGCATAGATATTGCAATTACAGCGCCCCCTTGCGGCGGATTTTTTTCAAATTCAGGGAGGGTCTGCTGATCATAGCCAAACACTAACACAAAAAATTTGGCTGAATTATATGCATAACTTCATATACTTAGAGTTGGAACAATATTGAAAATCGCACAAGAATCGCTATTGCGGCGCCCCTTTCCGGCAGATTTTTTTTCAAATTTAGGGAAGACCAACTAGCCTTAGTCAAACACTTACACAAAAAATTTGGTTCAATTCTATGCATAACTTAATACTCTTTTAGGTGGTACAATATTGAAAATGGTACAAAAATTGGTATTGCGGTGCCGCCTTCTGGCAGAATATTTCAAAATTGAAGGAGGACCTGCTTGCCTCAGCCAAAAACATTCACAAAAAATTTGTTTCAATTCTATGCATATATATTCCATACACTTTTGGATCATAGAATGGCGACATATGAACACAGACAAACATTTTGTAAAAACATGTTTTTTGTAATCTCTGATACCTAAAATGTGTAAATCCGTCAAAAAAAAATTTCGATTACAATACTTTCTTCTATTGAAGATAGTAGATTGAAGATAGAAGTAACTATCTTTTACTAAATAAGAAAGTTGATTTTATTGAAAGTTGATAATCATTGAAAGTAAAGAGTTTAGATTTTATATCCTATTTTAATTTGGGTGATCAAATACCACTTTGAGTAATGTTGCTCCCATTTTAATGGATTTCTTTTTTATATATATATATATATATATATATTTTATATTAATAACAAAAATTTTAAATAGAAATTTTTGTTTTATTAGATTTTTTAGCTACTAAATAAACCAAAATTTATTATAGTACAACCCTGATAGCTCTGATTAATTTGGATTAGACCCAATCCGGATTACCGGAAATTCAGATTATCCGGAGAATAAGAAAAATTTAAATAAAACATACTTACAAAAAATCATCTTTATATTAAACATGCCAAATATTTACAGATAGTAAAAATGTTTATTTTATAATTATAAAATCTTTTGCTATGCCAGTTTTGTATAACATTTGTGGACCACACGGTCACGCATCCGCTTGAGCATAGTCTCCACCTGATGTTCAAAATAAATCATTAATTGTTGTAAATACTTCATTACCGCTAATAACTTTTGATTGATCATTATTGATAATAGTGTTTTTGTCTGAATTATCTTCATTTTCAACTTCTTCAATTGTACATAAAGTAGTTATCTTTTTTTACACGTTCACAAAATTTTTAGGTGTAATTTTCCTTTTATTCTCAATTATTTTTCCTTCTGTTTCAAGCTTGCTTGTTATTCAAGAAATCACAATTTGTAGACCATAAATTCTTATATGACTTTCGGAGAATACTCTCAAACAACCTGCTTGCAGACTTTAAGGGATGCATTGTTGTTTCTTTGAAAGGTAACATTAAAGAGTTTAAATAAAAACGATTAAGGTATTCTTGTGAAAATATTACTGAAAAGATTTTTTTATTCAGAATACGAAAATGAAATGAATTAATGTTATTGAAATTTTGCCTATTGCTTCTCAAACTTTGAAAAAAAAAACTACCAGAGTCAGAGTGATCCGGATTATGCAGATCCAGATTAACGAGGTTACTGTAATTAGATATTCTGGTATGAATGCCTATTCTCTGAATTATAGAGTTTCTGGAATGCGTTCTACCATGTGCCTTAAATGGCAAGATGATTGTTTTTTATTCCGTAAGTGGTGAGGTGGGATGTATGTAACCCCAAAGATTAATATTCCGTGCTCTCCACTAAAGATGCACCGGATGTGGATTTTTGCCGGATACCGAATAACGGATATCCGGTACAAAATTTTACCGAATATCCGGTATCCGGCTGAATAATTTCTCATTTTTAATTTTAATAATATTTCAATTTTATGCTTGTTTAAAGAAAAAAAAATTATTGTAATTTTATATTATGCAAGTATTAATAGATTTCAATTCACTTATTAAGTCAAAATTACTTAAAAACGTAGTAATAATTAAATATTGAAATGTAATATTATTTTGCCTTTTCAATATTACTTATAAAACTTCTAACTTTACATGCATATTTTTTTCTACCTTTTCTTTAGTCTCTATTACCAGATTTAGGTAGTGTCTTGATGTTTTTATAGATGCATTGTATCGATTAACTAACAGGAAAAAATACCCTGTTGACACATAATTAACAAAAATGGCGTTAGTTATGTATGTTACTCCTCTTGACTCTGAGTGAGCATTACAGTTTTTTTATTGAGCTCTTTTTGCATTGTAGAGCAAGTTTCAGAATGAACTTTATTTAAAATATCACTTGCAATTTTAACATGAGCAGGTGACTTATATAACAAGGCGTAATTCAAATGTTTTGGAAATTTTTACTAAAATATGTTTTTTATAAAATGCAATTTGTATATTTAATGATTTTTTTCTTTTGTTTTTACCACATTTTTTTTCTATTGCTGACTGCTTAACTTGTGCAATTGATGTTCCAGCAAAATTTGAATGTTTCTTTAATATCAGCACCATTTTGTTCTTGATTTTCTAAAGAAACACACTTTGAATCTGGAGTATGAATATTCATAAATAAACTCTTTAGTTTGCTGGAAACTTTATTTTTCTACATAGTTTTTAATCCTCAATACTTTAGCACTTATAAGATTGTACACATTTCCGACTCAGATTTTTGACGTATTGACAGAAACTTCATAAAACTTTTAGATTAGATATTTATACCTTTCTCTTTTGTTGATATTAATAATTCAAATTAATAATAAAGTTATTAACAAAACACTAGAGAAGAACTATAAAAATCTACTACTTCATTACAAAAAAAAAAAAAAAAAAAAAAAAAAAAAAAAAGCAAAACAAAGTTGAAATTGTAGTTGATATTCTAGTTTTGGTTTTACAATTACAGTTATGACAGAATTATTGAACACTGCAGTTAAATTTTGACTGGTGAAAATTATAATAAAACTTTTGAGAGGTGTAAAATTACTTCATTACTGAAATTTAAGAACAATTTTTAAGAGAAATAAAAAATGTGAAGTTGAAGTACATATTCTAGTTTTGTTTTTACAATTGCTGTTATAGGTTATGACAAAATATTGCCATACTTTAAATATATCTTCATTTACATATAAACATTATAATTTCATAATTGTGAAAATATACAAGTATATATTTTTGTTAACATTGCTTTTTAATAAGATAAGGTTGCCAAGGAGCAAATTAGTTTTACATTTTTTTTAAACGTAAAAAACAGAATTAAAAAATCCTTTTACTATCCGGCAACCGGATATTAAAATATTCGGCCGAAACGAATATCCGGTTCGAGTGCCGAATAATCCGGATATCCGGTGCATCCCTACTCTCCACAAAATTTATTGAATTAAAATAAGAAAATTTCCTATGAATTTTGCATTATTTAAATAAAAACAACTGAAGATTTATACTATAAAGTATACAAACATAAAATAGCAATATTTCGGAATTTAAATTTGTCTGGCTTCAAAATACACCCTTCACCAGTTAAGGGTTCAATAGGTGTGACATATTCCTAGAATCCTAGATTGTTTATACAAACATATCAAGTATAACAGCAGCTGAGTATAATAATGACTAATGTAATATATAAACACTAGCGGACCCAACAGACGTTGTCCTGGCACTGGCTCCAAAAAATCAAATAAATGTACATAAATATAATAATACACACGATAAATACTACGCTCTTAATTTAATTTCTTATTACAATTATATAAGGAAATTTTTTTTCACTTTGCAGTAGTTTTTGAAGTCGGTTCAATTTCTGATAGAAAAGTTTCTTTTTTCACTTTTTAGTTAAAAATTAACGATTTTCTGAAGTCGGTTAATTAAAATTATAATGCAGAAAAAATTATTGCAAATCATACACGTATGTCAGGAGTGGGGTTCAAACACACGATCTCTTTCTTCAAGAACCAGAGCTTAAATCTGTGCCTTAAAATGCTCGGCCATTCTGTCCGCGATCTATTCAGCGAACTTATTCAACACTTTTAATTAGCAAAAAATTACTAACTATTCGTTTTTGCCTGATTACTAAAAAAGTACTAAATCAATTTCGATGAAATGTGAATCTAAACCATTCTCGAATCCACTGGAATACACACACAAAATTTCATTAAAATCGGTTCAGTCGTTTAGGAGGAGTTCAGTGACATACACATGCACAGAAGATTTATATATATAAAGATAATTATACTGCTATGTTCAAGGGCTGAAATAAGAGTGGATACTTAAGATTTGAAAATAGTGATACTGTAGACTCTCTTAAATCTGCAATCCTAAAATCCGCACATAATTTACAGATATAAACAGTGAAACATCCAATTCAGATATAGGAACAAAATTTGACTTTTTTAGTTTTATATCAATTTCATATATTTTTAATTTAATATTTTTTTAATTTACTGAATTCATGTTTTTTCATGAAGAAAGAATAAATTTATTTCTAAAAAAATTCAAGATATTGCTGATATTAGTGATAATCACAGTCTTCTAACCTAACATATTTATGTACTAATTAAATTTTTTTGGTCATTAAGTCTGGCTAAACCTGAAATAAAACTTCCTTATTTTATGATTTTGATGTGAATTAGTAAGGTATTTTTATGAGGTAAGTTTCATTGAATAATTTTAGAAAAATACATTTAATCTTTATAATGAATATTTAATCATACGTTATTCATTATTAACTTGATTTTTGCTTTTAATAATTTAAAAAGTTATCTAAATTGTAATTATTTTAATTTATTAAATCATTTACTACATTTATTACATTGTAAGCATTCATTATAGTTTCGATTGCATTATTAATTGCATTCAAATTACTGTTTAAAAATGTAAACAAACCAATGATCAGAAATCAACAAAATTCTAAAATCCACAAATCTTCTGGTCCCAAGCTGTGCAGATTTGAGGAAGTCTACTGTATAGGAATTTATAATATTGAGAGAATGTACCAACTACATGTTTTAACTATCTTTTATGGAAATCCTACGTCAGATCCACTGATATTTTCGGATTCATCCGCTATTTTTTGTAAAAACTTGACTTCACTCCAACAATATTTAAAATTTTCCAGATTTTTCTTTTTTTTTTGGGGGGGGGGAGAGGGTGGGGGATTGAGTAATTTTCAGCAGAATGTGAAATAATAAAGAACTTTTAAATTTCCCTCCTGTTCTCCTTTAAATTTTTATTTAACAAGATGGTTCAAATTATACATTTTTTTAAACATTAAACACAACTATAAATAAGTAAAAATAATACAAAAATTGGAATTATGCGTACTTGGTAAAACTGAATGTAGATTCTGCAATAAATAAAAACGCTATGTAGGAAAAATAACTATTTTGAGTTCAAAAATAAGTCCAACAATGTTAATTTTATTATAAGAATGATTAGCTTATACTTTTGCTAATTAAAATTCTTGAATTATAAATATATCACATTTACTAGGCTTTAAAAAAAAACAAGATCGATGAAATGAGATTTAGGAGTGATTGGACACATCGTGCCATCTAACGATACAAACATGAAGTAAAATCCGAAATTAAAGTGGCTGGATGGTTTACATGCCATTCCACTTATTGATCAATCTATATAATTTTTTACTTTTTTTGGATGATTTGTTTTTGAACAAAATTTTTCGGTCGACGCTAAATCACACAACGTTTAGGGATAAACAAACGGAAGGCTCCTCCTACCCTCAAAACAAGTGCCATCTATTGGCTTTTCATTCAATGATATGATAGCGTAAGCTAGTAAATTTAAAATAATTTTTTATTTAAGTAAAATTAATAGAAAGAGAGAGAGGTTTGGGGGGCGACAGTGATGTAATCGTAAAATAAACAGAGAGTATACTATCTAAGCAGAAGGTATATGCACTCAAGACAGAGGATATATCTGAGAGTGTATATACTATAGCTAAAAAATCTAGAAGGTATATGGCGTATACCCTCAGCAACATCCCTGGGGGGGGGGGAAGGATATATATTTTAATAACAAATATTTGATTTAAATGCTTTAACATTGAAGCTACATTTTGTATCTTGACTTAACACCAGCCTATTTTAATATTAGCACGTTTCTTGATGCCTTTTAAATGAAAATTTATAGTTATTTCTAATAAATAATAGCTAATTTAATGTGACTTATGATTAAAATAATTGCAATTCTGTAATCATGATAATGTAAACATATGTCCCTATTTTATTATTATTATTATTATTATTATTATTTGCAAAGTATTCAGTCTTGACTCTGCAACCAGGCAGAGAAAATGCAACATTTTGGCTCTGTAACTACAAATATGTAAGTTCAGTATGAAGAAATTTCACGGATCTGTATAGTTTTGAAAATAATGCAATTCCTGGTTACTTATTTTTAAAACCCAATGCAATTATATTTATATTTAACTGATTAATATACTATTATAATCGCTAATTGTTCTCCCAACTGTGAATGATTGTGATTACTTGAAAAATTTCAGATTGTCATTTTCAGATATCATAGAAGAGTTGCAAGAAACCAACAGCAATTTGTTTGAAATGTAAAATTAGTCTTTGCATTGCCAGTTTCCTGAAATTCCTCACATAATAAATTTTTTTGTGATATAAGTGAATTTTTTGTAAAACAACTATGCTTTGGACCATTGTCCTGTTTATAAAACATCTATTTACTTAAAAATTAAAATAATAATAATAATTTTTCTTTTCTTTGCTTAATTACACCATATTAATGATAAAATCAGTTTAAAAAATATTTATTTACAGTCCAATATGGTTTAAAGAAAATCAATAGAATTTTAATTTTAAAATTAATTTTTTTTAATATGTTCACTAATGTTCTTAAAACAATATAAATAATACAGTAGTAGAGAATTAAAGAATAAAACATATGACTAAAACATGCACTTTATACACTTAGAATATAATATATTATACATGAGATGTTGTCCTCAATGAGTTAAAAGTTAAATACAAGTTAAACATAAACATTATTGATTATTAAAGAGAATAGATTTCATTTAAACTAATAAGTATAACTATACAATTATTCACACATATCTGTCAATTCAATATATTGTATAAAATGTAATATTAATCAGATAAGCCCTTTCCCTCCCTGTTTTAATGAACCATTGTGTATTATACAGGCAAGCCATCCTCCTCTAAAATCTACCCACCCATGAATCCTATTATTATTTTTTTCTTTTATTATTATTATGTTTTTACCGTAAAATTCTGATTGTAAGTCCCCACTTTAAAAAAAAAAAAAACTTTTATTATACTTTTTAAATTATATATACTTTTTATTGGGAAAGGGGGGGGGGGAGGAGGCTCATAATTGAGATTTTTTTTTTTTTTTTTTGAAAAAATATTTCCATTAAATTCTGTTTTTATTATTAATTTCAAGTTTTTGAAAGTAAATAAAACATAAAAAATAAAATTATCATTTTATATTTATATTATACATATGTATAATTTTGCTAAAATAACTTTAAAGTATTCATCTTTTATAACAGATAATAATACTTTGCAGTGTTGTTATTTATGGCCAGAGAAAGAAGATAACAATGTTATTTTCTTTCTCTAGGGATAGAAGCAACATCACACAAATTTATTTAATTTCTAAATCAACAACTTTTAACTATACTCAAAACAAATCAGGGTTGGGTTTCTTCCGGAAGAAACCTATTTCTTCCAGGACAGTGGAAGAAACTGGAAGAAATGGAAGAAACTATCAGAAACCAAAACAAATGCTCAAAATTAAAGTATATTAACTACATAAAAGAATTAAAGTAAAATTACATGAAATCTAAATTGGAAAATTTAATTATTAAAAATTTTTTTGCAATGATAAGTTATTTTAATAACAAACTTCAGGTTCAGCAGACATTTTCAGTTGATGGATTTTTACTATTCTAGAGGTAAATGTATTTTT
Organism: Maratus speculifer; assembly: GCA_964019185.1. Lineage (NCBI taxonomy): Eukaryota > Metazoa > Arthropoda > Arachnida > Araneae > Salticidae > Maratus > Maratus speculifer. The sequence continues at coordinate 63,853,817 of OZ025303.1, forward strand.
TTTTTTTTTTTTTTTTTTTTTTTTTTTTTTAAATTAATTACGCTATTTATGTAAAAAGAGACAGAAAAAAAAACCACCTACAAATTGTTTATTTTTCATATAAGAATAAATTATTTTTTTATAAAAATGTCTTATTTTAAACTGTGCAACACAGCAAATAAATAAATTTGTAATTATTTATACTAACATCTAGCATGAATATCTCAATGCTGTAGTGTTCTAAAAATATCTATGGGTATGTCAAAATGCTTTAAAACTGTCTTGAAGTTTAGGACTTTGGGGGAAAAAAATAATCATTTTTTGCATTCATCAAATTTAAGTTGAGAAACTGATTGCAGCATTCTATTGCTAAAAGACTTTGCTATACTATGCTGCATTTACTTCATTGTACTAAGAAAAAATAGAATTTTAATGATTTTTTTAATACTAGGATCGACCGATACAGGTTTCAAGGGCCAAAACCAATTTTCAGAAAATTCAAAGTTTCAGCCAAAAATGAAAACATCCAAAAAAATTTAAGTAATTAAATTGTATGGTTTAAAGTAATTAACACATACATAAATGTAAATTAATTATATGTATAGTATTTATTAATTATGCACAGTTGTTAATTATTCAAAAACTTTATTTTCATATACAATAAAATATAATTCATCAATGACACAGGAAGATTTTCTAATTATACGAATTTCATTTACTAATTAAAAAATATTTTGATTTTAAGCATACACATCTTGATTTTTCTTCTATAATGATTTTTGTAAATGATCATTTATTATTTTAGAACTTTCTCAAAGAATATTTGAAACACTAACGCAGTTTAAACTAAAAATTTTCTATAAGATGATTGCTTATTCATGATTGATAATTATAAACAACGAAGTTCCTTGCAATACACTCATTAGAGCAGATACAGTTCAAATCAATGACTAATGTTGAAAATTTCCGAAGGAAGAAACAAGAATTTTGGAATACTGAGGTTTCCGTCAAGCTGAATTTTCAGCCACGTTTTTGGCAAAACTCTGATTTTGGGCCAAAAATGAAACCATATTTTTGATCGATCTCTGTTTGATACAGTAATTTAAAAAATTTAATATTAAGCTTTTAATATTATAGTAATTATTGTATATTACTTACATTAATAAAATTGCTGTAAATGCTTTTATTTAAATGGGTTTCATTCTACCATTGGTAAAGAATCCCTACTATTTACTACTAGTTTCAGAAACTTAAATAATTAAAAAAATATGTTGGTTAAATTGAAATGAATAACATTTAATCGATTTTGTGTGTTTTGGATAAAATTTCTTTTCAAATTAGCCAATGGTTGAAGATCTCTAGGCAGATGTTATGTGTGATCTTGGCTAAAAAACTGATGTAATTATTAATTTAGCATATATATATGGGTGATTCTCAAAATAGGGGACAATTTCAAAAGTGAAATCTTAAAAAAATTACTGTTAACAAAATTTCTGAAAAAAATAGGTGTTGTTAATATAGTATAAGGTACACTTAACATGTAGTCAGCAGAGCTAAATATTTAAAAACTAACTTAAAAAAATAATTAGTATTTTTTTGAGCCAAGCTAATGACAAAACAAATTGCATGGAATAAATATATTAAAAAAATTTTATTTTCTTCCAGTTTAAATATTTTTTTCTATATTTATTAGCCTTCCTTTTCAGCAAATGGTTTCCATTTTTATATATATATACACATAAGGAGAATAAAAACATTACCAAAGAGCAAACTTTGTTTACATGAGCAACATTCTGACACTAACAATGTAAGAAGCTGTCTTAGTGATTTTCGGACAGATTTAATGCGTATTTTAGGGATAATAAATGTAATACCTAAATTTATGTGTAAAATTAAACTTTGTAAAAGATACAATATAAGCAATGGTTACATTTATGCACATAAGAGTCTTTAGCATGGACAGAAAAACCATGCTAATGATATTTGTGCATGCTAATGACAAATTTTAATTTAAATAAGATTATGAGCTATAATATAATCACAATGCAATAGTCCTTTCTGGGGCTTTTTAAAACACAAAATTCCTATGCAAATAAGTAAAATAAAAATTTTAATTATAAAATAAACATGAAAATTATTATCCATTCGAATGACATACAATTGATGTACGCCCCTAATATTCAACTTCTATTCTTAAAATACAATACATGCTTCTATTTTCAGGCTGGGATAAAATGGCTACTTGTTGCCATGGAGAAACTTTATATTTTCAAACTATTGTCATATGTGAAAATGAAATTTTGATTATTAACCAGCTGTTATAGTATGACCTTGTTTTGAAAATAGAATATGGAGGACAAACTTTAATTCTTTTTTTATATACTATAATTTTATTTTTTAAAAGAAATTTATTGGATAAATCCTCTCCTTCATTAATTTAAAGAAAGAATAACATTTGTTTTATTTTATAAACATAATATTAACTCTTTAAAAAGCTAGTATATATAAGGCACAGCTGCTGTGGACATCCATGCTAATGGCATTTTGAACATTTATCCTGTTATTTTAAGGTGTTTTTAACTAAAAAGTGAGTAATTCTTGAGTGCAAATAATGCATAATATTAAGACAAACATATCTAAATATAAAAACATGACAGAAAACCTCTCAATTTTTTTTGTATGCCGAAAGACATAAATTGTCCCCTATTTTGAGAATCACCCATATATATAATTAAATTTGTTTTGCTCCAATAGAATTAATTCACATAAGATTATAGGAAGAAGATATTTATTATATCTTACAAAATAGAAAGTATATGGTAATTTCTAGAAGAAAAACAGCTTCTTCCATTTCTTCCACTTGGAAGAAACCTATTTCTTCCGGCCGGTTTTTTCCGCGGTTTTTTCCACTGCGAAAGAAACTTGCCAACCCTGAAACAAATATGTTAAAAAAATAATAGTAATAGAAATGAAAAATTTAATTTAGTTATTGAATTATTTTTAAATATTAAATAAATGAATACAAGTTTAATGTAGAAAAAAAAAATTGATCAGTCTTGTAGAATTGTGTAAAGTCTTATAATGACAGTTAATTATAAATAATGAAAATTTTTATTGTGTTGTAATCTATTATAAGAGAAAGAAAATAAGTAAAAAATCGAAGAAAATCAGATCATATAAATTCAAAGTAAGTTAAAAAAAATAATAATAGTAATAGATACAAAAAATTATTTTCAGTTATTAAATTAATTTTAAATATTAAATAAATGAAAGAAAGTTTAGTAAAATTTAAAAAAAAACATTTACTTCATCAGTCTTTTAGGATTGTGTAAAATCGAAACAAAATTTTGAGTTCTGTGGTCCTCTATCGTGAGACAAAGAAAAAATGTTCTTTTCTTTCTTTGAAAATATAAGTTAAAAAAGAAGAATGAAGGATAAGTAAGTTAAAAAATAAAAGTAATACATACAACAATTTCTTCTTAGTTATTGAATTAATTTTAAATATTAAATAAATTAAAGAAAGTTTAATTAAATTAAGAAAATGTATTTACTTCACCAGTCTTGTAGAACTGTGTAAAATCCAGATTATCAAGCTGCCAGATTATCAGCTTCCATTTCAAATGCAAACTGAGTTAAATTTAAAGATTCATAATTTAAATAAAGAGATAATTAATCTAAAAAACTATGTTTATAATTATTATTTTGAAAATAAGGGTTATTATCATTATTTTTTTTTTGAAAGGGGGGGGGAGGGCTTGTATTCGAGAGTAGAAGGAAAATCAAAATTACTTAAAATTGGGGGGTTTTTACTTTCAAGATTTTAGGGTATGTTTTAGGATATGTACTGTACGTGTACAGTGTATGTATACATACATACATTAATGACTTTTAAACACGTGACTTTTTACCTATGACTTTTTACCTATCAAGTAACGTGATTTATCAAAGGGTTCAGGAGCATAGCTGCAAATATTTTTTTGAGGTGAGGGTAGGGGGAGAATTCAAAAATATCCCATTTCAAAATTAAATAATTTCCACACTTGAAACAACTTGCTCTATTTTTCAAGTAAAATGATAAGTGCAATATGTGTTTAATGATAATCACACTTACACATTAAAAAAAAAAATTACAGTTGAGTGTCTATATAACGAAATACATGGTTCAGTCAAAAAATTTGTTATATAGAAAAATACGTTGAATAGAGAAAGGTGAAAAACATTACATTTTATTAGTAAAGTTTTAAAAAATGTTTGAGTTGTTTGGAAATGTTTAACGCTAAACATAAATTTGATGTTTTTTTATTTACTTAAACAGTTTAAAAACAGAAAATTAATGCTTATTCAGCATTTGTACGGATACCTCTTTTTCTAGGTAAAATATCAACATTTCTTTATAAGAAACTAAATCTAGTTCAAACGCGCGAAAATTTGCCTTATTTCAGGGGAGCAACAAAAATTTCCAAAAGCGCATACTCATCTTTGAAACAAAGTCAGGCGAGACCATGAAATAATCCAATAGACATTTTGTTAAGAAGTGGGTTCTTAGGGGGGATGGGGGATGAATGTTTGTTTCGGACATGGATAAGGCAGCAGATATGCAGCTATGAAACACATACAGTCGACTCTCGTTAATTCGAAATCGGATAATTCGAATCTTCGCTTAATTCGAACTAAACATAAAGTCCCGAAATTTTCAACAGCAGAATAACGTTGAAAAATTTCCTTAATTCGAACTCATTTTCTCTTGACTTCGTTTAATTCGAACTAACGAGAATTCCGATTTTTAATTTTTCTTTTCTTTTTCACAGATTTCAGATCATTTGAATCACTCTCTTTCTTTGATTTTTGTTAATATTGTTCCGAACATGTATACATATAATACAATTTTATATCCACTTTCTTAGAGCCCTGTCTCTCCATCAGTGTCGCTTTAAATTTTTCTTCCATCGTACTTGTTTCTAATATTTTAATTAGTTTATGTATTTATACATTTTAATTTAGTATTAAGTCATATTCTAATGATATCAGGCGAAATAATTTTTAAAAAAAACACTATAACATTAATTCCTTTGTAATAGTACAATATTAAGCATGTTTTCCTTAATTCGAACTTCGGATAATTCGAACATTTCTTACGGTGCCGACGAGTTCGAATTAACGATAGTCGACTTTACCAGGAATCATCGCAGGAAAATGAATTTCACAAATAAATTGAAGCATTTTCAGAAAAAAAAGAAGGAACATTTCTGAAAAAAATTCGTTATATGGAAATATATATACTTTGCTATATGGAGATTATTTGTAATGTAATCAATGAAAAATTGACTGTTACAAGTAAAAATTCGTTATATAGAGAAATTCGCTGAATGGAGTTTCGTTATAGAGAGACTCGACTGTATTTCCAAAGAAAAATCCTGAAACTAAAATCTTAAAAATTATAATTATTGGTTTATTGACTGATAGTTTTTGTCTTATATTGTGTAAGAGTTACAATCATACTTCACATGAAAAAAAAGCCTCATAATATTTTGGGATTTTTAAGAAAGGAACCAAGTTTTGAAGGCAATGGATTGGAGACACTATTCATGGACAATAGTAGAAAAATTCAGGTCTATTAAGTGTATTATATTTCTGTAACACAGAGAAACATAGATACAAATAGAGTCTGACTTTGTATTTGTTTTGATATTTAATTATTTTACTGTGTTACAGAACTCAGACAATAGTCAGCAAAACAATAAAAAAAATCTTTTTATTTATTTATTTATTTAAAAATTAAAGAAAGAAAAAGTGTATCGAAAATCTGGAATTTCCCTACTCTAAGCTCGAATTTCCCAAATATACTGAGGGGGAAGGACACTTATTCCCCCATAACCTCCATTGTGATGCCTTTGAAAGGGTTACTGTATTAAAATACACAATATTATTCACTTCTGCTATCCAGTGATGCACAATCTAACACATTTTAAATAGCACAGCGATGAAAGGGGTATTTTCGAAAAACATTGTAACAGACTTTTGATGTAATACACCTATACAATAGAGTCCCATTGTTCCGAAAATCCGCCTATTCAAAAGAGAGTTTAAAAAATATATCGATTTTTTAAACTTAAAAACAGAAAAAATCAAAATGACTTTAGAGAAAAAACATACAGTTATTGTTATACGAAGAAGTTAAACAGAGACATACACAGAGCCTAAGCTTGATAAAAAAAAAAACAACAATTAAATTGGAATGAAAGCAAGTTACTTACAATATATGACGACTCCATTTATACAATTCGGTAGAATCATTGTTAATCACTGTTAAATACAAAAAATAACTAATTTACATACACTTATGAAGAAAAAAGTCACTGATTTTTTTTCCCCCGAGAAAGAGCACTTATGGCCCCACAATAGTCACAGAAAAAGTACACAAAAAGACCCGGATGATAATGTAAAGTCTATGGGAGCGTTCTTTTCAAATATCTCGCTCAAATTTTAATATTTTTACATGATTTTTTTTGCATTGGATAGACGCTCCACAACCAGCCTAGTTTTTACTTTTTCGATTTTGCTTATATATTTTTTATATTATGATAGTTTCAGTTTCAGAACCGGTTTAAACCGGTTTCGAAAGATAAAGTAATTTTTTAAAGAAAATCTGAAACAAAAATTGAAAAAGTAAAAACTAGGCCGGTTGTAGATCCTCCTCAGCTATCCTATGCAAAAAAATCATGTAAAAATATTAAAATTTGGGCAAGATATTTGAAAAGAACGCTCCCATAGACTTTACATTAGCGTTCGGCTTTTACCGCGTGACTAGTGTGTGCTCTTAAGGCGCAACACTAGGCTTAGAAAAAGACCCAGATGATAATGTAAAGTCTATGGGCGCATTCTTTTAAAATATTCCACCCAGATTTTAATATTTTTACATGATTTTTTTGCACAAGGTAGCTGAGGACGATCCACAACCAACCTAGATTTTACTTTTTTAGTTTTGGTTTCAGATTTTTTTTTTTTTAATTACTTTATCTTTCGAAACTGGTTCTGAAATTAAAACTATCGTAACATAAAATATATATGTGCAAAATCGAAAAAGTAAAAACTAGGGCGGTTGTAGATCAGCCTCAGCTATCTTGTGCAAAAAATAAAATCCATGTAAAAATATAAAAATTTGAGTGAGATATTTGAAAAGAATGCTGCCATAGACTTTACATTATCATCTGGGTCTTTTTCTGTGCCTAGTGTAGGGCCTTAAGAGCCCACAATAGTCACAGAAAAAATGCTCAAAAAGACCCGGATGACCATGTAAAGTCTATGGGAGCGTTCTTTTCTAATATCTCGCTCAAATTTTAATATTTTTGCATGATTTGTTTGCACAAGATAGCTGAGGGCAATCCAAAACCGGGCTAGTTTTTACTTTTTCGATTTTGGTTATATATTTTTTATATTACGATAGTTTCAGTTTCAGAACCGGTTTAAACCGGTTTCGAAAGTTAAAGTAATTTTTTAAAGAAAATCTGAAACAAAAATTGAAAAAGTAAAAACTAGCCCGGTTGTGGATCGCCCTCAGCTATCTTGTGCAAAAAAATCATGCAAAAATATTAAAATTTGAGCGAGATATTAGAAAAGAACGCTCCCATAGACTTTACATGGTCATCCGGGTCTTTTTGCGTACTTTTTCTGTGACTATTGTCGGCTCTTAAGGCGCAACACTAGTCACAGAAAAAGACCTGAATGATAATGTAAAGTCTATGGAAGCGTTCTATTAAAATATATTGCTCAAATTTTAATATTTTTACATTATTATTATTATTATTATTATTATTATTTTGCATAGGATAGCTTAGGACGATCCACAACTGGCCTACTTTTAACATTTTCAATTTTGGTATCAGATTTTTTTTTAATTACTTTAAATTTCAAAACTGGTTCTGAAATTAAAACTATCATAATGAAAAAAAAAAAAAAAAAAAAGTAAAAATATTAAAATTTGAGCAAAATATTTGAAAAAAACGCTCCCACAGACTTTACATTAACAGCCAGGTCTTTTTCAGTGACTATTGTGGGGCCTTAATCAATTAAATAACTTGTTTCTTATCATCATTGACTTATCATCCAAAACATACTACAATGATACTACAGTTGTAGTTTTTATTTGAAAAGTCAGTTACATAGTAACAGTAAATTTTTAATTGAATTGCTAGAAATAACAGAACCTGTTCACCATGAGCCGATCAATGCTGTATAGAGCTGACACTCTATCCCTGCACTTAATTTATGTCTTAACACGTCAATATATTGATTATTATAATGAAATCAACTTATTCCAAATTCCTGCTAAACCAAATATTGTTCGGTCTCAATTGGAAATAAGGGGACTGATCACCATAAGCCAATCAGAGGTGTATAGAGCCGAAAATCTATCCCTGTACTTAATTTATGCCTTAATAAGTCATAAACAAATAAATCACCAGAGATTGCAATTTACAATCAGCCTTTTTTATTCTGCTAATTTTAGAGGTTTAAATGCAAATTCGATTATATGTATTAAATGTGCGGTTTTTTTTCTCTATTATTGTTTTACCTATAAATGGATGGTTTAATTTCACTATAATATAGAAGCTGGAAACAAATGATTAGCTATTAGGAAGATTTCGTAAGAAATACTACCCATTGCACTCATTACAATGGTATGACTTAAGTTTTCATTATATGACTCCAGGAATACAAAACCACCTCCATGTAAAAAAGTTTATGTATGCATATATGTATACGCTAAATTTTGTCCACATAAAAGTCACAATTATTCATGAATCCTCTTCAAGCTTGTCAAATAAATTGAAATGATTAATATCCTGGCGGGGATTGCAAATGAGTAAAATCACGCCAAAGGGGTAGGTTAAAAATTTTTGAATACCGTCTTAACATGGCTCTGACAAACACAGCTCTTACAGAACAGTTACATGAAAAAATAAACCTTTTTCGTTACACTAGTTGCTAACAATTTGAAAAAACTACAATAAAATTCTTACTACAACAATTACTTTACCATTGGAAAATTTAAAAGTGAAAAATGAAAAAAAAAAAAAAAAAAAACAATAGTTTGACGAATTTAAGAAAAATTGAATATTATGTCATAACTTTTCTATTGCAAGATTCCACATGAAAACGGAAAATGAAATAGATATCTTGATGGATTTTTTAAAAAAGCAAATATTATATATATCAAATGAATATATAATGTACAAAAAGCAATTGAATACATAACATCAAGTGAATTATAAAAAGTATTGAAACATGATAAAAACTACATTATAGAAAAATTGGCATATTTTAACATTTTAAAATTCTCTGATATTTTTTTTTTTTTTTTTGGGGGGGGGGAGGGTTTCTTTACTATTTTAAAATCTGTTTCATACACAGTAGAACCCCGTTTATCCGAAAATCGGCTTAACTGAAGGACTTTAAAATTCCTTAAAGTCCTTTTTAAATAGGAAAAAATTTAGTATAAACATTATTTTTTACCGAAATGATACCTTTCAACATACTTTGATTCATGGTTATTATTTTATTTGTAAATTTTAGACCAAAACAATGCTGAATTATTTTTAATACATTAAATACATTACATTTTAAATACATTAAAACACTTAATACTTATTAGTTTTAAAAATTAGAAACAAAATAAGTAAAAATTAAAACATTCAAAGATGTTATCGGACACTGGTAAAAATATTGTTAAAAATGTTTTTACCAGTGCATTTACCAGTTTTTACCAGTTTTGGTGGTGCATTTTACCAGTTTTTAACAGGCATTTATTGATTAAATAAATGCCTGTTACTTCAAACCCTTAATGATTCGATGGTGTGAAAGCTTTTCAAAATGCATTTCCAACAACTTCCACTATGACATATATTCTGATTAATTGTCTAGAATGTAACATCATACTATGGCTCAAAGACAGTAAGATGGAAATTGTAAACAAAACAGTTTTAACTTCCCCACATTTCTCTGTTATAAGAATGAAATTACAGCTGTTATGTTATCCATGATTAACAACATGGTGAAATACATAAATGTACCTTTTAAAATTGATTTAAAACCCAGAAAAATACATTAGAACATGTGCTATTTAGAATACTGCATCACTTGGTAAGAAAAAGATTTATCAGGAGTTATTACATTCATATTTGCAATTCATATCATCAGTTCAATCATTCTAAAATATATTCAAAATAAAGCTGAGTTGTTTTTCTTTACTGTATTTCACATGTTTTGTAAAATTTTCTGTAAAATAAATAATAAAATTACTTTTATTTATGCAAGTTATTACAAGCAATGCATTTGTTATACTGTTCGACATGTTCCAAAGTACAACATTTTTACTGTCCCAAGGTACAATCATTAGTAAAATCAAAATGGCAATAAATGTAGAAGCACTATCATTATTTTCTCATAGCCAAAACATTTTAAAATCTTCTCTTTTATACAAAAAATAAATTGCAGTTGACTTCTTGTAAAAATATATAGTTAAACTAGTTGGATGTGCCAATTCCAAAACATTCTTCTATCTCATATGTACATTTTGATATTTCAAAAATTAGTTAAACATGTTGTTAATTTAATACTATACCAAACATGATTTTCATCTTAAATTTCTACTTCAGTCAATTAATCAAAGTAAAAAGGAATTAATGTGGATCATGATATTTATTAAAATCAATAGCTTTCCCTTAATCTGTTATCAGCAGCTGTTAACAAATAGCAGGTTTATTTGGACGTGTGTTCCCATCTCTGTACGAGCCAATGGACAATATTCTATAAAACTATTGGTAATTTTTTTTCAAATTCAGGAAGGACCTGCTAGCCATAGCCAAAAATAATCACATACAAAATATTTAATTCAGTTCTATACATAATTTCATACACTTTTTGATGGTAAAATAATGAAAATGGCATAGATATTGCGATTATAGCGCCCCCTTTGGGCGGATTTTTTTCAAATTCAGGGAGGGTCTGCTGGTCATAGCCAAACACTAACACAAAAAAATTTGGCTCAATTCTATGCATAACTTCATATACTTAGAGTTGGAACAATATTGAAAATCGCACAAGAATTGCTATTACGGCACCCCTTTCCGGCAGATTTTTTTCAAATTCAGGCAAGACCAACTAGCCTTGGACAAACACTTACACAAAAAATTTGGTTTAATTCTATGCATAACTTAATACACTTTTAGGTGGTACAATATTGAAAATGGCACAAAAATTGGTATTGCGGTGCCGTCTTCTGGCAGAATATTTCAAAATTGAAAGAGGACCTGCTTGCCTCAGCCAAAAACATTCACAAAAAATTTGTTTCAATTCTATGCATATATATTCCATACACTTTTGGATCATAGAATGGCGACATATGAACACAGACAAACATTTTGTAAAAACATGTTTTTTGTAATCTCTAATCCCTAAAACGTGTAAATCCGTCGAAAAAAATTTCGATTACAATACTTTAGAATTAATACGATAGAAGAAAGCAACTAGCTTTTACTAAATAAGAAAGTTGATTTTATAGAAAGTTGATAATCATTGAAAGTAAAGAGTTTAGATTTTATATCCTATTTTAATTTGGGTGATCAAATACCACCTTGAGTAATATTGCTCCCATTTTAATGGATTTTTTTTTTTTTAGATATTTCATATTAATGATAGGGATGCACTGAATAATGATTTTGGCCGAATGCCGAATATTCGGCCTACAGGTGAACCGAATACCGAATATTCGGCTAGCTGAATAGTAACTGCTAGGCCGAATACCGAATATTCGGCTTGTCGAATAATTTTACACTTCAAAGTTTAAAAGCATTAAAATGTTAAATTTTAAAACAGTTTCCCTCTGACAGTCTTGCAAAAGGGTAAAATTGTAATGTTGTTTTGTCAGCATTTTGTTTTAATTGCTAAAAAAATATGATTCTTTCAAAATTATAGAAAAATCTTATTTACAAATAGGAATGTTATCCTTGAGTGCGTTAATCATTGCACAATGTATTAAAAATCCATTAAATCAACTGAGTTATATCATTTTAATTATTGCATGCATTGCACTGACACCTGGAGCTTAGGAAATGTCTATAGAGACGGGCTTATCAGTGAGAGGGTTAAAACAGAAATTTTCATTTAATTAAGAGCTTTTTTCAAGTAAACTTTATGCTGAAGAAAATCTGCTTTGAGTTATTTAAGAAGAAAATAGTTATAAAACATTTTTAATTAATAAAATTTTTAATTCCATGGATTCTTCTGTGAATTAAAACAAATGAATAATTAAAACTATCGTAATATAAAAAATATATAAGCAAAATCGAAAAAGTAAAAACTAGGCCGGTTGTGGATCATCCTCAGCTATCTTGTGCAAAAAAAAAAAAAAAAAAAAAAAAAAATACATGTAAAAATATTAAAATTTGAGCGAGATATTTGAAAAGAATGCTGCCATAGACTTTACATCAGCATTCGGGTCTTTTTTTGTGCCTAGTGTAGGGCCTTAAGGCGCAACACTAGGCACAGAAAAAGACCTGGATGATAATGTAAAGTCTATGGAAGCGTTCTATTAAAATATATTGCTCAAATTTTAATATTTTTACATTATTATTATTATTTTTTTTTTTTTTTTTTTTTTTTTTTTTTTTTTTTTACATAGGATAGCTTAGGATGATCCACAACCGGCCTAGTTTTTACTTTATTGATTTTGGTTACAGATTTTTTTTTAATTACTTTAAATTTCAAAACTGGTTCTGAAATTGAAACTATCATAATACGAAAAAAAAAAGTGTAAAAATATTAAAATTCGAGTAAAGTTATTTGAAAAGAACACTCCCACAGACTTTACATTAACATCCAGGTCTTTTTCAGTGACTATTGTGCGGCCTTAATCAATTAAATAACTTGTTTCTTATCATCATTGACTTATCATCCAAAACATACTACAATGATACTACAGTTGTAATTTTTATTTGAAGAGTCAGTTACATAGTAACAGTAAATTTTTAATTACATTGCTAGAAATAACAGAACCTGTTCACCATGAGCCGATCAATGCTGTATAGAGCTGACACTCTATCCCTGCACTTAATTAATGCCTTAACAAGTCAATATATTGATTATTATAATGAAATCCACTTATTCCAAATTCCTGCTAAACCAAACATTGTTCGGTCTCAATTACCTTTGAATAGGGGGACTGATCACCATGAGCCAATCAACGGTGTATAGAGCCGACAATCTATCCCTGTACTTAATTTATGCCTTAATAAGTCATAAACAGATGAAGAAATCACCAGAGATTGCAATTTACAATCAGCCTTTTTTATTCTGCTAATTTTAGAGGTTTAAATGCAAATTCGATTACATGTATTAAATTTGTGTTTTTTTTTCTCTATTATTGTTTTACCTATAAATGGATGGTTTAATTTCACTATAATATATAAGCTGGAAACAAATGATGAGCTATTAGGAAGATTTCGTAAGAAATACTACCCGTTGCAGTCGTTACAATGGTATGACTTTTAAAAAAATTATTCATAAGTTTTCATTATATGACTCCAGGTATCCAAAACCACCTCCATGTAAAAAAGTTTATGTATGCATATATGTATATGCTAAATATTGTCCACATAAAAGTCACAATTATTCATGAATCCTCTTCAAACTTGTCAAATACATTGAAATGATTAATATCCTGACGGGAATTGCATATGAATAAAATCACGCCAAAGGGGTAGGTTCAAAAATTTTGAATACTGCCTTAACATGGCTCTGACAAACACAGCTCTTACAGAACAGTTACATGAAAAAATAAAAAATTTTCGTTACACTAGTTGCCAACAATTTGAAAAAACTACAATAAAATTCTTACTACTACAATTACTTTACCATTGGAAAATTTGAAAGTAAAAAATGAAAAAAAAAAAAAACAAAAAAAAAAAAAAAACAATAGTTTGATGAATTTAAGAAAAATTAAATATTATGTCATAACTTTTCTATTGAAAGATTCCACATTAAAATGGAAAATGAAATGGATATCTTGATGGATTTAAAAAAAAGGCAAATATTATGTATATCAAATGAATATATAATGTACGAAAAGCAATTGAATACAGTACAAAGTCCAAAATCCGGAATCCTCCGGACCTCGGCGATTCCGAATTTCGGACTTTTCCGAATTTCAGATCATTTTTAGAATCTACCCCCTACCCCCCCCCCCTTCTAAAAAAAAAAAAACGTGATTTATATCAAAATTGCATTTTTAGTACTGAAAAATAATAATATTAAAGAAGATATTTTAAATAATAATGAGATAACCTTAAAAAAGGTTTTTTAAATGAAAAAAAATAAATAAATAAATATCCACATTGAATCTCTTTTCCCATGAAATACATTTACAATACTGGAAAAAAATATAAAACTAAAGTAGATAGATTATTATTTTAATAAAAATAAATAAAAGCTTATCTGAATCACAACAAATGTTAGTTAATAAATTCAATTTTTCACTATTGTCTTTTGAACATGTCCGTTATTTTGCGCTGCTTCATTAATTTCGATTTCTCGGCGAAAACTTTTTCTTTGATTCTGTAAATAGACATCAGTTCCTGTCCTGTTACGATGTTCCTCTGCTCCAATCCTTTGATTACATCATCTAATGAATTGAGGACTTTTCACGCCGATCCCAAACTTTCGTTAGGGCTAAGAATTGTTATAGTAGTGGACAAGTTTTCAATCATTTTAAGAATTCAAAATTTTATACTTACCGTAATTTAGGGAAGAAACTCCGCACCCACTGTAATCGCCGCAGCCTCAAATATTGATATCGTTTTGAAAAAAATCGGCATAATCGCCGCAGTCAAAAGAAATTATTTTCTCTTATTAAGGATGCGATAACATACCAGAATATCGCATAAATACGGCAAAAAATGGAATTATTAGACTAATTAAATTATTCAAATAATTAATTGTCAAAAAAAATGTAGGAATAGAATATTTATATTACAGAACCGATTTTCCGGAACTTCCGGATCCGGAATTTTTTCCTGAAATTTTTTTGATATGTTGTTTTTCTTACTTTAAATACATACTGTAAAATCTCAAAAACACCGCTCCCAATTTTGAACATATTTCATTTTTCGAAATGTATATCAGTTTGTAAACCCGCCACCAAAAATATTTTTTCTTTAACAATAACAAAAAAGAAAAAAAAAATCCAAGCACAATTCCTTTCTGCAGGCCCAAACGCATTTTACCACTTCTTGAAGTTCGGTGTCGGCTCGTTTGTCGTGGCGTTTTTTATCTTAATGAGTTTTGCAGGAAAGGAGCGGTTGTCCGGTAAAAGAAAAACCTTTCTGTCAAGTAGGGTGGATTGCTTATCTGCCGATTCTTTTGTTAATTCCCCTTGTTTCTATTATGTAGAAACTGCAAGTAGATCCTATACAAAAGGACTTCCACACTTTTTCCAAGGATTCAGTTGAAGGGAAGAGAATTGCAATCTGAACGGAGCCTTATTCCGTTAACGTTGACTTTCGAAAAACTGCAGAGCACTTGTTTTAATTTGGAGTTGCTACGTACTGGACCTTTTTGTAGGATGTTGTAACTTTTGAATAACTTATTATATTTTAATAAAAAATTATTACACACCCTAATTCACTATCATTGCAACTTGCTGAAAATTTGAACGGAATCGGTAAATTATCAGAGAAGATATCGATTTATTTTTAATAATAAAAAGAAACCTTGTTTTGCTTATCGTGTCTTTGTTTTTTTTTTTTTTCGCTTGTTTGCAGCTCATTAATTTCTTTTTCCACACTCAAACATCGCGGTTTTGATGAGACATTCACGAGGTCCTTTTTAAATATAAAAGAATAGAATTTAAATAATTTCTCATCTTTTTTCTTTATTAGAAAATTTTTATAAACTTTCTTGGAAATTTTTTTATATGTTTACGGAATATGAATTAAAGTGCATCAATAAATATCTTATCAGTTGTCATAAGAAGGAAATTACAAAATTTCGCTCTTATTATTAGATAAATATATAGATATTTTTTTAAATGTAAATCATCATAAGAATGAGAACTAGAAAATCTTGCACTGATAGGGGATCGAAAATACTGTAGTTTTTGTAACAGAACTAAAATGTACCAACAAAAGAGACATTTCAATTGTGAAATTAAAAAAAACCTTTTCAATCAGCGTCGTGCGAAAATGGGGGGGGGGGCGATCGCCCCGAACGTGAAAATTTAAAGGGCGTCAAATTTATACTATCAACTTCATTTTTGGCGTGTCATAAAAAAAAAGTTGGGAGAAGGAAGCGCCAAAATGCAACTTTGCCCCGTGGGCAGTTTTCTTTTCGCACGCCCCTGTTTCCAATACTTTGTTTGTACAACGAAGTGCAATAAAAGCAGGCATCTATTGTCCCTTCCTGTTTACTCCAGTCACCGTATTTCTTGGAAAAGGATGATTCATGATGCATTGCATTTGTTGATTTACGATCGGTAACATCGCGAACACGGGGAAAAGGGAAAAGAAAAGTGATTTTTTTTCTTTTGAAACACTGAATAATTTGCTCAAAATTTTCGTAAACGCCGCGGCGTTTATTCCATAAATTACGGTACCAAAAAGAAAAAAAAAAAAAAAAAAACGCTAGTTAGAAAATGTCCGGATTTTGGAGAATTCCGGATTTCGGATGTCCGGATTTGAGACTTTGTACTGTACATAACATCATGTATATCATAAAAAGTATTGAAACATGATAAACACTAGATTATAGAAAAATTGGCATATTTTAACATTTTAAAGTTCTCTGACTTTTTTTTATTTATTTTTATTTTACCATTTTAAAATTTGTTTCATACACATTAGAACCCCATTTATCCGAAAATCGGCTTAACTGAAGGACTTTAAAATTCCTTAAAGTCCTTTTTAAATAGGAAAAAATTTAGTATAAACATTATTTTTTACCGAAATGATACCTTTCAACATACTTTGATTCATGGTTATTATTTTATTTGTAAATTTTAGACGAAAACAATGCTGAATTATTTTTAATACATTAAAGAGTTGTCTTAATACTTATTAGTTTTAAAAATTAGAAATAAAATAAGTAAAAATTAAAACATTGAAAGCTGTTATCAGACACTGGTAAAAATATTGTTAAAAATGTTATTAATGCTTATTGATTAAATAAAGGCCTGTTACTTCAATCCCTTAATGATATTCGATGGTGTGAAACCTTTCCAAAATACATTTCCAACAATTTCCACTACTACATGTATTGTGATTGTCTAGAATGTAACATCATACTATGGCCCAAAGACAGTAAGATGGGAATTTTAAACAAAACAATTTTAACTTCTCTACTCTTCTCTTTTATAAGAACCAAAATACAACTGTTATGTTATCCGTGATTAACAACATAACATTAAAATACATAAATGTACCTTTTAAAATTGATTCAAAACCCAGAAAAAATACATCAGAACATGTGCTATTTAGAATATTGCATCACATGGTAAGAAAAAGATTTATCAGGAGTTATTAGATTCATATTTGCAATTCATATCATCAGTTCAATCATTATAAAATATATCCAAAATAAAGCTGAGTTTTTTTTCTTTACTGTATTTCACATGTTTTGTAAAATAAATAATAAAATTACTTTTATTTATGCAAGTTATTACAAGCCATGCATTTGTTATATTGTTCGACATGTCCCAAAGTACAACATTTTTACTGTCCCAAGGTACAATCATTAGTAAAATCAAAATGGCAATAAATGTAGAAGCACTATCATTATTTTCTCATAGCCAAAACATTTAAAAATCTTCTCTTTTAATAAAAAAATAAATTGCAGTTGACTTCTTGTAAAAATATATAGTTGGATGTGCGAATTCCAAAACATTCTTCTATTTCATATGTACATTTTGATATTTCAAAAATTAGCTAAACATGTTAATACATGTTATTAATTTAATACTATACCAAAAATGATTTTCATCTTAAATTTCTACTTCAGTCAATTAATCAGAGTAAAAAAGAATTAATGTGGATCATGATATTTATTAAAATCAATAGTTTTCCCTTAATCTGTTATCATCAGCTGTTTACAAATAGCAGGTTTATTTGGACGTGTGTTCCCATCTCTGCAGGAGCCGATGGACAATATTCTATAGAACTATTGGTAATTTTTTTTCAAATTCAGAAAGGACCTGCTAGCCATAGCCAAAAATAATCACATACAAAATATTTAATTCAGTTCTATACATAATTTCATACACTTTTTTATGGTAAAATAATGAAAATGGCATAGATATTGCAATTACAGCGCCCCCTTGCGGCGGATTTTTTTCAAATTCAGGGAGGGTCTGCTGATCATAGCCAAACACTAACACAAAAAATTTGGCTGAATTATATGCATAACTTCATATACTTAGAGTTGGAACAATATTGAAAATCGCACAAGAATCGCTATTGCGGCGCCCCTTTCCGGCAGATTTTTTTTCAAATTTAGGGAAGACCAACTAGCCTTAGTCAAACACTTACACAAAAAATTTGGTTCAATTCTATGCATAACTTAATACTCTTTTAGGTGGTACAATATTGAAAATGGTACAAAAATTGGTATTGCGGTGCCGCCTTCTGGCAGAATATTTCAAAATTGAAGGAGGACCTGCTTGCCTCAGCCAAAAACATTCACAAAAAATTTGTTTCAATTCTATGCATATATATTCCATACACTTTTGGATCATAGAATGGCGACATATGAACACAGACAAACATTTTGTAAAAACATGTTTTTTGTAATCTCTGATACCTAAAATGTGTAAATCCGTCAAAAAAAAATTTCGATTACAATACTTTCTTCTATTGAAGATAGTAGATTGAAGATAGAAGTAACTATCTTTTACTAAATAAGAAAGTTGATTTTATTGAAAGTTGATAATCATTGAAAGTAAAGAGTTTAGATTTTATATCCTATTTTAATTTGGGTGATCAAATACCACCTTGAGTAATGTTGCTCCCATTTTAATGGATTTCTTTTTTATATATATATATATATATATATATTTTATATTAATAACAAAAATTTTAAATAGAAATTTTTGTTTTATTAGATTTTTTAGCTACTAAATAAACCAAAATTTATTATAGTACAACCCTGATAGCTCTGATTAATTTGGATTAGACCCAATCCGGATTACCGGAAATTCAGATTATCCGGAGAATAAGAAAAATTTAAATAAAACATACTTACAAAAAATCATCTTTATATTAAACATGCCAAATATTTACAGATAGTAAAAATGTTTATTTTATAATTATAAAATCTTTTGCTATGCCAGTTTTGTATAACATTTGTGGACCACACGGTCACGCATCCGCTTGAGCATAGTCTCCACCTGATGTTCAAAATAAATCATTAATTGTTGTAAATACTTCATTACCGCTAATAACTTTTGATTGATCATTATTGATAATAGTGTTTTTGTCTGAATTATCTTCATTTTCAACTTCTTCAATTGTACATAAAGTAGTTATCTTTTTTTACACGTTCACAAAATTTTTAGGTGTAATTTTCCTTTTATTCTCAATTATTTTTCCTTCTGTTTCAAGCTTGCTTGTTATTCAAGAAATCACAATTTGTAGACCATAAATTCTTATATGACTTTCGGAGAATACTCTCAAACAACCTGCTTGCAGACTTTAAGGGATGCATTGTTGTTTCTTTGAAAGGTAACATTAAAGAGTTTAAATAAAAACGATTAAGGTATTCTTGTGAAAATATTACTGAAAAGATTTTTTTATTCAGAATACGAAAATGAAATGAATTAATGTTATTGAAATTTTGCCTATTGCTTCTCAAACTTTGAAAAAAAAAACTACCAGAGTCAGAGTGATCCGGATTATGCAGATCCAGATTAACGAGGTTACTGTAATTAGATATTCTGGTATGAATGCCTATTCTCTGAATTATAGAGTTTCTGGAATGCGTTCTACCATGTGCCTTAAATGGCAAGATGATTGTTTTTTATTCCGTAAGTGGTGAGGTGGGATGTATGTAACCCCAAAGATTAATATTCCGTGCTCTCCACTAAAGATGCACCGGATGTGGATTTTTGCCGGATACCGAATAACGGATATCCGGTACAAAATTTTACCGAATATCCGGTATCCGGCCGAATAATTTCTCATTTTTAATTTTAATAATATTTCAATTTTATGCTTGTTTAAAGAAAAAAAAATTATTGTAATTTTATATTATGCAAGTATTAATAGATTTCAATTCACTTATTAAGTCAAAATTACTTAAAAACGTAGTAATAATTAAATATTGAAATGTAATATTATTTTGCCTTTTCAATATTACTTATAAAACTTCTAACTTTACATGCATATTTTTTTCTACCTTTTCTTTAGTCTCTATTACCAGATTTAGGTAGTGTCTTGATGTTTTTATAGATGCATTGTATCGATTAACTAACAGGAAAAAATACCCTGTTGACACATAATTAACAAAAATGGCGTTAGTTATGTATGTTACTCCTCTTGACTCTGAGTGAGCATTACAGTTTTTCTATTGAGCTCTTTTTGCATTGTAGAGCAAGTTTCAGAATGAACTTTATTTAAAATATCACTTGCAATTTTAACATGAGCAGGTGACTTATATAACAAGGCGTAATTCAAATGTTTTGGAAATTTTTACTAAAATATGTTTTTTATAAAATGCAATTTGTATATTTAATGATTTTTTTCTTTTGTTTTTACCACATTTTTTTTCTATTGCTGACTGCTTAACTTGTGCAATTGATGTTCCAGCAAAATTTGAATGTTTCTTTAATATCAGCACCATTTTGTTCTTGATTTTCTAAAGAAACACACTTTGAATCTGGAGTATGAATATTCATAAATAAACTCTTTAGTTTGCTGGAAACTTTATTTTTCTACATAGTTTTTAATCCTCAATACTTTAGCACTTATAAGATTGTACACATTTCCGACTCAGATTTTTGACGTATTGACAGAAACTTCATAAAACTTTTAGATTAGATATTTATACCTTTCTCTTTTGTTGATATTAATAATTCAAATTAATAATAAAGTTATTAACAAAACACTAGAGAAGAACTATAAAAATCTACTACTTCATTACAAAAAAAAAAAAAAAAAAAAAAAAAAAAAAGAAAGCAAAACAAAGTTGAAATTGTAGTTGATATTCTAGTTTTGGTTTTACAATTACAGTTATGACAGAATTATTGAACACTGCAGTTAAATTTTGACTGGTGAAAATTATAATAAAACTTTTGAGAGGTGTAAAATTACTTCATTACTGAAATTTAAGAACAATTTTTAAGAGAAATAAAAAATGTGAAGTTGAAGTACATATTCTAGTTTTGTTTTTACAATTGCTGTTATAGGTTATGACAAAATATTGCCATACTTTAAATATATCTTCATTTACATATAAACATTATAATTTCATAATTGTGAAAATATACAAGTATATATTTTTGTTAACATTGCTTTTTAATAAGATAAGGTTGCCAAGGAGCAAATTAGTTTTACATTTTTTTTAAACGTAAAAAACAGAATTAAAAAATCCTTTTACTATCCGGCAACCGGATATTAAAATATTCGGCCGAAACGAATATCCGGTTCGAGTGCCGAATAATCCGGATATCCGGTGCATCCCTACTCTCCACAAAATTTATTGAATTAAAATAAGAAAATTTCCTATGAATTTTGCATTATTTAAATAAAAACAACTGAAGATTTATACTATAAAGTATACAAACATAAAATAGCAATATTTCGGAATTTAAATTTGTCTGGCTTCAAAATACACCCTTCACCAGTTAAGGGTTCAATAGGTGTGACATATTCCTAGAATCCTAGATTGTTTATACAAACATATCAAGTATAACAGCAGCTGAGTATAATAATGACTAATGTAATATATAAACACTAGCGGACCCAACAGACGTTGTCCTGGCACTGGCTCCAAAAAATCAAATAAATGTACATAAATATAATAATACACACGATAAATACTACGCTCTTAATTTAATTTCTTATTACAATTATATAAGGAAATTTTTTTTCACTTTGCAGTAGTTTTTGAAGTCGGTTCAATTTCTGATAGAAAAGTTTCTTTTTTCACTTTTTAGTTAAAAATTAACGATTTTCTGAAGTCGGTTAATTAAAATTATAATGCAGAAAAAATTATTGCAAATCATACACGTATGTCAGGAGTGGGGTTCAAACACACGATCTCTTTCTTCAAGAACCAGAGCTCAAATCTGTGCCTTAAAATGCTCGGCCATTCTGTCCGCGATCTATTCAGCGAACTTATTCAACACTTTTAATTAGCAAAAAATTACTAACTATTCGTTTTTGCCTGATTACTAAAAAAGTACTAAATCAATTTCGATGAAATGTGAATCTAAACCATTCTCGAATCCACTGGAATACACACACAAAATTTCATTAAAATCGGTTCAGTCGTTTAGGAGGAGTTCAGTGACATACACATGCACAGAAGATTTATATATATAAAGATAATTATACTGCTATGTTCAAGGGCTGAAATAAGAGTGGATACTTAAGATTTGAAAATAGTGATACTGTAGACTCTCTTAAATCTGCAATCCTAAAATCCGCACATAATTTACAGATATAAACAGTGAAACATCCAATTCAGATATAGGAACAAAATTTGACTTTTTTAGTTTTATATCAATTTCATATATTTTTAATTTAATATTTTTTTAATTTACTGAATTCATGTTTTTTCATGAAGAAAGAATAAATTTATTTCTAAAAAAATTCAAGATATTGCTGATATTAGTGATAATCACAGTCTTCTAACCTAACATATTTATGTACTAATTAAATTTTTTTGGTCATTAAGTCTGGCTAAACCTGAAATAAAACTTCCTTATTTTATGATTTTGATGTGAATTAGTAAGGTATTTTTATGAGGTAAGTTTCATTGAATAATTTTAGAAAAATACATTTAATCTTTATAATGAATATTTAATCATACGTTATTCATTATTAACTTGATTTTTGCTTTTAATAATTTAAAAAGTTATCTAAATTGTAATTATTTTAATTTATTAAATCATTTACTACATTTATTACATTGTAAGCATTCATTATAGTTTCGATTGCATTATTAATTGCATTCAAATTACTGTTTAAAAATGTAAACAAACCAATGATCAGAAATCAACAAAATTCTAAAATCCACAAATCTTCTGGTCCCAAGCTGTGCAGATTTGAGGAAGTCTACTGTATAGGAATTTATAATATTGAGAGAATGTACCAACTACATGTTTTAACTATCTTTTATGGAAATCCTACGTCAGATCCACTGATATTTTTGGATTCATCCGCTATTTTTTGTAAAAACTTGACTTCACTCCAACAATATTTAAAATTTTCCAGATTTTTCTTTTTTTTGGGGGGGGGGGAGAGGGTGGGGGATTGAGTAATTTTCAGCAGAATGTGAAATAATAAAGAACTTTTAAATTTCCCTCCTGTTCTCCTTTAAATTTTTATTTAACAAGATGGTTCAAATTATACATTTTTTTAAACATTAAACACAACTATAAATAAGTAAAAATAATACAAAAATTGGAATTATGCGTACTTGGTAAAACTGAATGTAGATTCTGCAATAAATAAAAACGCTATGTAGGAAAAATAACTATTTTGAGTTCAAAAATAAATCCAACAATGTTAATTTTATTATAAGAATGATTAGCTTATACTTTTGCTAATTAAAATTCTTGAATTATAAATATATCACATTTACTAGGCTTTAAAAAAAAACAAGATCGATGAAATGAGATTTAGGAGTGATTGGACACATCGTGCCATCTAACGATACAAACATGAAGTAAAATCCGAAATTAAAGTGGCTGGATGGTTTACATGCCATTCCACTTATTGATCAATCTATATAATTTTTTACTTTTTTTGGATGATTTGTTTTTGAACAAAATTTTTCGGTCGACGCTAAATCACACAACGTTTAGGGATAAACAAACGGAAGGCTCCTCCTACCCTCAAAACAAGTGCCATCTATTGGCTTTTCATTCAATGATATGATAGCGTAAGCTAGTAAATTTAAAATAATTTTTTATTTAAGTAAAATTAATAGAAAGAGAGAGAGGTTTGGGGGGCGACAGTGATGTAATCGTAAAATAAACAGAGAGTATACTATCTAAGCAGAAGGTATATGCACTCAAGACAGAGGATATATCTGAGAGTGTATATACTATAGCTAAAAAATCTAGAAGGTATATGGCGTATACCCTCAGCAACATCCCTGGGGGGGGGGGGAAGGATATATATTTTAATAACAAATATTTGATTTAAATGCTTTAACATTGAAGCTACATTTTGTATCTTGACTTAACACCAGCCTATTTTAATATTAGCACGTTTCTTGATGCCTTTTAAATGAAAATTTATAGTTATTTCTAATAAATAATAGCTAATTTAATGTGACTTATGATTAAAATAATTGCAATTCTGTAATCATGATAATGTAAACATATGTCCCTATTTTATTATTATTATTATTATTATTATTATTTGCAAAGTATTCAGTCTTGACTCTGCAACCAGGCAGAGAAAATGCAACATTTTGGCTCTGTAACTACAAATATGTAAGTTCAGTATGAAGAAATTTCACGGATCTGTATAGTTTTGAAAATAATGCAATTCCTGGTTACTTATTTTTAAAACCCAATGCAATTATATTTATATTTAACTGATTAATATACTATTATAATCGCTAATTGTTCTCCCAACTGTGAATGATTGTGATTACTTGAAAAATTTCAGATTGTCATTTTCAGATATCATAGAAGAGTTGCAAGAAACCAACAGCAATTTGTTTGAAATGTAAAATTAGTCTTTGCATTGCCAGTTTCCTGAAATTCCTCACATAATAAATTTTTTTGTGATATAAGTGAATTTTTTGTAAAACAACTATGCTTTGGACCATTGTCCTGTTTATAAAACATCTATTTACTTAAAAATTAAAATAATAATAATAATTTTTCTTTTCTTTGCTTAATTACACCATATTAATGATAAAATCAGTTTAAAAAATATTTATTTACAGTCCAATATGGTTTAAAGAAAATCAATAGAATTTTAATTTTAAAATTAATTTTTTTTAATATGTTCACTAATGTTCTTAAAACAATATAAATAATACAGTAGTAGAGAATTAAAGAATAAAACATATGACTAAAACATGCACTTTATACACTTAGAATATAATATATTATACATGAGATGTTGTCCTCAATGAGTTAAAAGTTAAATACAAGTTAAACATAAACATTATTGATTATTAAAGAGAATAGATTTCATTTAAACTAATAAGTATAACTATACAATTATTCACACATATCTGTCAATTCAATATATTGTATAAAATGTAATATTAATCAGATAAGCCCTTTCCCTCCCTGTTTTAATGAACCATTGTGTATTATACAGGCAAGCCATCCTCCTCTAAAATCTACCCACCCATGAATCCTATTATTATTTTTTTCTTTTATTATTATTATGTTTTTACCGTAAAATTCTGATTGTAAGTCCCCACTTTAAAAAAAAAAAAAAACTTTTATTATACTTTTTAAATTATATATACTTTTTATTGGGAAAGGGGGGGGGGGGAGGAGGCTCATAATTGAGATTTTTTTTTTTTTTTTTTTTTTTGAAAAAATATTTCCATTAAATTCTGTTTTTATTATTAATTTCAAGTTTTTGAAAGTAAATAAAACATAAAAAATAAAATTATCATTTTATATTTATATTATACATATGTATAATTTTGCTAAAATAACTTTAAAGTATTCATCTTTTATAACAGATAATAATACTTTGCAGTGTTGTTATTTATGGCCAGAGAAAGAAGATAACAATGTTATTTTCTTTCTCTAGGGATAGAAGCAACATCACACAAATTTATTTAATTTCTAAATCAACAACTTTTAACTATACTCAAAACAAATCAGGGTTGGGTTTCTTCCGGAAGAAACCTATTTCTTCCAGGACAGTGGAAGAAACTGGAAGAAATGGAAGAAACTATCAGAAACCAAAACAAATGCTCAAAATTAAAGTATATTAACTACATAAAAGAATTAAAGTAAAATTACATGAAATCTAAATTGGAAAATTTAATTATTAAAAATTTTTTTGCAATGATAAGTTATTTTAATAACAAACTTCAGGTTCAGCAGACATTTTCAGTTGATGGATTTTTACTATTCTAGAGGTAAATGTATTTTTTTTTTTTTTTTTTTTTTTTTTTTTTTTTTAAATTAATTACGCTATTTATGTAAAAAGAGACAGAAAAAAAAACCACCTACAAATTGTTTATTTTTCATATAAGAATAAATTATTTTTTTATAAAAATGTCTTATTTTAAACTGTGCAACACAGCAAATAAATAAATTTGTAATTATTTATACTAACATCTAGCATGAATATCTCAATGCTGTAGTGTTCTAAAAATATCTATGGGTATGTCAAAATGCTTTAAAACTGTCTTGAAGTTTAGGACTTTGGGGGAAAAAAATAATCATTTTTTGCATTCATCAAATTTAAGTTGAGAAACTGATTGCAGCATTCTATTGCTAAAAGACTTTGCTATACTATGCTGCATTTACTTCATTGTACTAAGAAAAAATAGAATTTTAATGATTTTTTTAATACTAGGATCGACCGATACAGGTTTCAAGGGCCAAAACCAATTTTCAGAAAATTCAAAGTTTCAGCCAAAAATGAAAACATCCAAAAAAATTTAAGTAATTAAATTGTATGGTTTAAAGTAATTAACACATACATAAATGTAAATTAATTATATGTATAGTATTTATTAATTATGCACAGTTGTTAATTATTCAAAAACTTTATTTTCATATACAATAAAATATAATTCATCAATGACACAGGAAGATTTTCTAATTATACGAATTTCATTTAATTAAAAAATATTTTGATTTTAAGCATACACATCTTGATTTTTCTTCTATAATGATTTTTGTAAATGATCATTTATTATTTTAGAACTTTCTCAAAGAATATTTGAAACACTAACGCAGTTTAAACTAAAAATTTTCTATAAGATGATTGCTTATTCATGATTGATAATTATAAACAACGAAGTTCCTTGCAATACACTCATTAGAGCAGATACAGTTCAAATCAATGACTAATGTTGAAAATTTCCGAAGGAAGAAACAAGAATTTTGGAATACTGAGGTTTCCGTCAAGCTGAATTTTCAGCCACGTTTTTGGCAAAACTCTGATTTTGGGCCAAAAATGAAACCATATTTTTGATCGATCTCTGTTTGATACAGTAATTTAAAAAATTTAATATTAAGCTTTTAATATTATAGTAATTATTGTATATTACTTACATTAATAAAATTGCTGTAAATGCTTTTATTTAAATGGGTTTCATTCTACCATTGGTAAAGAATCCCTACTATTTACTACTAGTTTCAGAAACTTAAATAATTAAAAAAATATGTTGGTTAAATTGAAATGAATAACATTTAATCGATTTTGTGTGTTTTGGATAAAATTTCTTTTCAAATTAGCCAATGGTTGAAGATCTCTAGGCAGATGTTATGTGTGATCTTGGCTAAAAAACTGATGTAATTATTAATTTAGCATATATATATGGGTGATTCTCAAAATAGGGGACAATTTCAAAAGTGAAATCTTAAAAAAATTACTGTTAACAAAATTTCTGAAAAAAATAGGTGTTGTTAATATAGTATAAGGTACACTTAACATGTAGTCAGCAGAGCTAAATATTTAAAAATTAACTTAAAAAAATAATTAGTATTTTTTTGAGCCAAGCTAATGACAAAACAAATTGCATGGAATAAATATATTAAAAAAATTTTATTTTCTTCCAGTTTAAATATTTTTTTCTATATTTATTAGCCTTCCTTTTCAGCAAATGGTTTCCATTTTTATATATATATACACATAAGGAGAATAAAAACATTACCAAAGAGCAAACTTTGTTTACATGAGCAACATTCTGACACTAACAATGTAAGAAGCTGTCTTAGTGATTTTCGGACAGATTTAATGCGTATTTTAGGGATAATAAATGTAATACCTAAATTTATGTGTAAAATTAAACTTTGTAAAAGATACAATATAAGCAATGGTTACATTTATGCACATAAGAGTCTTTAGCATGGACAGAAAAACCATGCTAATGATATTTGTGCATGCTAATGACAAATTTTAATTTAAATAAGATTATGAGCTATAATATAATCACAATGCAATAGTCCTTTCTGGGGCTTTTTAAAACACAAAATTCCTATGCAAATAAGTAAAATAAAAATTTTAATTATAAAATAAACATGAAAATTATTATCCATTCGAATGACATACAATTGATGTACGCCCCTAATATTCAACTTCTATTCTTAAAATACAATACATGCTTCTATTTTCAGGCTGGGATAAAATGGCTACTTGTTGCCATGGAGAAACTTTATATTTTCAAACTATTGTCATATGTGAAAATGAAATTTTGATTATTAACCAGCTGTTATAGTATGACCTTGTTTTGAAAATAGAATATGGAGGACAAACTTTAATTCTTTTTTTATATACTATAATTTTATTTTTTAAAAGAAATTTATTGGATAAATCCTCTCCTTCATTAATTTAAAGAAAGAATAACATTTGTTTTATTTTATAAACATAATATTAACTCTTTAAAAAGCTAGTATATATAAGGCACAGCTGCTGTGGACATCCATGCTAATGGCATTTTGAACATTTATCCTGTTATTTTAAGGTGTTTTTAACTAAAAAGTGAGTAATTCTTGAGTGCAAATAATGCATAATATTAAGACAAACATATCTAAATATAAAAACATGACAGAAAACCTCTCAATTTTTTTTGTATGCCGAAAGACATAAATTGTCCCCTATTTTGAGAATCACCCATATATATAATTAAATTTGTTTTGCTCCAATAGAATTAATTCACATAAGATTATAGGAAGAAGATATTTATTATATCTTACAAAATAGAAAGTATATGGTAATTTCTAGAAGAAAAACAGCTTCTTCCATTTCTTCCACTTGGAAGAAACCTATTTCTTCCGGCCGGTTTTTTCCATGGTTTTTTCCGCGGTTTTTTCCACTGCGAAAGAAACTTGCCAACCCTGAAACAAATATGTTAAAAAAATAATAGTAATAGAAATGAAAAATTTAATTTAGTTATTGAATTATTTTTAAATATTAAATAAATGAATACAAGTTTAATGTAGAAAAAAAAAATTGATCAGTCTTGTAGAATTGTGTAAAGTCTTATAATGACAGTTAATTATAAATAATGAAAATTTTTATTGTGTTGTAATCTATTATAAGAGAAAGAAAATAAGTAAAAAATCGAAGAAAATCAGATCATATAAATTCAAAGTAAGTTAAAAAAAATAATAATAGTAATAGATACAAAAAATTATTTTCAGTTATTAAATTAATTTTAAATATTAAATAAATGAAAGAAAGTTTAGTAAAATTTAAAAAAAAACATTTACTTCATCAGTCTTTTAGGATTGTGTAAAATCGAAACAAAATTTTGAGTTCTGTGGTCCTCTATCGCGAGACAAAGAAAAAATGTTCTTTTCTTTCTTTGAAAATATAAGTTAAAAAAGAAGAATGAAGGATAAGTAAGTTAAAAAATAAAAGTAATACATACAACAATTTCTTCTTAGTTATTGAATTAATTTTAAATATTAAATAAATTAAAGAAAGTTTAATTAAATTAAGAAAATGTATTTACTTCACCAGTCTTGTAGAACTGTGTAAAATCCAGATTATCAAGCTGCCAGATTATCAGCTTCCATTTCAAATGCAAACTGAGTTAAATTTAAAGATTCATAATTTAAATAAAGAGATAATTAATCTAAAAAACTATGTTTATAATTATTATTTTGAAAATAAGGGTTATTATCATTATTTTTTTTTTGAAAGGGGGGGGGGAGGGCTTGTATTCGAGAGTAGAAGGAAAATCAAAATTACTTAAAATTGGGGGGTTTTTACTTTCAAGATTTTAGGGTATGTTTTAGGATATGTACTGTACGTGTACAGTGTATGTATACATACATACATTAATGACTTTTAAACACGTATCGTATTTAATGCCACTGAATGCGACATTCACAATCTTCCATTATTGGCATTTAATCTTATAGCTTGACGATAATTTTTTGGTTGATAGGATAACCAAGTAGTACCTTACTCGGTATTTGTTTCTGATAATGATTAATGATTAGGAAATAGTTATTTAATTGTTAACTTTTGTGACATCCAGTCAAATTTACCTTATTGTGACTAAAGAAATTTCACGCATAAATTTTGGAGAAGGTGGCAAAAGAATGCATCATCCTTGATTGATCTGGTTAATTGGTCAATTCTGTTAATCGGCTTCTGGATAATCAACGCTCTACTATAATTACAGTACATTTCCTAAAATCCACACAATTTGGGACCAAAGGTTGTGTGAATTTTAGAACTTAGCAGATTTCTGGTCATTGTTTTGTTTACATTATTCAGACCTTAATTTCAACGTAATTAATAATGCAATCGAAACTATAATGAATGCTTACAATATAATAAAATATTAAAATGTGTAATAAAGTAATAAAAACTTAGATAATTTTTTAAATTAAAAAAAATATTAAAAGCAAAGTTCAAGTTAATAATCAATAATATAATATTAAATATTCATTTTAAAGTTAAAATAAGTTTTCCTAAATTATTCAATCAAACTTGCCTCATAAAGGTATATAAATAATTCACATCAAAACCATAAAATAAGGTAGTTTTATTTTAGATTTAGCCAGATTTAATAATCAAAAAAGCTTGATTAATACAGAAATATATTTGGTAAGAAGTTTGTGATTACTAATGATATCACAATATCTTGAATTTTTTCTGAAATAAATTTATTCTTCCTTTATGAGAAAACATGAATTCAGTTATATTAACAAAAATTACAAAATAAAATATATATGAAATTGATATAAAACTAAAAATGCCAAATTTTGTCCCTATATCTGAACTGAACGTTTCATTGTTTACATCAGTAAATTATGTGTGGATTTTAAAGAATTGTAAATTTTAGGGTTGCAGATTTGAGGGAGTCTACTATATATGCAAAGGAAAAAATTATCAATCTTTTGAAAAAAATTTCATAGCATCAGAGATGATAACAGGCATAAATCTATATAGGACAGACATAGTTGGGAAAATATATTTTAATGAAGAAATATTTATATGTTGTGTTTTTAATTCCAAAGAAATGCTTTATTTCTGAAATTTTATGCAATCATGAGAATTAAAATTGCTTTTGACTTGCATAAGAATTAGTAAAAATGAGAGAACAAATATATGTATGTTACTTCAGATTTAAAAAAAGCATTTTAACAACCAAGTACAGTAGACTCCCTTAAATCTGCGTCCCAAAAATCTGCAAATGCCAGAAATCCACACGTTTTCAGATGTAAACAATGAAATTAAAAATGGTGCTGAAATCAGTGGTTAACGCAATACAAATAATTATTTAAATGTATATATTTAAATTCTGCTATGTTAAATAATACATTTCTTAGACTAGGATGATCAATATTTAATTAAATTAATCTTTATCGTATTGTAGTTGCAGCGTAATATAATTTTCAATGGCCATTTGGTAGTGTTTGCAATTCGCGTGGCAGGATAATTTTTGCTATATAAAATTATTATTTTAATAGTTCTATTACTATTTTCATATCCCTGCTAGTTACGAAACAAATTTGGGATCTACATCCAGTTTACTAGTTATGATGATCGATATTTAATCCAAATAATCATTATTGTATCATAGTTGCAGCGTAATATAACTTTTAATGACCGTTTGGTAGTGTTTATAATTTGAGGGGCAGGATAACTTTTGCTGTATATAAAATGAATATTTTTTAATTAATCAAGCTTTTTTTGTTTATTAACAAAGGCTAGAGGTCTGCACGGGCCGGAATTTTCAGGCCCGGCCCGGCCCGGCCCGTTGTAAAACTCAAAAGTTCGGCCCGGCCCGTTTAAATTTTTGTATTTTAGGCCCGGCCCGGCCCGGCCCGTACAAAAATCAGCGAAAACAGGCCCGGCCCGGCTCGGCCCGTTACAATTTCTACGATTTCTAAAAAATTCAGATTTTTATCATATAACAATGATTTCTTTAAAGAATACTGCATACATATCTATGGAATGATTTTACAGTATATTTTACAGCAAATACACATTAACAACATTAATGATTACTTAGATTCTTAGGCTTTCAACATTCGAATAAAGAAAGATTCATTAAAAAATTAATATGGCTTAGAATAAAAGAAAAAAGAAAGAAAGCTAAAAACATCGTTAATTTTGAAGCTGTTTAATTAAAGAAGATTTATAAATATATTTCTATATTATTTTATTATAGATTTCAAATCCAAATTCACTCTTAAATTCAAAGAAGCTCCTTTCTGATACATTTCTAAATTCATTTTTTTTCCCTCAGAAACGCATAAGATTAGTAGATATCTTTATTCAGAAACTATATAATCGAATGGCGTTATCCAATTTTTGATACAAACAATTGAAGAATACTGTAAACAAGTAAAATACTGTCTTAATTAGCGTTTTGAATAGAATTTCCGGAAGCAATAGCAAGGGAAGAGAGAAAAACCTGCAATCATTTGAGAAACTATTATATCTCAACAAGGTTATACAAGTATTTTATTTACCAAAAATGAAAAACGCTATTCGATTTCAAATCCCTTCAATAGTTAGGCTTGTCACTTTTATACTTTTCCAATTTAAAATTAATCAGAAAATGTGTCAAACTTTCGCATTATTGAGAAATTAATTTAAAAATCATCAAGAAGTATATATCCGAAGACTAAGCTAACATAAGTTCTTTATGGCTGTTAATAATTTTACAAATCATATTTTCTGCCAATAATTAAGTCTAGCACCGGTTCGGCCAGTCTATTTGTAGAAAAATAATGCAAGCATGATCTCGGACCGGCATGAGTCAGCTAAAAAAATGTTAAAACGGGTTACACACAATGTAATTCTCCGATGCCGATACACTGTGCATTTTTATACTGACGCTGTCAAACTAGTATGGCCACATTTCTACTTATTCTCGTTAAAACCATTTTCGTTGAAAATAGCTGATATTTTATCGTTTCTGCTTAAATCTTCAGAACGGGCCGGCTGGCCCGAAATTTTTTTTTATCGGCCCGGCCCGTCTGGCCGGTTCAATTTTTTTGCCGTCCCGGCCCGTTGAAAAAACTATTCTAAATCTGCCGGCCCGTTAGAAAATCCGAAACTATTCCGCCGGCCCGGGCCAGGCCGGGTACGGGCCACGGGCCAGGCCCGGAAATATTTCTTTTTATAAAAAAGATTGATTTTTCCTCATCATTATTTATATTTAGTATTGCATCTTAATTATTTACTTTAATATTTTTCTAAAATTTTATTTTACTTAATTTTTTTGATAACTTGCTTTTTAACTATTTATTTATTTAAATATTTAACTTAATTATTTTAATGTTTCAATTTATGATATGCATGGATTACAATGCTTAACTACCAATCAAATTAATGTTTCAAAGAGGTAAACAAATCAATGACCAGAAATCCACAAAATTCTAAAATCCGCACAATCCCTGTTCCCAAGCTTTGCGGATTTGAGGGAGTCTACTGTAAAATTATTTTGTATATCATAATTAACAATATAAGACAGCTTTACTATCACCATTCAATGATCATTCAAAATAATGGTTCTAGGCAGTGAATTTAAATCTATTTAAAGAATATACAATTAACAAAAATTAAATTTCTCAAAATATTAATTATTTACACAAAAAAGATAATTAAATGCGTATTCCATGAAATCTATATTTATATAACAAAATAGCATTAAGTTGTAAATATGGACAAAAATATAAATTAAATTTTTTTTTAATAATGCTAAAAGAAATTATTGAAACATTTTGTTTAAAAAAAATACCAGAAGACGAAATTTTTGCCAATTTTTTTGTTACAAATTACTTATAAAAAAAAAAAAAAAAAACATAAGCTTTTATTTGAAAGGAAGTGTTCATTTTTTCAATACAAATATACACTCATAATAAAATATATAATTTTATTTTTCAATGTTACATATATATTACAAGTTTTACATATCTTAATCACAAACATAGTTATTATATTAAATTTTTAAGAAAATTGTGGGTAAAGTATAAGCAAGCTGAAGATTTTCTTATTGGCTAAAAAATATAAACAAATTTTAAATATTTTATAAATACAGCAAAACCTCTAAATAACGGACACCTCGGGAGTGCTGAAATCGTCTGCTATTGGGAAAACCTAAGAGATTAAAAAATTGCTAAGACAGGGTGGGGAGTGGTCAGGGAAAATCGGGAAAAACACATTCAAGAGAAAACTACCAGTATTTTCTTACAGAAAATACTTCAAATAATATAAAGAGATTATATAAACTGAATTTATCTTTAACAAAATACTGGTATTTATCATCTATATTGACTGTATATTAATCTAACCACTTGCCGCCCTGTAAGAAGTGCTTAATGTTTCATTGACTTTTATGTGTCCTAAAACCTTTATTATATGATTAATCAGAAATGAAACATATTTTTTTAAGCAATAAAACAGAAATAAAACTTTGCATAGCTTTATCCACTGTTTATTACCTTCTTACGAAAAAAATCTACTTAAATTTAACAAAAATTTGCTTGTGCTTGCTATTAATTGTAATTTCTCTTTCAATGTGAAGTTTTATCTCTGTTGGAAATTTTAATCCTTCTGTACATTTATCTGTGATCACAAAATTTGTGACACATTACCTTGATAAATTTAGAGACTTTTTTTTTTGTTTATTTTTCTCGTTAAAAAATAATTTTTCATCTTTTATTGCCAAAATTACTGTCCGCTATTCGGAATGTCCGTTAGTCAGAGGTTAAACATATAAAATTTTAGATTTTGGGAGTGGGGATTAGAAAACTGTCCGCTAAATAGAGGTGTCCGCTATTTGGGAGTGTCCATTATGGAGGTTTTACTGTATAATTTATGTTAAAAATAATAATTAATAAAAAATGTAATTTATTAGGAAGTATACAATTTCTTATCTTTCTAATTTAAATGAACATTGTCTATTGCTGTGAATTCCATATTATATTATACCTAATAATAACTTCAAAACTTAAAGCAAAATTAAAACATTTAACAGAAATTACAGTTATGAGTTCCATGGACAATTTCCACACAAATTAGGGAGATGAGAAGAATTTATATACCGGATAATAAATTACACTCTTTTTAGCACCCGCCTACAGATTTATAGTCTACACAATGATTGATCTAAGTTGTGAGGAGTGTTTTGCTTTCTTTTAGGTGAAACACCAAAGCTGGTGTAGTTATGACAAGAAAGTTGTTTAAGTGGTCCTTTTTTCTTAGTTGGCTGCTCGACATTTATTTTTTTTCTACCACTACATAATAATTTTCTGTGTGCAGGATCAGTATGCTGAATTCCCGCAACAGTTGAGCTGGAACGCTGAATTAATTGTTTAGCTGCTTTTAGAGTTTCTGCGTTTACACCTGAAAATTTCCCAAAGGTGTCTATGGCAGAAGCTAAAGCACTTTCAGCAGCTGCAAACTCTTTTTGAAATAATTTTGTGACAGTGGATAATGTAGGTAGGTACCTAGTATCTGCAGCAAATTTATGATAATTCTCTGCAGAATTCATCAATAAATCAATGTTTAATAAATAGTGAGCAGAAGAAGGACTGTGACCCTGACCAAAGAGTGCTGATAGTTTCTCTTTTGTTTCAGGCAACATATCGAATTCCTCTTCTGTTTCAGGAGACATATCTAATTCTTCTGTTTCAGGTGACATAGCTAATTCTTCTGTTTCAGGTGACATAGCTAATTCTTCTGTTTCAGGGGAAGTATCTAGTTCCTCTTCTGTTTTAGGGGACGTATCTAGTTCCTCTTCTGTTTCACGGGACGTATCCAGTTCTTCTGTTTCACGGGACGTATCCAGTTCTTCTGTTTCACGGGACATATCTAGTTTCTTTCTTGTTTCAGGGGACATTTGAATGCGGTCTGGTGTGCCTGCACTATCAATGGGATGATTATGCTTATATTTCAGAACAATCATACCTGGATATTCTTTGACTAGTTTATCCACATATTTAGACCTTGTATTTTTTACATATCTGTAAATGAAAAATAAATGAATTTTAATTTATGATGCAACAAGTTTATTTGATTTATACAGTATGAAATACATAAAGCATAGAGAATCAGTAAACTCCCTCAAATCTGCAATTTTAAAATGAACAAAGACCTAAAATTCATACATCATCACAGATGTAAGCAACAAAAGTTTCATTTCATATGTACAGCCAAAATTGCAGAATATTTTAGTTTTATATCATTCTGTATGTATTTTAATATGCAATTCTTGGTAATATGACTGAACTCATTGGTATTCATGAAGGACATATAAACTTTTTTTTCTAAAAATATTGTTTATATCACAAGTAATAACTTTTTTTTTTTTTTTAACCAAGCCTATTTATGTATTAATCAAGCATTTTGGTTATTAAGACACTGGCAAAACCTGAAATAAAATTTCCTTTGTTTATGATTTTGGTGCGAATTAATAGGGTATATTTATGAGGAAAGTTCCACAGAATAATCAAGGAAAATGTATTTAAAATTTACTATGCATATTTAATTATATTTTATTACTGTATATCTTGACATATAACACACTCTTAATTCTAAAATATCACTTCTGTTCTTCAAATGAGTGTTATACACCGAATATAAAATGGTTGATGTAGCATCATAAGAAAACATTAAACTATTTTAAAGGTACATTTAAGTGCATTTATATATCAAGATAAACAAAGAAACTTATAATATATTTTCTAACAAACTTAATGTTCAGTAAGTTCCTTGTCATGGTCCTCATGTATATTTTCGGGAATTCCCAATTATTGTTTTAATGTATTTTATCTCCATCGTCACTTCTATGTAACCATAAATAGTCATCTTTGCTACCATTAATGTTTGAGTTATTTTGATCCTAAAGGATAGGAATTGAGCAGACCAGGAATGATTATGTTTGCCATGTCACATAGAAAAAATACATTATCCGAAGTGTGGGGAAACTGAATTTTCTGTTTCATTTTCGTGATGGAATAACTAGATGTGTGTTATACGGCAGTATATTCTTGAAATAAAAATATATATTCTCAAATAAGCTGTGGGTATTGTCTTCTTCAGACCCCAAGATTAATATATGCATTTTTTTAAATATCAGTTATGGATTTATACTAACAAAT
This sequence comes from Maratus speculifer, assembly GCA_964019185.1. NCBI lineage: Eukaryota > Metazoa > Arthropoda > Arachnida > Araneae > Salticidae > Maratus > Maratus speculifer. The sequence continues at coordinate 63,891,297 of OZ025303.1, forward strand.
TAATAACTAAGAAAGATTAAACATAAAAAAATTAAAATGTATTTTTAGTACATAAAATTTGATGATACATGGGGACTCAAAAAGTACATTTTTTTGACAATTTCTTAGGATTTATTTATTTATTTATTATTATTATTATTATTATTATTATTATTTTTTTTTTTTGCATTAAAAAACATGAAATAAATATATATTTAATAATTTTTTATTATTAATGGACTCCACAAATGGCATCTTAACGCACAATGAAGTTATTTACATTTTCATTTCTGTACATTTCTGCTGCAAGCTATTTTTATATAACACGTAGCTCGCTAAAAAAGTACTATAAAAAACAAACTGCTACTTTGTTTAGTTTTGCTATCTATTATTTACCAATTTCACTTTTCCTAACATTATTTATAAACATGAAAAAAAATTGTAAAGACATGTATCCTCTAGGATGCATCAGATCTGAAGAGGTTATATGCCACGATATAAGGTAATTATTTACTTGACCTTTGCTTTTAATAATTCAATCATTTTTTGAATTGATCTTACTTTATTCTTTTATTTTCTCATTTTATTTGTTTTAATATTTTACTATATTGCAACTATTCATTAAAATTTTGACTGAACAGAGCTCCTATAGAATTTTGACAAGAAAAATTCTCTGATTCAAGTTTTCCCTCAAATTTAATCAAAAATTTCCATGACTTTTTTTTAGTAAAAATCCAGTTTATATATATTTTTTTTAATCTTCCACAATTGACAACATTAATCTAGATAAAACCTAAAATAAAGCATATGGTGTATGAGTTTCCAATTTTTAATTATTTTCCACATTGTTATGTAGTGTTCATAAATTTTACATAATTAATTCGGTGAAGTTATAAATAATAAATTCAAAGTTTCTTCATTTACAATGATAAAAGAGATTCTAATGGATGGAGTACACAAAAATTCCCTTACTTTTCCATGACCTGTTCAAATATTTTAAAAATTCGCAGATTTTCATAGATTTTGCAGATTTTTCAAGTTTTCCCTGACGTGCAGAAACCAAGTTGTATTATTACATACAAATTACTGTTTAAAAAATGTAAACAAAACAATGACCAGAAAATCACAAAATTCTAAAATCCACATAACCTCTAATTCCAAGCTGTGTGCATCTGAAGGAGTCTACTGTAAAACCAAGCTGTATTATTACATACAAATTATTGTTTAAAAAATGTAAACAAAACAATGACCAGAAAAGCACAAAATTCTAAAATCCACATAACCTCTAATTCCAAGCTGTGTGCATCTGAAGGAGTCTACTGTAAAACCAAGCTGTATTATTACATACAAATTATTGTTTAAAAAATGTAAACAAAACAATGACCAGAAAAGCACAAAATTCTAAAATCCACATAACCTCTAATTCCAAGCTGTGTGCATCTGAGGGAGTCTACTGTAAAACCAAGTTGTATTATTACATACAAATTACTGTTTAAAAAATGTAAACAAAACAATGACCAGAAAATCACAAAATTCTAAAATCCACATAACCTCTAATTCCAAGCTGTGTGCATCTGAAGGAGTCTACTGTAAAAGCAAGCTGTATTATTACATACAAATTACTGTTTAAAAAATGTAAACAAAACAATGACCAGAAAAGCAAAATTCTAAAATCCACATAACCTCTAATTCCAAGCTATGTGCATCTGAGGGAGTCTACTGTAAAACCAAGTTGTATTATTACATACAAATTACTGTTTAAAAAATGTAAACAAAACAATGACCAGAAAAGCAAAATTCTAAAATCCACATAACCTCTAATTCCAAGCTATGTGCATCTGAGGGAGTCTACTGTAAAACCAAGCTGTATTATTACATACAAATTATTGTTTAAAAAATGTAAACAAAACAATGACCAGAAAATCACAAAATTCTAAAATCCACATAACCTTTAATTCCAAGCTGTGTGCATCTGAAGGAGTCTACTGTAAAAGCAAGCTGTATTATTACATACAAATTACTGTTTAAAAAATGTAAACAAAACAATGACCAGAAAAGCAAAATTCTAAAATCCACATAACCTCTAATTCCAAGCTATGTGCATCTGAGGGAGTCTACTGTAAAACCAAGTTGTATTATTACATACAAATTATTGTTTAAAAAATGTAAACAAAACAATGACCAGAAAAGCACAAAATTCTAAAATCCACATAACCTCTAATTCCAAGCTGTGTGCATCTGAAGGAGTCTACTGTAAAACCAAGCTGTATTATTACATACAAATTATTGTTTAAAAAATGTAAACAAAACAATGACCAGAAAAACACAAAATTCTAAAATCCACATAACCTCTAATTCCAAGCTGTGTGCATCTGAAGGAGTCTACTGTAAAAGCAAGCTGTATTATTACATACAAATTACTGTTTAAAAAATGTAAACAAAACAATGACCAGAAAAGCAAAATTCTAAAATCCACATAACCTCTAATTCCAAGCTATGTGCATCTGAGGGAGTCTACTGTAAAACCAAGTTGTATTATTACATACAAATTACTGTTTAAAAAATGTAAACAAAACAATGACCAGAAAAGCACAAAATTCTAAAATCCACATAACCCCTGATTCCAAGCTGTGTGCATCTGAGGGAGTCTACTGTAAAACATAATTGAGTAAAGTTAGTTATTTGAGTGCTGTAAATGGGTGGAAATGTTGTTACCAGAAATATTTGATTTGTTGATGTAAAAATAAATAAAATTAAATATCACATACAAGCTTTTTTTTTTCTTTTCAAATTAATCGAAATGATAATGATTGTTATGTATTATAACAAAAATTATCAAGTTTATTGATGCTAAAAATGAGCTGTCCTCTTCTAGAGTGTGTGAAAACTGTATCCAATTCAACGTTGGAAAGCGAAAAATTAATTTAACTGCATAAATAACATCTTGACCAATGCAAAAATGTAAATCTTTATTCAAAAAGCCAATTCATTTATAAGCTGTGTAGGACTTCCTTAAAAGAATTTTGTTCTTAATCTTGGTTGTCATTAGGAAGATGACTGGCAGATGAGACAGTTTGTTGTAAATCAAAAGCAGAACGAAAGAAAAAAAAAAATTATCGTTTTTTATGAAAACTTCTGTTATTTCAAGTAAATTTTGCTTCATGACGGAAAGTTACTATGCGATTTATAAAATTGATTTAAAGAATGTTACACAAATATAATACCTAAAAGCTAGAGTATAATAATTAAAACTTAAATTAAAAAAGTTGATTTCCAGCTAAATGTTTAAGATTGGCTTTTTCCTTAGCAAAAATCACGTAACACGGACATGGACTATATGGAAAAGTGAGTTCCCACAAATATTTTTTTTTTCAACTACAGCACTTATTTCAAAAGTAGTTTTCATTTAATTAAAAGTAAATACCTTCCATTAAAAGAATTTTTTTAGGTCTTTTTTTCCCTGTACAGACCAGTGAATGCTCATTTACTATAAAAAGCCCTCCGCCTGGACATATTTCTTTGAGAAAAATTTTTAATGGCTGGATTAGTATCCATGTATGGAACATTTTTCAATAAATAGTCTGTGAATAGAGGAAATACGTCAAAATATTGAAAATCAAAATTAATTCACAAAACAATGAATTCTATAAGTGTTGTAAATTTTCAAGTGGGTGAAAAAAGTCTGGACCAGGATTTGAACCAGGTGTATATTGAGAATGAAGCTTCCAATGCTCTTCCAATGGATCCTGAACAAATACTGGAGGGCTAATTCATCCTAACAATCATAGAATCTGGTCTGATACCCAAATCAGCTCAACAGAATAAGCCAAAGGTCGATTTTTGGAACTGCAATAAATGCTGTATACGTAACTATATTAAAACAATTTTCTATACAGTAATTCAATTGGTAAATAAATCATAACAGTTGTAAATTTCCAAAAAGGTTGAAAAAAGCCCAGGTGAGGATGCAAACCAGGAATGTCCTGGCTGAAGTCATGAATGCTTTTCCAACTGAGACATCACAGACGAATACAGTAGACTCCCTCAAATCCGCACAGCTTGGGACCAGAGGTTTTGCGGATTTTAGAATTTTGCAGATTTCTGGTCATTGCTTTGCTTACATTTTTTTTAAAGTAATTTGAATGTAATTAATAATGAAATCAAAAATATAATCAATGCTTATAATATGCTAAAATATTAAAAAAAGTAATAAACTAAAATAATAAAAAAATAGATAGTTTTTAAAATGATAAAAATACTAAAAGCAAAGGTCAAATTAATAATCAATAATGTACAATAAAATATTCATTATAGAGATGAAATGTGTTTTTCCTAAATTATTCAATGAAACTTGCCTCATAAAGGTACATTACTAATTCACATCAAGATCATAAAATAATGAAGCTTTATTTCAGGATTAGCCAGACTTAATAACTAAAAGAGCTTTATTAATACATAAATATATTTGGTAAGATTGTGATTACCAATGATATCAGTAATACCGTATTTTCGGGCGTATGAACCGCGGCGCATACGAGTTTAAAAGTATAAAATATTGTAGGTGCGGCTCTTACGCCGGGGCGGCAAGTACGATGATTTTTTTTTTTTTTTTTTTTTTTTTTTTTTTTGTCAAATGATTTTGACACTTTTTTTTCGTTTAATCAACAATTATATGCTCTCAAATTGGTATCAAAACATTTGAAAACGTCTCTCAACCGCAGGTGTCCGTGATGCGTTAGTTGTTTATTTTTAAACAATCAACATTATTCAAAAATAATGTTGGTCTCACCGGTTCTCATGTTAAAAATTATTATATTTTCCCCTCATCTATTAATGATTTTACCTGTAGGATATTGGAATGTACAGCTGTCACATTTTTTTCTTCTAATGATCCTCCTTCCAGTTAGAAAATAAAACTGCCCAAAGAGAGCTCAAATCCCGGTATAGAACTCTTTTGAAATAGACTTCCTATACATAGTAAAAACTTTAGAGAGCAAGATTTTTCTTTATTTTTTTCAATAACTCACTCTTTTTCTATCCGGCAAAAATAATCCAAACTTTGAAACCGGTCGAATCAGCAAGTTTTTTTTCCCCCAAATGAGTTAATTCAGGTGATAAACAACAAAAACGGGCCTGGCGAATAATAAAAAAATAATAAAAGGCCGACTTCCGTGATAAACATTTAAAAGAAGCCAATAGAATATAAACAATTTTCAATGCATATGACTTTGCAAGAATAAGTTTAAATGTGCTACACGAGTCGATGTTAACTTGGCAACTTTAAGGGCTATTTCACCCACGTGCAAACATCGGCTAACTAATGTTAATCTCAAAGAAAAAAAAAGTGTCATTCTCATTCCATTATTTTTAAATGATATTTTTTGCTTTGGATAACGGAAGTCAATCTCCACAAAGAGTCTTTACTTTTTCGATTTTGTTTACAGGTTTTTTTATTAGTATACTTTCACTTTCGAAACTGGTTCTAAAAGTCAAAGTATACCACTAAAAACATCTGTAAACGAAATCGAAAAGGTGTCTTCTTAGGGATCAACATCTCAGATATAAAATACAAAGAAATCATTTAAGCATATTGAAATGCAAACGCATTTGAAAAAAAAAAAAAAAAAAAAAAAAAAAAAAAAAAAAAAAAAAATCCATAGGATTAACATTAGCGAGTAGATGTTTTTACTTGAGTGAAGCAGTCCGATCTATAGGGGGGGGGGGGGGGGGGATCAGCTCGGTCCGGCCCATATAAAATAATAATAATAATTAATAAATAAAAATAACAATCCGGCACCCGGAAAATTTAAAATATCCGCATCATCCAAGTGAATTTTTTCAATAGATTAATTTTTACTATGATATGGTTAAAAATTGTTTCGTACGAAAAGTTCTGAACAAAACTACTTATTTTATCCTTTTTTTTCCTTTTACTATGTTTATTTTTAAAGAAGTGCCTAATAAAAGCACTCAAGTAAGTATTTATAACTATAAAGCAAACGTGCAATTTTGTTATCTCTTGTTTCTGCTAATAAAAAAAAAAAGAGAGAGAGACACTGGTTATTTAAAGTCACCTTTTCTCCTCATCCTCTTCATGACTCAATGTGCGGACATGTTGCCCTTTGACCTTGATGCGTAAGTCGGCTAATATCGCATTGCTTCTGTTTTGTTTCTTTGAATACAGTAGAAAAAAAAAGAACGAAAATAGTTTTTTTTTACGCTAAGTGGATTTGTGGATTTTTTTTTTCTTTTCTTAATTTATATCTACATAATATAATCATCGAAATAACTTAAGATGAATATAAAGTCTAAATTTGAGCAAGAAATATTTAAACTTACAAAATTTTTGTAAATGAACAAGGATAGATGCGTATGTACCAAATAAACAATGAACTAATCTACCACAAAAGGAATCATTAAATCAATTATCAATAGTTAAAATATTAAATAAAGATATGCAGGTATATATTTATATAAAGGAATTTGTAGTGCTGTAAGCTATTTAAGAATCGATTTTTTGCCGCAGGCATGATAAACAATTGTGGATTGTATTCGCTGTGGATAATGATTTGTAGTATTATACAATGGTTATATATATATTTATTAATCAATTGTGGTTTAACATGTGTAATTTAATTTTAGCATATGTGCTGTGTTTCAATGTAATTCGTATTTTATTATTTACTTCACCAATTTACTTGATCGTCATTTCTTTACACTGAGGAAAAAGTTGCTTTTTTTTTGGGGGGGGGGGGGCATGATATTGTTTTAAAATTATTTTTTAACAGATCTCGAAAATACGGTATCGCCGTGATCCCGCTGATTCTAAAATGTTGAGGTTCAACTGTATCATATTTTCGTTAAGAGGCTACTTCAGTCAAGCGACCCGCTCGTTAATGCTAATCCTATGGGAAACATTTATAAAGATATTTCGTTTGAATTTAAATATTTTTAAATGATTTTTGCATTGATTAACTCTGATAGATTTGTAGAAAGAACATTTTTCGCTTTTTGCTTACAGGTATTTTTCAATGAGGGCACTTTCATTTTGGGAGTCGGTTTCGAAAGTGAAAACAATCTTCAAAATCGAAAAAGTATAAAACGATCTGCATATAGATGGACTTGAACTATCCAATGCCCAAAAATCATTTAAAAATATTGAAATGCAAACACGATATCTTTATAAATTTCATCCATAGGATTAGCATTAAGGAGGTCTTTGTGTGTGACTGAAATAATATCTTAACTTAAAAAAAAAAAAAAAAAAAAAATCCTACACTAAAATTAATTTGAAAAAGTCTTTGATCGAAAATCTGACGGATTTTTGCTGGAAAGAACTAGAACTTTGTGGTGTTAATAGTGTTATTTATGACGGCCGATTATCTGCAGGAGGGATATAGGCCCTAGGATAAGTGCCCTCCGTGGGGGGTCTTTCTAAGGGAACCTAAACCGCATTTACACAAGGATGACCAAGATTCGAAGAAAAGTTTAGAACTTTGTGGAAAGAACTAGAAGTCTGTGGAAAGAGCACTTAGAATTGAACGCTACTAGAAAAAGATGCTAGGGAGGAAGCTAGCATCCTGCTGCGCTCTTCTCATTGGCGCAAGTAATTGCACCTATTTCCGATTGGATTTTAATTGCGTACTACAAACACGTTTTTTTTTTCTTTTTAGCTGAGAATTATTTTACGGTACTGTTCTGCTCTTTTTGTCTGATGCTCTTATTTAAGCAATTTATTTTTTTTTTTTCAAGTGAAAATGGCTCCCAAAAAGTTAAAAAGTTACACCGCCGCTTTCAAGCTTGCTGTGGTTGATAAGGCAGAGCTAATAGGTAATCGTGCTGCAGGACGAGAATATGGAGTTGATGAGCGTTGCGTAAGGAGATGGAGAGCTGAAAAATCTATTTTGAAGGAAATGCCAAAATCTAAGAGGGCACGAAGAAGTGGCGTTGTTGTTTGGCCAAATCTGGAGAGAAATTTAGCCAAGTGGGTAAAGGAGCAAAGGGAAAAAGGAATGCCCGTTTCAACTGTTCAGATACGGTTTCAAGCGAGGATTATGGCATCGAACATGGGATTTACAAATTTTAAAGGTAGTCCCAACTGGTGCTTTAGGTTCATGTCGAGAAATAATTTGTCTGTAAGAACCAGGACAACTGTGGGACAAGAACTGCCTGCAGATTGGGAAAAGACAAAAGCATCTTTTTTAAAGTATGTCGCTGAAAAAATCAAGGAAAACAACTTTTCAACAGCACAGATTATTAATATGGATGAAGTTCCATTAACTTTTGATTGCCCCCCCCCAGTAGAACTGTTAACACCATTGGGGAAAAAACAATCGGCATCGTAACAACTGGTAATGAGCGAACCTCATTTACCTGTGTTTTAGCTTGCGCTGCGAATGGAGACAAATTAAAACCACTAATTATTTTCAAGCGCAAAACTATGCCTAAGGCAAATTTTCCTTCCGACGTCGTAATACGGTGTAACGAAAAGGGATGGATGTCGGAGGAAATCATGTATGAGTGGCTGGCGGAAGTGTGGAGGAAAAGAAAAAATTCTTTTTTTCAGCCTAGTGGGCTTCTTATTATGGACTCAATGAGTGCCCACAAAGGTGATTCCGTAAAAACTGCTTTGAAAAAAGTCTCAGCCGAGCCAGCAATAATCCCTGGCGGATTAACTAAAGTTTTACAGCCTCTTGACTTGGCTGTGAATAAATCTTTCAAGTCCAAAGTAAGAAAACTGTGGGAAAAATGGATGATGGAAGGGCTACATTCATTTACAAATTCTGGAAAAATGCGCAAAGCCACTTACGAAGAAGTAGCGTCGTGGGTTTCATCGGCATGGAAAGACATTAGTGCTAAAACTATTATGTCGGGCTTCAAAGCAGCCAATATCATAGAAAATACAGTTAGTGATGATTCATCTGAATCTGATGATAGTGAAGATGAAAATTGTGACGTATTAACTGATAAACAATTTTTAGAACTATTTAATTCCGACAGTGAAAATTCCGATTTTGATGGATTTGAAGATTTTTAAACATGTTGATAAAATCTTGTATATATTTTTTTCTATATTTTCACTTCATTCCAATAATAATTTTTCATATTTTAAAGATATTTTGAAGTAGTGTTCTCTTATTATATGTAATCCAATATTTTTTTAGAAAATTTTATAAATATTACAAAAAATTGAAATCTTAATATTAAAATTACATACCTGCTATTTATAACGGATCAGTGATAGGAAACGTTATTAAATTGAAAAACAAATACATAATAATAATAAATCAACAGTCAAGGGAAAAATGATTCTGCAATATTTACAGGTAAGATTATAATATTATAAATAAGTTTCTGATATTTATTATATTTTTCTCTGTTTGTTATTGATCCAGTGACAAAATGTTGCTTTTTTTGCAGTAATCTGAGGAGTTAACATAAACTAGTATGCATTTAAAAAATATTTTCTTATAGCAATACGCTTTATTACATCACATTTTTCAGTAATATTTTTACTACAGTTTTTAAGGCATTTGCATACATTAAATCTAAGTGTCTTTCGTCCAATGATTTTTTTCTTCAACAGCTTATTTTATTTATTTTATTTTTTTCGTCAGTGTCTCTATACGATATTTCTTTACATTTTAAATATATTTTTTAGGCACTTAAGTGAAAAAAAAATTTTTTTTTTTAACTGTTCAAGTGAAAATATTTTATATACTGTAACAGTCTCTAAAATCTGGAAACCTCAAATACAGATAGCATAAATGATCATCAAATGTTTTATATTTATATAGTTCAGTTATCCTATCTTATCGACAGATGGCAGCACCAAAAATGTATTTAACTTTTTAGTATAATCTAGATTATATTCTGCATTTTGCCGACAGATGGCCGTACCAATCATTTCTTCTAATTCATTTCCAAGTTTATTTATCTTGATATAGTAAAATAAGAAAACAAAGAAATATCAACAGAAAAATTCATAAACAGTTTATATAAAATATTAGGCCTGGAACAAAGGAATTTTATTACAGAGATTGAGCTAATATCATTGTAATTGGGGAAAAAGTAATGACCAGTAGGCCTAAATTAAAGCAACTAAATACTAACATATAAATAAAATCGTAATCGTGAAAATGCTCTGTGTATATTTAATTTTAATAAGATTAAATGCTTGGCTTTGCTGTTAAATAACTTAATGTGCCATTTATGATTTTTTTTTATAAATATGTGATTTTTTTTCTTTTTTAATGATGATTTTCAATAATTTTTACTTACATTTTAAAGTTGTTTTTTGAAGATCACTAAAATTCGGAAATAACTAAAAGCCGCGTCTACGAACGATTTCGGAATTTAGAGATTTATACTGTATAAATATCAGCAGCTTGGGTGCGGCGCTTACGTCGATGTACTTTTTTTTTTTAACAGATTGTCATTGGTGCGGCGCTTACGGTGGGTGCGGCGGGTATTCCCGAAAATACGGTATCTTTATTTTTTCAGAAATAAATTATTCTTTCTTCATGAAAAAACATGAATTCAATAACCTTAACAAAAATTACAAACTAAAAAATATATGGAATTGATATAAAACTAAAAAAGTCAAATTTTGTACCTACATCTGAATTGAAGGTTTCATTGTTTACATCTGTAAAATATGTGCGGATTTTAGAGAGTTGCAGATTTTAGGAGTGTGGATTTGAGGGAGTCTACTGTAATAGAGGCTTAATTAATCCAAGCTTTAACAATCACAGAATTTAGTCTGATCTGTGAATCAGCTAGTGACTAGTGAATCAGCACATCAGAATAAATGCTGATTCAGATATCAGACCAGATTCTGTGATCAATTTTGGCCAAATGAATGTGTGTTGCAGAACATGTGTGTTGCAGTATTCTCCTTAGGGGATATCATATATAAACAATACAAATTGCAAATGAATAAACATTAAAATTTTTAACCTTCTAACATAAACTTCGAACTTTGCGGGGCAATCTGTATTTTTTGATGGTCCAGCTCCAACTGCTCTTCTATCTGTTAAATGTTGACATCTATAATCTTTTCTAAAGATATTTTTCCTACCAGCCTTTGGATAGGTTTTCATCACTCTCCAAGTATAATTAGTTTCTTTGGAGAATTCATGTACCCATACCTAATAAATTTTCAAAATAAAATAAATTGTAATGAAATACAATTAAATGCAAAATGAAATAATAATATGACAAATTATAAAAACAATGCAGAACAAATACAATAGCAATAAAGATAAAATATATCACCAATAGTAATTAATTAAAAAGAATACAGCTAATAAAGGATAATAAAAATTGATACATATAGCAGGGTTGTTTGGTTAAAACCAAGTTGGTTTAAACAGTTTTTTTTCCCTCTAATGTTTTGATTTATTTTGCACATTATTGAAAAATTCAAAATCCGAGTTAAGAAGAAGCTACAAGCAAAGTTTTAGAAAAATGATGAATAAATAAATTTCTAAAATGACAAACATTGTTAAACCAACCCAACTTTTCATATGAGCTATAAATCTACATGGCAGACTAATTAATTTTTCTAAACTTAGCTGATTAAAAAAAAAAAAACTAGTTAATTTTCTTTGTTTCCTTTTTTAACCCTTTAACCGTCCAAGGGTTTTCATGTGTTTTTATAAGAATGCTTATAAATTGCAAGATATTTATATTAATTAATCACAGTTTGATGCTATAATATCTTTAATATCACTTCTTTCTATGTATGATTCAAAATAACATTCTGTTTAAAATATTTTTGTCTGCAGCCATTTAAATATGATTTTTAGAAACAGAAAAAGCCAGAACAAACGGTTAAAGGCTTAAAAAAAAAAAAAAAAAGAAAGAAAGAAAGAAAAGAAAAGTAGCGAGAATGGCGGGTCAAGCTAAAAAAATCACTTTTCCTACTTAAATTGCTTGATTAGTTAAGATTTACTAAGATTATACATTGTTCCTCAAAGCCTTAATGATGACATAATCTTAAATAATTTTCTTTGTTGATTACTTTTTGTTATGTATTCAGAATATGCTAATGAATAATTGGCTATGAGGTGTTTTTTTTCTTTGCTCTATGGTTATTGGGTTTAAAAGCCTTTGTTTTTCTTGCATTGCTACATTGGGATTGGGGGTTCTTGCATTAAGATTTTATTCTGTTACCAACAGGGTTGGAACAGCTTAAACCATTTTTTTTTTTTTAATATTTAATAACAAATCTAATATAAATCTTTTTTTATTTTTGTAATTTAAATGCTTTATATTATTGGATGCAAGTGATTTCTACTTTTAATAGTCTCTTATCTCACCAGCAAATTTCATATGTTGATGAGCATATCTGAAGCTCTAAAGAAAACACTTAAATTATGTAAAATTAGCAAAGATAAAATAGATTAAAAATATGCAATACTTACAATTTTTTTTTTTTTTTTTTTTGAGAAACGCAAATTTACAGTTAACATAATTTAAGGCTTCTATCCCTGCCAGCAAAGACATTCACAAGCTTATGTTATACCTATGGGGAGTTTATTTTCTAATATCTTATTTGCATTTTAAAAATTGTATTGTATTTTATTTTATTTTATTTTATTTATTTATTTATTTTTTTTTTTTGCATTGGTCTCTCTCAACATTGCTCCTTTTTTAATTTTGGTTAAGGATATTTTTTATAAAGTTACTTTCTTTTAAAACTGGTTCTGAAAGTGAAAGTAACTTTATAAAAAATACATGCAAAAAAAGGAGCGATGTTGAAAGGAACCTCAGCTATCCAATGAAAAAAAAAAAAAAGTTTAAATGCAAACAAGATATTCGAAAATAACCTCATAATAAATAAGGTTTTGTATACCTCCCCTGCTTAATTGCATACATTTGGTTCCACTGAATTATATGCATTTAAGTGGGATATGCAAATAAGCCAGGACAGTTTTTTATGTCATTAGTATCCGTTATTGTTTGATTATACACCACAGATATAATAAATATGAATGGACAATAATTATTCAGCGTTTCCCCCAGAGGGTTTCAGGGGGGCACTCCGCCCATCTTGCCCTTTAGTTTAAAAAATAGCGGCCCTCTTGCCCTTCATCCAAAAGCTAGCGCCCCTCTTGTCGCTTATTGAAAAAAAAATAGCGCCCTTCTTGCACCACATTTGACCCTTCAGCGATGATGCAGACGCGCTATAACGCATAAATTACATAAAAAATCGGCAACGGAACCCAAAAAATAGCTCTTACGCGTCCAACAGGACGTGTAATTTCGTCAAAAAATTGCGAAAAAAAGTCACATTTCACTAAAAAAAATCACGAAATAAAGACTCATTTCCGGCAAAAAAAATCACACAAAATGGCTAATTTCATCACAAAATCCCATAAAAATGGCAGATTTCCTTAAAAGATCGTAAAAAAAGCCAATTTTCATGCAAAAAGCACAATAAAACGGAAAAATTTGTCAAACAATTCACGAAAAACGGCAATTTTCGTCAAAAAATTGCGATAAAATGGCAGATGTCGTCAAAAGATTTGCAAAAAACGGCAAATTTTCGTCAAAAAATCACAGTAAAATGGAAAATTCTGTCAAAAAATTTCCGAAAAACAGCTAATTTTGCCAAAAAATCGCGAAAAAACGCAAAATATGTCAAAATATCCTGAACAGACGGTAGATTTTGTCAAAAGATTGCAAAAAAAAAAAAATGCAAATTTCCTCATAGAGACACACACAAAAAAAGTTAATGCCAGAAGTGAATTTTTCTGTTCTACAAACTAATTTTCCTGCATCAAATTGTGTTTTAATGCTCAAAAAACGGATTTTCCTACTTCACAATCTAGGCGTGTGAAAGGAAACTTACTCCTGGGGCATAATTAGAATTTAAGGCCTCCCCGCCCCTCCCAACTTTTTCTTGTGACAGCCCAAAAATGACGTTTGTAGCATAAATTTGGCACCTCCTAAATTTCCGAGCCCGAGGCGACCTTCTCCTCCCCCTCTGTTCACAATCCTCTTTTGACTGTACAAAACTTAAATGTGAATCCTGAAAGCACCCGTTTATGAAACAAAAAGAACCCTTTATTGAACAAAAGTATTCTTTTATCTCAAAAAAAAAAATAGTGTCTTTTTCAATAAATCACGCTTGCCCCTTAACAATCTTTTAACAAAATCGGCCGTTTTTTTCGCGATCTTTTAACAAAATTTGTCGTTTTTTTGTGATTTTTTTCTTTTTTAGCAAAATCTGCTGTTTTTCGCGATCTTTTAACAAAATTTGTTTTTTTTTTTTCTTTTTGCTCAATTTTTTGGTGAAATTTTTGTTCTTTTTCGATTTTTTGATGAAATTTTTTTTTTCACGACTTTTTGAACTGCTAAATTCTAGATTCAACTGTATAAAAAGTGCCCTTAAAAATCAAAAAAGTGCCCTTTTCAGAAAAGTAGCGCCCTGCCCCTTTTTAAACCTGGGGGAAACTCTGATTATTTACACAATAATTTAAAAATTAATTATTCTTTTCATAATTTTAATCAATAATTTATTATTACTCTTTGTCCAATAATATATGAACTATAATATAATGTATTTTTATATTATTTACATTAATGGTTTAAATTTTAATTATAAATTTATGTGATTTAAGTAAAATAAAAAAATGTTTTTAAATCATACCTTTGAAAAAAATATAATTTTATGCATAAATTCAATTTTTTTTTTCATTATTTGGTAATTTATCCTTTATTTGTTGCATACAAATAAATAATTCTTTATCGAAGTTTGTTTTTTCATGCTTTGGACACTGATCTTCTCCACTTCTTTTGCTAATGAGTATATCAAATTGCAGTCTTCACCATGTGCTTCAAAGTATTGATGAACAATACATAGACATTTATTAACATGATATAGAAATGGCAGATTATCTATAATTTCATCATCACTTTCATTATCTGTGTTGCCACTGTTTTGTTAGATTGCCAAAATTTCTTTATCACTAGGTTCATTTTCTATTTGTCCATTTTCATCACATTTTACATATTCTGAAAAATCAGAAGCAGTAAACTGCAGCAAACTACTAACATCATTAAAATCTCTATCACTGTTAAAATCATAAATCACTGATTCATTATCTGAGTCACAGTCATCATCATTTTCTTTAGATTTAAAACATCTCAACGCTTTGAAGCAATTTTTATTTGTTGATAGAGACACATTATCCCAGACTTGCTTAGTGAAATGCACCGCATTAAGTGCAGATATTTTTTTGTAGATTGAAGTTGAATGTAGTAGTAACTGGTCTTCATCTGAGAGATGCAACGCATATTTGAAGCCTGTAATTACTTTTAAATAATTTAATTATGCCCCAGTCAAGAGGTTAGATTTTTACTCGCAGCATTAGCAGGAGTGTATTGTATATTCACATTTGAAAGGCGAATGTTAACTTTATGGCTGGACACATTATCCATGAATAAAATAATTTTTCTCTTTTGTTTCACCAAGTCGGAGTTGATTTTTGCAAGCCAGTCTCTGAAAATATTTCCTGTCATTGATGCATTTTCAGAAGATGCATAATTGACAGGATAATCTTTGACATTTTTTAAGCACCGTGGGTTTTCCCTATTTCCGATCATTAAAGGAGTTTACTTAGATTTTCTCATTTGATTAACACAAAGAAGTGTGACTCAATCTTTTACCTTTTTAAATCCACAAATTTTTCCTGCAATTGTACCTCCTGGCATTGTACGATAGTACAGTGTGATCATCAAGATATCATCCAGTGTAAAATTTTCCAAATTCAGAATTAATGTGCTGTCATACCACTCATCAATGGCTAAATCATCAGCAGAGGCAGATTCTCAATGGGATTTTTTAAATTTTAGCTTATTTATTTGTTGCCATCCATAAAGCCAACCTTTTGGAGCATAGTTTACACTTTTATTGCATATTTCAGATAATTCGTCTGCTGTTTTCATATTTAATGCTCCATTAATTAAAGCATCTTTGGATCTTTTTTCTGAAACCATTGCAACACTGCTCAATCCACATTTTTATAGTTCAAATTACATTTTCTTTTTTGTTTTAAATAAACATTATTACTCCATTCTTGAAGAATAATTTCAGTTTTTACTTATCTGAGAAACTTGAGATTGTGAAATTCCAAATTCTTTCGTTATTTCCATTTGAGATGTTTTAAATTTTACTTTATACAACACTTTAATTTTATCAGAGATAGATAAATCTTCCCATTGCACCAACATAGATTTTTTAAAAATTCTGAACTGGTTCAGACAATGATACACTACAAAGTGGTCTTAAAGCAAGCTGCAATATAGTGCTAGATCATTAAAAACAACACAGTAAGGGAATGCAGTTGTTGAATGATGAGTGAAACACCGGCGCTAAATATTGTTCTTTTATTCTCTTGACCATCTGATTGTATTTCTCCTCCAATTCCAGGATTTTCCAAGAATACCCCCAACACTGAGTTCCTGTTATGAAAGTAAG
Organism: Maratus speculifer; assembly: GCA_964019185.1. NCBI lineage: Eukaryota > Metazoa > Arthropoda > Arachnida > Araneae > Salticidae > Maratus > Maratus speculifer. The sequence continues at coordinate 63,907,765 of OZ025303.1, forward strand.
CTTTAAAAGAAAATAACACTCTGTCAACATCAACACTCCCATGCATTTCTTAAAATTAAGAGAATAAAGGCTTTTTTCACAATGATTTCTTCTTTTCAAATGTAATGATAACAAAGCATTGTTATAAAAGAAAGTATTTCTGTTCTTTCTTTCTTTTCATTCATTGCTATCACAGGAACTCACAAAATCCAGATTACTAAGTTGGAGATATATTGTATGAAATTAAGCTGGGATTGTTATGCAATAAAACAAGTATTTTTAACATTAACCTTATGGGGACTATTTCTGTTCCACGGCATTGTATGCATAAGAGCGGGGTATGCAATTATCCATTACCCGATTAAGTGAGGCCCGCTGTACATAATACTTTTTGAGGTATGTATAGAATTTACTGCTAAATTCGATACTACTTGGTTATCCCATCTATCAAAGAACTTTCGCAAAACTATAAGATTAAATGCTAATAATGGATGATAGTGAATGTCACATTCAATATGATACATGTGTTTAAAACATCATTTAGTGATTTTTATTTCAACTTTTTATTTGTATTTTTAAAATATTCTATTAGTTATTTTTTCCCATTATTTAAAATAAAAATGTCATATGTATAATTAGTTTGGCGATTTGTACACTAGGTGCGTAACTAAGTTTCTGGGTTTCACACATGGATGGCACATATGGACGACATACAGCAGACTCCATTAAATCTGCATCCCTAAAATCCACATATTATTTCAGATGAAAACAATGAAATTAAAGATGGCACTGAAGTCAGCGGCTAACGCAATAAAAATAATTTTTCAAATATAAATATTTTAAAATTCTTTTCAACTTCATCCTTTTTTTAATGTCTTTCAATTAAGTTCTTCTGTGTTAAATAATACGTTTCTTGGACATACGATGATCGATACTTAATCGAATTAATTATTATCGTATTGTTTTTGCAGCATAATATAAATTTCAATGGCCGTTTGGTAATGTTTGCAATTTGCATGGCCGGATAATTTTTGCTGCATAAAATTATTATTTTAAGAGTTCTATTACTATTTTCGTATTCCTGTTAGTTACGAAACGAATTTGGGATCCGTATCTGGTTTACTAATTACGATGATTGATATTTAATCAAAATAATCTTTATCGTATCATAGTTGCAGCATAATATAACTTTCAATGACCATTTTTTTAGTGTTTGAGGGGCAGGATAATTTTTGCTGTGTAATGTAAATATTTCTTAATTAATCAAGTTTTTTTTGTTTATTAACAAATATATTTCCTTACGTAAAAGATTGCTTAAAATTACTTATATTTAGTATTGCATCTTAATTACTTACTTTATTTTAATATTTTTCTAAAATTTTACTTTACTTTTTTTTTTTTTTTTTTTTTGTAATAATAACCTGCTTTTTAATTATTTATTTATATAAATTTTACTTAATTATTTTAATGTTTCAATTTATTATTATACAGTCAAAGATCGATAATCCATGTTACTTTATGAATGTAAACAATGAAATAAACAGTTAAGAAAATTTACAAATTTGTGATACAAAAATGAATTTTTAAGAAAAATAATAATAAAATTGAAGGAAAAATCATTATAAAACATCCACTTTTTTAAAAATATATAACTTTTTTATTCTATGAACAGTAAAAAACAAACTATATTATGGAATATATATAATTATCTTTATTTAAATGCATATCTATATGTATCATTTTTAAATAAAATAACTTTAAAAAGGCATTTTTTGAGATAGCCTATTAAATTAAGGTACTACTCTGTTATACCGTCGACCAATTTTGCCAAATTACTATATTTTGGCTATTAGTTGCCAAACTAATAGCCAAATTATATATATTGACATAATTTTTTTAAATGCAAAATAATAATAATAATAATAATTAATAGAATATTGATAAAAATACAAATAAAAAGTCAAAATAAATGTCCCTTAATGACGTTTTAAACACGTGCATCATATTTAATGTCATTGAATTGACATTCACGATCATCCATTATTGGCATTTAATCTTATAAACTGGCAATAATATTTTGGTCGACTGGATAACAGAATAGTACCTAAATTAATTATTAGATTTCATATTTATCTTTCCATATTATACTGACTGAATTAAAATGCTGTCTAGAAATAATAAACTGACATATGATCCATTATACTCCATAATCTGCAATATTCCATAATCCACATAACCTTTGACCTCAACTTGTACGGATTATAGAACTTTGACTGTATACATTGATTACAATTCTTAAGTACCAATCAAATTAATATTTCAAAAATGTAAACAAATCAATGACCAGAAATCCGCAAAATTCTAAAATCCGCACAACCCCTGGTCCCAAGCTTTGTGGATTTGAGGGAGTCTACTGTACATGTCAGAAATAATGTTTTTTAATAAATTGGTCATCTATTAACAATAAACTGTCATAATACTAATACATATCACAATGCAAGATTATTTTTTCTAACAACGATGATGCCAACTTTTGTGTCAAATAAACATTGTTTGCAGGAAGTTTTATTTTTCTGACTTAATCTATAAAAAATTGAAGACCACCAGTTGTTAAAGAGGCCTACAGCGAACATGCACCATTGGAAACTATCTGCAAAGATTTATTCAACCCTTTCCGGCGCACTACTATTTAAAGTTGGAATTTGACAGGATATATGAATATATTTCCCTCCTATTCTTGTTCCTCTATTCAACCACTCATGCTTTCATCCTATTTCTATCTCTAATCTTTATCATTAAAGTTTAAGACTATTTTTAAAATAAATTCTATTTTATTTTTCCTTTTATTAAATATCTAAGTTTAAGTAAATTAAAGTTTCAGTTTAAACATTCTTTTTATTTATTTCAATGTTTAAACATCAACTTAAAATAAAATAAATCTTTATTTCATTACTTACTTATATATTACGTACTATCAACTTCATAACGACTTGCGATATTAAGATTCAGCGTATTCCTTTAACCCGCCTTGCCAACAAACACGGATATTGACGAAGTTCATACTGACAGATTACCGGGAGCATCGATAGATGGCGTAGCATGTCTGCAGTCTCCGACGCGTGCCTCTCCTTCACAGCAGAATACCATTGGTCCGTTTTCCCCGATCCTTCTAGAGATCGGATGTGACGTATGACCGGAAGATAGAAGTCACGTGAGGGGGAGTTGCCCAAGACAGGAGTATGAGCTATTTATATTCCCGGCGGAACTTTCGTTTTCAACTTTTGACGGCGGTTTGTACCGACAAGTAGAGAAATGTTGTTAGATAGAATATGTCCTCTTCAGAATGTTATTATGCATGAAGCAATGTTGTGTTAAGTACAAAGGTGGTTTATTTTAAATAAGTGTTTTTAGTGGGACTTAGAATAGTTCTTAATTTGGGTTAAGTCTTTTAATATGGCCGTTGAAAAGCTGCTATGTACGCTATCCTGATTGTTACTGTGGAATCATTGCCTGTGAAAAATGGATTAAAAATATCCGGACAAGATGTTTGACTGTGAAGGAAGATTCCGTATGGTTTTGTAAACAGAGGAGGCCAGCCACCGGCAGTACAGGTTCAAAAAGGCCCTTTTATATTTTTCAAATCTTTTAAATAGTTTTTTCAAAATGTTTTTAATCTCTCTTCTTTAAGGTCTTTTTATTTCAGTTTTTAATCTGATGTCTTTTAAATTAATCTGGCCAACTTATCTAGTTTTTAAGTGAATCTCTTTCTATGAATGCTGTTAGACGGTTCCAAAGGAACCGGGAAATATTTCTTTCCGTCTCAACGTCACGATATCGACATGAGCTTGGTTGGTTGTATAGGTTTTAATGGCACAAAATCCCTTGAGGGACATGCTGCGCCAAACCAAAGACAAAATTGTAAAAATGAGGAAAAAAAGACAACGTCAAAATATCCGGATGGGGGGCTTCCCATCTGGATATGGTCAGGTAAATATAAGAAGGCAAAAATAGTAAAATGCTAAATCATTAGTTTATTGTAGAAATAAGATACAGTACAAAGTCTCAAATCCGGACATCCGAAATCCGGAATTCTCCAAAATCCAGACATTTTCTAACTAGCGTTTTTTTTTTTTTTTTTTCTTTTTGGTATCATAATTTATGGAATAAACGCCGCGGCGTTTACGAAAATTTTGAGCAAATTATTCAGTGTTTCAAAAGAAAAAAAATCACTTTTCTTTTCCCTTTTCCCCGTGTTCGCGATGTTACCAATCGTAAATCAACAAATGCAATGCATCATGAATCATCCTTTTCCAAGAAATACGGTGACTGGAGTAAACAGGAAGGGACAATAGATGCCTGCTTTTATTGCACTTCGTTGTACAAACAAAGTATTGGAAACAGGGGCGTGCGAAAAGAAAACTGCCCACGGGGCAAAGTTGCATTTTGGCGCTTCCTTCTCCCAACTTTTTTTTTATGACACGCCAAAAATGAAGTTGATAGTATAAATTTGACGCCCTTTAAATTTTCACGTTCGGGGCGATCGCCCCCCCCCCCCCCATTTTCGCACGACGCTGATTGAAAAGGTTTTTTTTAATTTCACAATTGAAATGTCTCTTTTGTTGGTACATTTTAGTTCTGTTACAAAAACTACAGTATTTTCGATCCCCTATCAGTGCAAGATTTTCTAGTTCTCATTCTTATGATGATTTACATTTAAAAAAATATCTATATATTTATCTAATAATAAGAGCGAAATTTTGTAATATCCTTCTTATGACAACTGATAAGATATTTATTGATGCACTTTAATTCATATTCCGTAAACATATAAAAAAATTTCCAAGAAAGTTTATAAAAATTTTCTAATAAAGAAAAAAGATGAGAAATTATTTAAATTCTATTCTTTTATATTTAAAAAGGACCTCGTGAATGTCTCATCAAAACCGCGATGTTTGAGTGTGGAAAAAGAAATTAATGAGCTGCAAACAAGCGAAAAAAAAAAAAACAAAGACACGATAAGCAAAACAAGGTTTCTTTTTATTATTAAAAATAAATCGATATCTTCTCTGATAATTTACCGATTCCGTTCAAATTTTCAGCAAGTTGCAATGATAGTGAATTAGGGTGTGTAATAATTTTTTATTAAAATATAATAAGTTATTCAAAAGTTACAACATCCTACAAAAAGGTCCAGTACGTAGCAACTCCAAATTAAAACAAGTGCTCTGCAGTTTTTCGAAAGTCAACGTTAACGGAATAAGGCTCCGTTCAGATTGCAATTCTCTTCCCTTCAACTGAATCCTTGGAAAAAGTGTGGAAGTCCTTTTGTATAGGATCTACTTGCAGTTTCTACATAATAGAAACAAGGGGAATTAACAAAAGAATCGGCAGATAAGCAATCCACCCTACTTGACAGAAAGGTTTTTCTTTTACCGGACAACCGCTCCTTTCCTGCAAAACTCATTAAGATAAAAAACGCCACGACAAACGAGCCGACACCGAACTTCAAGAAGTGGTAAAATGCGTTTGGGCCTGCAGAAAGGAATTGTGCTTGGATTTTTTTTTTTCTTTTTTGTTATTGTTAAAGAAAAAATATTTTTGGTGGCGGGTTTACAAACTGATATACATTTCGAAAAATGAAATATGTTCAAAATTGGGAGCGGTGTTTTTGAGATTTTACAGTATGTATTTAAAGTAAGAAAAACAACATATCAAAAAAATTTCAGGAAAAAATTCCGGATCCGGAAGTTCCGGAAAATCGGTTCTGTAATATAAATATTCTATTCCTACATTTTTTTTGACAATTAATTATTTGAATAATTTAATTAGTCTAATAATTCCATTTTTTGCCGTATTTATGCGATATTCTGGTATGTTATCGCATCCTTAATAAGAGAAAATAATTTCTTTTGACTGCGGCGTTTACGAAGGGTGCGGCGATTATGCCGATTTTTTTTCAAAACGATATCAATATTTGAGGCTGCGGCGATTACAGTGGGTGCGGAGTTTCTTCCCTAAATTACGGTAAGTATAAAATTTTGAATTCTTAAAATGATTGAAAACTTGTCCACTACTATAACAATTCTTAGCCCTAACGAAAGTTTGGGATCGGCGTGAAAAGTCCTCAATTCATTAGATGATGTAATCAAAGGATTGGAGCAGAGGAACATCGTAACAGGACAGGAACTGATGTCTATTTACAGAATCAAAGAAAAAGTTTTCGCCGAGAAATCGAAATTAATGAAGCAGCGCAAAATAACGGACATGTTCAAAAGACAATAGTGAAAAATTGAATTTATTAACTAACATTTGTTGTGATTCAGATAAGCTTTTATTTATTTTTATTAAAATAATAATCTATCTACTTTAGTTTTATATTTTTTTCCAGTATTGTAAATGTATTTCATGGGAAAAGAGATTCAATGTGGATATTTATTTATTTATTTTTTTCATTTAAAAAACCTTTTTTAAGGTTATCTCATTATTATTTAAAATATCTTCTTTAATATTATTATTTTTCAGTACTAAAAATGCAATTTTGATATAAATCACGTATTTTTTTTTAGAAGGGGGGGGGGGGGGGGGGTAGGGGGTAGATTCTAAAAATGATCTGAAATTCGGAAAAGTCCGAAATTCGGAATCGCCGAGGTCCGGAGGATTCCGGATTTTGGACTTTGTACTGTAATATTAAATTTCAAAACAAAATGTAAAAGGTGAAAGTTGCATTAAAAATCCATTGTAGATATGAGTTAAGTTGATAAAAACAATGCGGTGATTCATGAAATTAAAAATCAATTAAAACCAGACAAACATATTTAAAATTGTAAAAAAGATAAAATTCTAAAACTAGTTAAAAATTCTAAAACAGTAAGATAGTGACACGATAACCAAATTGGAAAAGTACTACAGAAAACAATAATTACAACTTTAACCAGGCACATACTCTTCAAACATAGTATTTTCCTCGGAATCCGAGCCACTGTCGTAAAACTCGGATTCCATAGCTTCTTGGACATAATGCTGCAGTTGCCTGGGATCTTTAAAATTTCTTTTGCATGGGCTGAGCGATGCATTTTGCAATCTTTTAACAATAGTCTTCCGCCGTGGGGTTGCTGGAGTTGGGGTTTTTATGGTTTCAGTTTGTTTTTTAAGCATAATGTGATTTCTGTAATGTTTTTGATTTTGTAGCAGTTTGGATCCCAGCCTTGGTCCCTTCTTTCTGAACACCAGTTTTCACTATTTGACTAGAGTTGGGTTTTTTAGAGCTTAATGCAGATGAGTTCGGGTCATTTTTTTGTGAGGCAACGGCCTTAGTTTCATTTAGAGGTTTGGATAGTCCCTTAGATTGAGCTTGAGATTTCTGATTTTTAAATTGAGCAGATTTTTGTGTGTGAGTAGATGTGTGTAAAATAGTAACAGGTTCTGACGAAGGTAAACAGATATCACGGGATTCTTTGATTGGGGTGTTTATTGATTGTGTTTTGGCTGACTTTTTCGATGACATAGAAAAGTCAGTCTGGGTGCTAATATGTCTTACAGATTTAGACTGCTGTTTCAATAGGCTTGAATAAGATACGCCGACAGACGGGGTTCTGGCTTCTACAATTTTACGAGCTTCTGGGTAGGAAAGATTTTGCATTATTTTTACAGTCAGAATTTCTTTTTCACGGATCCAGTTTGCGCAAGAGCGAGAGAAAGCTGTATGATTACCCTTGCAATTTATGCAGCGTTCTGATTTTTCACATGAATTGCTGTCGTGGTCAATTTCTGCACAGCGTGCACAGGTAAGGGAACCGCGACAGTTAGTTTTAGTGTGGCCGTATCGCTGACATTTAAAACAACGGAGAGGGTTAGGAATGTACGGTCTGACAGGACAATTTAGGTAAGCAGCTTTAATTCTTGTTGGTAAAGTAGGGCTATTGAAAGTGAGAATGACATGCTTTGTAGGAAGGACTTGGCCATTCCGACGGATCGTGATACGACGTGCATCTATAATATTTTGGTCTTTTAGGTTTTCTAAGAGTTCATCTTTCGTAGAGAATAAAAGATCTGGTTCAGAAATAACGCCTCGGCTTGTATTTAGAGTTTTATGCACCTGAACAGAAACAGAAAAAGGGCCTATTGTAGAGCTATTTGAAAGTATCTGTGATTGTTTAGTTGTAGAAACCTCCACTAGTAAATCCCCAGATTTTAATTTTTTGAGAGTATGACCATCCCCTAAGGCAGACTGGAAAGTTTTTGCTATGAGAAATGGTGACGTTTTGCCAAAGGAACTATCAGAGTGGCTATCAGTGCGTTTAACAATAAAAAAGCGTGTGAAGGAAGAAGTCGGAACAGTTTGGTGCTCTCCACTGGGGAGAGACATAGAAGGAAATGAAGTTTTCCCATCCATGTTAAAAATAATAAAATTCAGACCCCGGCCGCACCACCCACTACCGAGCCCAACAAGGGGATGCACATTCGTGCACCAGTGCTAACCAGGGCCCATACGGTCACAAGACAAACCTATGTCAGTCTCCACCCTTAACGAGATGACTAGTATTTGCTCGATCACTTGATCCCTAAAGCCAGTGACAAAAGCCAGCTGACCAGCCGATTGATGCATACGGGACCAATATGCACCTCCCGTCTACCTGAAGCAGAGGCCAAAGCAGTGTGTTGGTTTCCCTCAACTACCAGGATCCCCCTTTCCAGGGACACGGGTCGCCACGCACGGCCAACACGTGGGTGGTTTACAATTCTCCATGAGTCGATATACAGGATGACATCGGCCCATACAGAATTGCCCTCACCTCCGGAGAGGAAACCACAATGAGAGTGAAACAAAGATGAAAGGAAGACAAGAGGAGTAAGAGGAAAAGGAAAGGAGAAAGATCACTCAGGTGCTCCGGGGTTGTGAAGCCCGTGAATACCTAAAGAAGGTATCCCCCTGGGGGATATCGACATGAGCAATAGTGGTCTGGGATCTAGGACATGGATGACCATGCCAGATACCCGGAGTTGTTTGTTGGCAGTGACGTATGAGATTCTTTTTGTTTTTCTATCTTTCCTGAGCCTGAAAGTCGGAAATCGCTGCGTGGCTCATTGGAAATAAACTTTCTAGATGAGAGGTTCATTTAGTTTTTCTTTTTCTCCTTCCTCCAAATGAATGTTGTGGCAGAATATGAATTTTGGAATACTCACTTAGTGGCAGGAAGTGTTGTATTAGGGAAATGCTAAAGTGGCAGTTTAGTATTTCAAGGAGACCAGTTAATAATTGAGTTGGCTTGACTAGTGTATTTCGATAGATCTTTTAGAGAGAGATTTAACATGTAAATTTTAAATTAAAATATTTAAGTTTCTTTTTGGTCTTTAAAGTGGCGTCAGCGTGTTTTAAATATGTTTGGTCAATATGATGGATTGGGATGGATTGGATAAAGTGTTTAAACAGTTTTTCACTTTAAATAGATATTGCCTTTTGACAATTTAAATTATCATTTCATATATTTAAAGTAAATTAAATTGAAAGTTAAATTTGATTTAAAGTTAAGTTAAAATACATTTGCATATATTTTGATAATTGAAATAGCTTTTTCTTTTTGGTGCTCTAGTTCATTAAACATTGATATAGAGTAAACAATGGTTGTTGGATTTACATTGTGAAGATCTTGTGTCATGTTTAAGAAATTGATTTTAAATTACTTTTTTTTGTTTACTTTTAATGTTACTCAATAAAAGTTGTTATTTGTTTTTTAAACTTGCTTAGTTATTGTATTAATACACTTTCACATAAAATCCTTTTTCATAGTTGGAACAAATTTTATAGGGCTATCTAATTCAGCTTTCGCTCCATTGGCGTGGAAACTCTGCAAACACTTTTTAATACGATAGTAACACCTACCTTTGGTGTTTGCTATCAGAATTTAAAGGGGAAAAAAATTAGGCAATCCATTTAGGCCTAGAGGAGTACACAGGTATTGTTTTGTAAAGATTGCACGAACCATTTTAATTATACAGCTGTTGCCGAAGTGGTAACCTCCCATAAGTAAAGCATTGGTAAGCGCAGTGAGAAGAGCATTGCTGTGAAGCGCGTATTACAGTAAAACATTTTACCTATTATTTAAAAACAGTAGAGTTTGATCTCTGTGGTGCTGCTATATAGAACTCATAAGAAATATTTAAAATAGCCATTAGAGTAGTTTTTGAAATATTCACGGAGTTTATGTGTCTTTAAACAGGGGGAACTTTAGGTGTTGCCGACCCGGCAATACTGCGCGTTAAGGGGTTAAATGTTTTATAACAGGCGATATCTTTGGAAAACTATAAACAAATGAGGATACCGACCTGCAAGCGTTATTGCAGGAAGATTTTAACAAAAATGTAAGATTAACTTGTGAAAGCATTAAACATGACTTGCTTAAGTATTTCCAAACACTTGCATGTCATGGGAAGAATTCAAAAGGAAAAAAAAATGGGTGTTGCATGAGTTGACTGAAAGACAGATAAAAAATGGAAGAACCATTTTTAAAAATTTTTGCATTTACGGCACGAAAGAAATTTACCTGCACTGAATTGTTATTAGTCATGAGAAGTAGATATATTTCGAGAATCTCAAATGAAAAAAAAATTGTGTCTTTACCCTGGCGAAGCATCAACATGAAGCGCCAAATCGCTTCGGAAAGAAGAAAATGATTTGTGTTTGGTGGAATCAGAAAGGAATCACATACTATGAGCTGCTGAAACTGGCAACTATCGCTAACAATGACAGCTGATTAATTTGAAACATGCATTGCTCGAAAAATGGCCAGAATGGGACACAAGACACAAACAAGTGATATTGCAGAACAACAACGTTCCATTCTATTGAATTCCATCGTTCAGGACACCCCCAAAAGGCTAAAATAGGATCACCTACTGCATCCATTATATTTCTCAGACCTGGCCCCTCTAGTTTATGGCTTGTCCTGATTGATGACGCATGGCATAGCTGGGATATTTTAGGCTAATTTTGAAGAAGTGCAAAATTGATTGGTTAAATGGTTTCGGTCCAAAGACGTGTTGTTTTATCGTCATGATATTTATATATTATCAGAGGGATAGCAAACATGTGTAACTGGTGAGGGACGATACTTTCAATAAACCATTTTTTGTATTTATCTTGAAATTTTTCATTTTTCATGGATAAAAAAACCCCCAGAAACTTAGTTCTGCACCTAGATTTTTGGCAAAATTGGTTGACGAGATAATCAAGTAGTACCCTAAATTTAAATCATTCCTAGAATTCTTTATAAAAAGCTTTATTTTCAATAAAAGATAATTGTTCATGTAGTCTTCTAATAGTAAAAACAGACATTTCATATAACGAGTTTTTCAAAGAAATTATTTTGAATAGCCATGTGAATGTGAAAGAAAATTTTATTTATGAAACTACATCATATAATTATTTATAGTACCGTATTTTCGGGAATACCCGCCGCACCCACCGTAAGCGCCGCACCAATGACAATCTGTTAAAAAAAAAAAAGTACATCGACGTAAGCGCCGCACCAAAGCTGCTGATATTTATACAGTATAAATCTCTAAATTCCGAAATCGTTCGTAGACGCGGCTTTTAGTTATTTCCGAATTTTAGTGATCTTCAAAAAACAACTTTAAAATGTAAGTAAAAATTATTGAAAATCATCATTAAAAAAGAAAAAAAATCACATATTTATAAAAAAAAATCATAAATGGCACATTAAGTTATTTAACAGCAAAGCCAAGCATTTAATCTTATTAAAATTAAATATACACAGAGCATTTTCACGATTACGATTTTATTTATATGTTAGTATTTAGTTGCTTTAATTTAGGCCTACTGGTCATTACTTTTTCCCCAATTACAATGATATTAGCTCAATCTCTGTAATAAAATTCCTTTGTTCCAGGCCTAATATTTTATATAAACTGTTTATGAATTTTTCTGTTGATATTTCTTTGTTTTCTTATTTTACTATATCAAGATAAATAAACTTGGAAATGAATTAGAAGAAATGATTGGTACGGCCATCTGTCGGCAAAATGCAGAATATAATCTAGATTATACTAAAAAGTTAAATACATTTTTGGTGCTGCCATCTGTCGATAAGATAGGATAACTGAACTATATAAATATAAAACATTTGATGATCATTTATGCTATCTGTATTTGAGGTTTCCAGATTTTAGAGACTGTTACAGTATATAAAATATTTTCACTTGAACAGTTAAAAAAAAAAATTTTTTTTTCACTTAAGTGCCTAAAAAATATATTTAAAATGTAAAGAAATATCGTATAGAGACACTGACGAAAAAAATAAAATAAATAAAATAAGCTGTTGAAGAAAAAAATCATTGGACGAAAGACACTTAGATTTAATGTATGCAAATGCCTTAAAAACTGTAGTAAAAATATTACTGAAAAATGTGATGTAATAAAGCGTATTGCTATAAGAAAATATTTTTTAAATGCATACTAGTTTATGTTAACTCCTCAGATTACTGCAAAAAAAGCAACATTTTGTCACTGGATCAATAACAAACAGAGAAAAATATAATAAATATCAGAAACTTATTTATAATATTATAATCTTACCTGTAAATATTGCAGAATCATTTTTCCCTTGACTGTTGATTTATTATTATTATGTATTTGTTTTTCAATTTAATAACGTTTCCTATCACTGATCCGTTATAAATAGCAGGTATGTAATTTTAATATTAAGATTTCAATTTTTTGTAATATTTATAAAATTTTCTAAAAAAATATTGGATTACATATAATAAGAGAACACTACTTCAAAATATCTTTAAAATATGAAAAATTATTATTGGAATGAAGTGAAAATATAGAAAAAAATATATACAAGATTTTATCAACATGTTTAAAAATCTTCAAATCCATCAAAATCGGAATTTTCACTGTCGGAATTAAATAGTTCTAAAAATTGTTTATCAGTTAATACGTCACAATTTTCATCTTCACTATCATCAGATTCAGATGAATCATCACTAACTGTATTTTCTATGATATTGGCTGCTTTGAAGCCCGACATAATAGTTTTAGCACTAATGTCTTTCCATGCCGATGAAACCCACGACGCTACTTCTTCGTAAGTGGCTTTGCGCATTTTTCCAGAATTTGTAAATGAATGTAGCCCTTCCATCATCCATTTTTCCCACAGTTTTCTTACTTTGGACTTGAAAGATTTATTCACAGCCAAGTCAAGAGGCTGTAAAACTTTAGTTAATCCGCCAGGGATTATTGCTGGCTCGGCTGAGACTTTTTTCAAAGCAGTTTTTACGGAATCACCTTTGTGGGCACTCATTGAGTCCATAATAAGAAGCCCACTAGGCTGAAAAAAAGAATTTTTTCTTTTCCTCCACACTTCCGCCAGCCACTCATACATGATTTCCTCCGACATCCATCCCTTTTCGTTACACCGTATTACGACGTCGGAAGGAAAATTTGCCTTAGGCATAGTTTTGCGCTTGAAAATAATTAGTGGTTTTAATTTGTCTCCATTCGCAGCGCAAGCTAAAACACAGGTAAATGAGGTTCGCTCATTACCAGTTGTTACGATGCCGATTGTTTTTTCCCCAATGGTGTTAACAGTTCTACTGGGGGGGCAATCAAAAGTTAATGGAACTTCATCCATATTAATAATCTGTGCTGTTGAAAAGTTGTTTTCCTTGATTTTTTCAGCGACATACTTTAAAAAAGATGCTTTTGTCTTTTCCCAATCTGCAGGCAGTTCTTGTCCCACAGTTGTCCTGGTTCTTACAGACAAATTATTTCTCGACATGAACCTAAAGCACCAGTTGGGACTACCTTTAAAATTTGTAAATCCCATGTTCGATGCCATAATCCTCGCTTGAAACCGTATCTGAACAGTTGAAACGGGCATTCCTTTTTCCCTTTGCTCCTTTACCCACTTGGCTAAATTTCTCTCCAGATTTGGCCAAACAACAACGCCACTTCTTCGTGCCCTCTTAGATTTTGGCATTTCCTTCAAAATAGATTTTTCAGCTCTCCATCTCCTTACGCAACGCTCATCAACTCCATATTCTCGTCCTGCAGCACGATTACCTATTAGCTCTGCCTTATCAACCACAGCAAGCTTGAAAGCGGCGGTGTAACTTTTTAACTTTTTGGGAGCCATTTTCACTTGAAAAAAAAAAAATAAATTGCTTAAATAAGAGCGTCAGACAAAAAGAGCAGAACAGTACCGTAAAATAATTCTCAGCTAAAAAGAAAAAAAAAACGTGTTTGTAGTACGCAATTAAAATCCAATCGGAAATAGGCGCAATTACTTGCGCCAATGAGAGGAGCGCAGCAGGATGCTAGCTTCCTCCCTAGCATCTTTTTCTAGTAGCGTTCAATTCTAAGTGCTCTTTCCACAGACTTCTAGTTCTTTCCACAAAGTTCTAAACTTTTCTTCGAATCTTGGTCATCCTTGTGTAAATGCGGTTTAGGTTCCCTTAGAAAGACCCCCCACGGAGGGCACTTATCCTAGGGCCTATATCCCTCCTGCAGATAATCGGCCGTCATAAATAACACTATTAACACCACAAAGTTCTAGTTCTTTCCAGCAAAAATCCGTCAGATTTTCGATCAAAGACTTTTTCAAATTAATTTTAGTGTAGGATTTTTTTTTTTTTTTTTTTAAGTTAAGATATTATTTCAGTCACACACAAAGACCTCCTTAATGCTAATCCTATGGATGAAATTTATAAAGATATCGTGTTTGCATTTCAATATTTTTAAATGATTTTTGGGCATTGGATAGTTCAAGTCCATCTATATGCAGATCGTTTTATACTTTTTCGATTTTGAAGATTGTTTTCACTTTCGAAACCGACTCCCAAAATGAAAGTGCCCTCATTGAAAAATACCTGTAAGCAAAAAGCGAAAAATGTTCTTTCTACAAATCTATCAGAGTTAATCAATGCAAAAATCATTTAAAAATATTTAAATTCAAACGAAATATCTTTATAAATGTTTCCCATAGGATTAGCATTAACGAGCGGGTCGCTTGACTGAAGTAGCCTCTTAACGAAAATATGATACAGTTGAACCTCAACATTTTAGAATCAGCGGGATCACGGCGATACCGTATTTTCGAGATCTGTTAAAAAATAATTTTAAAAACAATATCATGCCCCCCCCCCCCCCAAAAAAAAGCAACTTTTTCCTCAGTGTAAAGAAATGACGATCAAGTAAATTGGTGAAGTAAATAATAAAATACGAATTACATTGAAACACAGCACATATGCTAAAATTAAATTACACATGTTAAACCACAATTGATTAATAAATATATATATAACCATTGTATAATACTACAAATCATTATCCACAGCGAATACAATCCACAATTGTTTATCATGCCTGCGGCAAAAAATCGATTCTTAAATAGCTTACAGCACTACAAATTCCTTTATATAAATATATACCTGCATATCTTTATTTAATATTTTAACTATTGATAATTGATTTAATGATTCCTTTTGTGGTAGATTAGTTCATTGTTTATTTGGTACATACGCATCTATCCTTGTTCATTTACAAAAATTTTGTAAGTTTAAATATTTCTTGCTCAAATTTAGACTTTATATTCATCTTAAGTTATTTCGATGATTATATTATGTAGATATAAATTAAGAAAAGAAAAAAAAAATCCACAAATCCACTTAGCGTAAAAAAAAACTATTTTCGTTCTTTTTTTTTCTACTGTATTCAAAGAAACAAAACAGAAGCAATGCGATATTAGCCGACTTACGCATCAAGGTCAAAGGGCAACATGTCCGCACATTGAGTCATGAAGAAGATGAGGAGAAAAGGTGACTTTAAATAACCAGTGTCTCTCTCTCTTTTTTTTTTTATTAGCAGAAACAAGAGATAACAAAATTGCACGTTTGCTTTATAGTTATAAATACTTACTTGAGTGCTTTTATTAGGCACTTCTTTAAAAATAAACATAGTAAAAGGAAAAAAAAGGATAAAATAAGTAGTTTTGTTCAGAACTTTTCGTACGAAACAATTTTTAACCATATCATAGTAAAAATTAATCTATTGAAAAAATTCACTTGGATGATGCGGATATTTTAAATTTTCCGGGTGCCGGATTGTTATTTTTATTTATTAATTATTATTATTATTTTATATGGGCCGGACCGAGCTGATCCCCCCCCCCCTATAGATCGGACTGCTTCACTCAAGTAAAAACATCTACTCGCTAATGTTAATCCTATGGATTTTTTTTTTTTTTTTTTTTTTTTTTCAAATGCGTTTGCATTTCAATATGCTTAAATGATTTCTTTGTATTTTATATCTGAGATGTTGATCCCTAAGAAGACACCTTTTCGATTTCGTTTACAGATGTTTTTAGTGGTATACTTTGACTTTTAGAACCAGTTTCGAAAGTGAAAGTATACTAATAAAAAAACCTGTAAACAAAATCGAAAAAGTAAAGACTCTTTGTGGAGATTGACTTCCGTTATCCAAAGTAAAAAATATCATTTAAAAATAATGGAATGAGAATGACACTTTTTTTTTCTTTGAGATTAACATTAGTTAGCCGATGTTTGCACGTGGGTGAAATAGCCCTTAAAGTTGCCAAGTTAACATCGACTCGTGTAGCACATTTAAACTTATTCTTGCAAAGTCATATGCATTGAAAATTGTTTATATTCTATTGGCTTTTAAATGTTTATCACGGAAGTCGGCCTTTTATTATTTTTTTATTATTCGCCAGGCCCGTTTTTGTTGTTTATCACCTGAATTAACTCATTTGGGGGAAAAAAAACTTGCTGATTCGACCGGTTTCAAAGTTTGGATTATTTTTGCCGGATAGAAAAAGAGTGAGTTATTGAAAAAAATAAAGAAAAATCTTGCTCTCTAAAGTTTTTACTATGTATAGGAAGTCTATTTCAAAAGAGTTCTATACCGGGATTTGAGCTCTCTTTGGGCAGTTTTATTTTCTAACTGGAAGGAGGATCATTAGAAGAAAAAAATGTGACAGCTGTACATTCCAATATCCTACAGGTAAAATCATTAATAGATGAGGGGAAAATATAATTTTTAACATGAGAACCGGTGAGACCAACATTATTTTTGAATAATGTTGATTGTTTAAAAATAAACAACTAACGCATCACGGACACCTGCGGTTGAGAGACGTTTTCAAATGTTTTGATACCAATTTGAGAGCATATAATTGTTGATTAAACGAAAAAAAAGTGTCAAAATCATTTGACAAAAAAAAAAAAAAAAAAAAAAAATCATCGTACCCGCCGCCCCGGCGTAAGAGCCGCACCTACAATATTTTATACTTTTAAACTCGTATGCGCCGCGGCTCATACGCCCGAAAATACGGTACTAGTAATCAAAAACTTTGAGATTTTCATGTCATCAATGTTTCATTAAATAGAGCATTTTATATATGAAATTTAAGAAATAGCTTTTACTAAAAATGTTTAAATTTTAATTGATTTCAATTTTGTACATAACTGATTGTATATTATATAATTAAATTGGGTACAACTCTGTTATTCCGTCGACCAATTTCGCCAAATTATACAAATCGCCAAACTAATAGCCAAATTATACATATTGACATAATCTTTATTTTAAATAATGAAAAAACAAAAAATTTGTAAAATATTAATAAAAATACAGTACTACTAGGTTATCCCGTCGACCAAAAAATTATCGCCAAACTATAAGATTAAATGCCATTAATGGATGTTCGTGAATGTCACATTCAATGACATTAAATTCGATTCATGTGTTTAAAATGTCATTAAGTGATTTTTATTTCAACTTTTTATTAATATTCTACTAATTATTTGTTTTTTCGTTATTTAAAATAAAAATTATGTCAATATTATAATTTGGCGATTTGTATAATTTGGTGAAATTGGTCGACGGGATAACAGAATAGTACCAAAAATACTAATAAAAAATCGAAATAAAAGTCACTTAATGACATTTTAAACACATGAATTATATTTAATGTCATTGAATGTGACATTCACGATCATCCATTATTGGCATTTAATCTTATAGCTTGGCGATAATTTTTTGGTCGACGGGATAACCTAGTAGCACCTTACATTGATTACAATTACTTTAAAATCAAGATATATATTACTTATACATTCAAAAATATTTATTTTTACTGATAAAATATGCGCTACATGTGATAGAAAAACATTAAAAAAAAAAACCTGGTTTAAACCAAATAAACCAGATTTTTAAGATATTATTGTCATTTATTTGTAAAGCTAATGCCAGAAGAAAAAGAATCAAAACTGCTTAAGAAAATATAGGTAATGTAACTTTATATGTGTAACATTGATTTAACCCCTTTGCAACGGGAGTCTTTTATGAAGTTTTCAACATTTTGTCAGCGGTTTTTAAAACAGAAAACTGTGCTTTATTGAATTGACAAAATTTTCTGATTACATAAGGTACAGTAAAATTTTAGTGGTGGGAATAAACAAAGATTCGGAGTACTTTATGCAGCACATATACTAGTCACTTATCCCCAATGGGTTAAACCAAAAATGATAGATAATCATATTTTATAGCAAGTTTATGAACAAGTTTTAAATTTTGATTTTAAAATTATTTGAACACAGATTATGAATTCTGTGTGCTAAATTAAGTTAAATATCGACATGTACAGATTTATGTAGATGGCGTTTTAAACAAAATGTATCGTATTTAATGTCATTAAATGTGAAATTTATGATCATGCATTATTGACATTAAATCTCATAGTTTAGTGCAGGGTTGGCATGATTTAAATCAACTGATTTAAATCAAGATTTAAATCAGCTCTGATCTTTTAAAAAAATTATTTATTTTTCTGTTAGAAATTAGTCAGCAGAGAAATAAGAAGTATGTGTAAATAAGTAGCAGGTGTTTTTCTGGTATTTCCAGGATTGCTACCAGAAAGAATATGGCAGGTGCAGGTTAGGTCTAGGTGTTCCCCTCCAAATCTTTCAATTCTTTATTCTTTTGTAATTAACTCAGCGCCACGTGAAAGGGGGGCGAAGGGCGCAGAAACTTAGGGGATACCAAATTTATGCTACCAACAACATTTTCTGGCTTGTCACAAGAAAAAGTTGGGAAAGGGACTGCCAAATTGGAAGCGCAGTTTTCTGTTCACACACCCCTGAATAAACTTTAGAGGATGAGGCGAAACACAGAAACACATTATAAATCATATTTCATTTGCCAATCTTGGCAATTAAATAATTTGAATCTTTTTTGTTTCACAAGTTATTAATTAAACAAATTCATTAATGTTCACCAAAAAATCGGATACTACGTGCAAGGAACAAGTTTTAAAATCTGCCATATTACACTGTTAAATTTCAATCAAAGCTTACGAATTTTTAAAAAGCATTCCAAAACCAAAATAACTAGTTTGTTTACTGAAGTCACAAATCGCAGACGAATTCCGCATGCATAGTAATACATCTGTTGTTGTTTTAAGTTTAACCTAAAGTCTTAAAACATTTACTTTTTATATAATGTTTTACAGATTAATTTTAACTTTGATCTTATTATTAATAATATTCTATTAATTTTTTTAATTAAGCTTCTAAATTAGTGTTTTTGTTCAAACAATTAAATCCCTGATTTATTTCTATTTGCTTAAAAAATATTGAATTAATTGCGATTTTTATTGATTAATAAATAGTTTGCATTAAATGAATATTTGTTTTTTTTGGTGCTACTAGGTTATAACTTCGACCAAAAAATTATCGCCAAACTATAAGATTAAATGCCAATAATGGATGATCATGAATGTCACATTCGGGTTATTCTCTGCAATAGTGCAAAAAGTGTTTCCCAGCCATATAAATGCTCTAAATTTCATTTTATTTTTATTTATTTATACTTTTATTAGAAGGTCTAAAGTTTGTCTATTAGGGACAGGGAATAAAATTTTAAAATAAACAAATTTAATATTTAAAAATGTAAGATATATCATGCAAATAACATTACCTCACCTCTCCCCAATCCATACTACCATACTTTACTGTCTGATTTTTTCCATTCAGAAATAAAAATAATTAAAAACACCCTATGCAAAGTAAAGTTCTTAATTGGTACCTTACAAAAAATAATAAAAATATTATTTTTTACTATAATTATGTAGTCTACTCAATCAATTATATGTTTCCCCATGTTAGACCATCATTCCCTCACACATTGCTATTATCGCAAACATCTATCACTAAAGATGAGCAGCAGTCTAGCATTCTTCACAGAGAGGAAGCTAATTTGAGTACTTGTCGTCTAGCAACATAAATTGGTGGTGTAAGTTTGTTAATATTCTAGAAATTTTTTTCAATCAGAAAATTGGGGAGTATTTTTATTAGCAGTCATTCTCTCACATAGAATGCTAAAGCTTTAGCAATTTTCAAAAATTTTAATTTTATCATACATTATATATTATGTGTTCTTCTTTAAGGAATCGGTTTGGTTTTTTTCATAATTTTGCATTTTTCATGACAATTAGTAAAAACATCTTAATTTCGTCATTCCCTCACATTTATTGTTATGAGTTAATGATAAAATGAATGGGGAATATGCACTTTTGTTTAAAATTTTATAGCAATTTCTGCTGCTATTAAAATCTTCAATTGACCAATTACTAGCAATTTATCCAATTTTTATGAAAATTTACCTACATAACATTCAAGTCAGACTGCTTGGCCAAATTTGCAGTATTGTAGAGAATAACCCATTCAATGACATTAAATACTATTCACATGTTTAAAATGTCATTAAGTGATTTTTATTTAGACTATTAATATTCTACTAATTATTTTTTATTTTATTTTTTTTGTTACTTAAAATAAAAATTATGTCAATATGTATAATCTGGCTATTAGTTTGGCGATTTGTATAATTTGGCAAAATTGGTCGACGGGATAACAGAGTAGTACTTTTTTTTTTATTTACAATTTTCTATTCATTTACAACATATTTAAGTTTATTTCTTATTTATTGTGCACAATCCAGTCACAAAATAATAGAATGGCTTTAGATTAAAGCCTAGATGTTTAATTTTTAGAACCAAACAGTAACTAGAATATATTATTTTCTTAACTAAATAATTATTTCTCATATTATTTTTATTGATTATAAATAATTCTTTTTTAATTATTTATTATAAAAACTGCTCCATGTATTGTAAAAACATAGAAACACAATAATTAAAAATAGAATTTTTTTTAATTTTTCTCCAACCCTGGTTTGATGATAGATTTTTTATCGACAAGATAACCAAGAAGTAAACAATATTTATACTTGATGTTTTATCTATTATAACTGTGCACCCTAAAAACTATTGCCTTACAATTGTTTTTTTAATCATCAGTATAAAATAACATTAACTATAAAACAAAAAAGAAATAAAAAACAGTAAGTACTCAGAGGATAAGACACATTCTATGACTGAACAATTTACGTAAAAATACTATCTCATTGCAGAATACCAAAATAGCACATAAAAATATACATAATGCAATAAAGAAATTTAATAATTAATATTATATTAAAGATCTGTATTGAAAATTTCTTGAAAAGGGAGTCAGAAAGGTCAGTTGGCCTAAAGAAAAATAAAACTGAAAACATAAACATTCTGTTATAATTTATTTAAATGAAAAAGGATGCTGACTGATAATGCTCAAGAAGTGAGCAAGAATTACATCTCCAGGGTAACTCTTGGCCCCGTAAAAATTATAATTATTTTAATTATCAGTGCATACTGCATACATATTTAAATAAGCATTTTATTACATAGCCTCAGAGCGGGCTAATTCCCCTCAAAAATTGGTAACAATATCTTTAATAGCTTTTATAACTCGCTGTTGATGATTTTTGTCCAGGAATAACCCCAGGTGACTCTACATTTTGGCAAGTGTAATTTAAAAATAAATTTTTATATTATAATTAAAATATTTAGATTTTCAGTAAGTCAATATATTTTATGCACTATAAACACAACTGAAATTGCAGTTTTAATAATCTCTATATGGGGTGTCCATTACTGGAAAATGACTAATTAAACATTTCAGTAATGGACATGGATGTTTGAGGGACCAGTAAAGGTCCCCCCCCCCCCCCACCCTCTTCAAACTTTAAAAGTAAATGACATTTTATAAATAGCTACTAGCAATAAAATAAAGTTTTCTGTTATTAATTTACTAAATGAAGCCAACTTTTAGATAATACTTTAAAATTTTCATTGAAAAAAAAAAAAGACTTCGAAACATTATTTTCTTCTTTGTGATTGGTTTGATTAAAAGTGTCAACAATAATGCGAGATTATAAAATATGCAAGGGCAAGTTATGAAAAAAATAAAAAAAGCTAAAGTTATATTGGTTAAAGTTTTATAAACCAAAAGCAACGAAAGGTTATCTCCATTACTGGCACATCTAATTAAAGAAACTTACTTCGGCTGCACAATCACTTGTAAGTTCTTTAACGCGATAAATTGTCTTATTTTCTTCTTTTTTCACAGTAATATACGTATATTGTTTCGGTAGATGCATTATAAAAACAAATCGAAATAATTTACATAACCTCAACAATATATCACCCAACGAATCTCATAATAATAAGAAAGTAAATTTTTTTTTCGAACGCCAAAAAGTAATCGCCAACTAATACCCTGTTCACACCACAAACTTAAGATATCTTAAGATCGCCGTGTTTGAAGTGGACCCTCCCGGAATTGGATGCCTGTTCACATTGAAAAATTTACCTAAGATATCTCAGCGAATGTCACTGTATCTCTGAACTGAACAAATGTAGCGTATGCGCATGCGCTTGAAATAAAGACGGCCACAACAGCCAATCAGTAAAAGCAAAGCTTTGTAGCCAATGAGAGTAGGTGGTTGTTCCTGTATCTAGCTCGAGAGAGTTGAAACTCTCTGAGAGAGTTTGTAGAACTCTCTGAGAGAGTTCCAGGCCTGAGATATCTTGTGTGAACAGGGTATTAGGATGAAGATTTAAGGATTTAAGCAACCTCCCTAATCTGATTCTTGCGCACGCGCAAATTGTTATTTTTCTCCCTACATCACAGACACGGAGATACTCCGTGTCAGCTCCTTAAGGTCATTGGCTCCTTGTGTCTTACACGGGATCTTACTCCGTGATCACAGATATCTGGTGTGTTCGGAGACTACGCGCACGCGCGCTGCTCCCGGGAGCTCAGGAGCTCAGGAGTCAGGGACATGGAGTGGGTTTTTATCGCGAACGGGATACCCATTCCGTTCAGTACTCGCTACTGCACTACAGGCACTGTAACTGTGCGTTCAATAACAGATTAAGAATAAATCACGGATTTGATTAATTACGGTAGATCTCTATAATTAATTTGATTAATTATAGAGATAATCTGTTGCAAGCGAAGGTGAGCTCAATGGCGGAACGGTTAGGGCGCTGAGCTTGAAATCAGACGTTCTGGGTTCGAATCCTTCGCGGGTCAAAAGTCGGTTTATGATTTCTTTTTATTAGCAAATAAGACATTTTTATTCAGGCATTAAAGAGTTCCTCGTAAAAGAGAAATTTCACCTTTTTTAAAGCAATTTTGGACATTCTCTGGATTGATGCAAAAATGCAAAGAAAATTTTAGGATAATAGGCGAGGAAAAGGGGGGGGGAGAGGCCTCGCTAAGGGGGGGGGGACAGGGGGGGAGCCTCCTTCCCAAACATTCCCAAATGTTGTTACACTTGGTAAATTTTATTGAAATTTTAATAAAAACTGTAATATATTTCCTATTTTTAGATAAAAGTTACAACTCTAATTGGTAATATTGAAATTTTTACAAATAAGAACTGTATTACATTTTCTGAGCGTGGTAACTTGGCAAAAATATGAAACAAATTGGCAAATATGAAAATTTGACTTGGCAATTTAAGGTCTTCTCCCCCACCAATAAAAAGTCTTAGCGATGGCCCTGGGGGGGGGGGGACGATGCCCGAAATTTTTTTTAGTAATCTGACATTTTGTCAATTCAAACCCTTGGAATTTGTTCTTGAATTCTTGTACAAAAAAGACATAAAATGAAAGGTGAGCTTATATCATATAAGCATCTGAAAGTCATGAAAATGCAGATGTTCAAAATGTCTTTCAAGAATTAGTATTTTTTTTTTTTCTTTTTTTTTTCTTTTTTTTTTTTTTTTTTTTAAGTGAAATGAAGTTTCTTTTGGACAGTGTGTTAGTCGTAAAAAAAAAAAAAAAAAGCAGAGAGTATTTGGTATTTAGAGGGTATACGCTGACACCATAAACTTTCATAGATAAGATGTACGCTAATGCTTAATTTGAGAAAAAGAGGGTATAAGGATGCTTCTTAAAAAAATCCAGAAGGTACACGACGTATATTCCGGTATACCCTCCACTACATCCTTGCTTTTCGGATAGAATATTTTGTACTATTTGTACAACACTTTAGAGTAATTTCTGCGATATTTTTTTCGAGATGTATTTCTGATGCAAAAATCAATCTAGCAGGGAGATTATTTTATGAAAAAAGGGAGGGGAGGGGTATTTAACATCTAAACCATTCAGAATAACATTTGTTTTAGTAAATTAAAGACTGTACTTCACTTCACATAACTTGATACTTGTCCAGGTGTATTTAAATTTATACCTTTAGATTTGTTATACTTTCTAAATTACACATATAAAAAAAATGCAGTCATATGGTGCCGATCGACAGGGCCATCGCTAAGACTTTTTATTGGTGGGGGAGAAGACCTTAAATTGCCTAGTCAAATTTTCATATTTGCCAACTCATTTTATAAATTTGCCAAGTTAATGCACTTAGAAAAAGTAATACAGTTTTTATTTGTAAAAAGTTTAATAATATTCCCAATTGGAGTTGTAACTTTTGCAAATTCTACCAAAAATAGGAAATGTATTGCAGTTTTTATTAAAAATTTAATCGATCGACACCACTGTATAGATGAAGAAATTTTCCCACCTTTTTTATCATTTCCCACTTTCATGCCTGTTTATGAAAGATAAATTTTTATATCAATAATACAGAAGCACAAGTATTTCTATTATAATAATCAAATACTTATTTAAATAAGAGAAAATGAGATATTTTGCGGAGAATGTTTTACTTTTGAACCCTTTTAATATTTTAAGTATCGTTTCAAAATGATTTATATGTATAAGCAAATGAAAAAACAAAAAAGTATTCTGCGAACGAAAATATCCATATACGCGTAAAATAATGTCTTAATGTTTTCTTTTTTTCTTTTTGAAATTTTAGAAGTGAATTTTTATCGAGATTTGGATGCAAATATAATGCATGCGTGGATATTTTACAGCGTTAAAATCAAAATGGAAAATATTATAAAAACAAAATGTAAAAGATATGCATTTTTTTATTAAAAATATATGCACACATATTTTTAAAGAGGTGAAATATCTGGTGTTTGTCTTCTAGTTTTCTAACAATTTTTAAAAATAGTTATAAAATTTGTAACTAGTTTTTAAAAATAAAGCATGATTAGAATCTTTATAAATTTTCTATTGAACATATAAATAAATATTTTGCTTCTACTAACTTGATTTCGGATGTCTTTCGTTTCTCATATTTTATGATACATTTTGGCCTGTTATCCACACGGTATTAAAATATACAATCATTAAATAAGGAATATAAATATACTAAAACTTTCTCAGAAAAATTGTCTGTCTAACAGTGCAAATTCCATTGAAATCTGCCCAGTATTGGCGATTCAAGCACTCGAATACGCCATCTGGTGGAGAAAATATGTAACTTCTCCATTCAGGATAACGTCGTGTAAGCTGATTGCATTACATACGTTTTAAATTTGTTCAGAATAATTATTCTTTTGCACAATTTCAGATTTCCTGTGACATTTGTTTTCTGTTTTATATGACGAAGTAAATATTATACGAATTTGAATATCTAAAACTTTTAAATACATTTATAATAAAGAATTGTTTCAATGGGAGTTTAACATTAGTTAAAGGGAAATTAAAGGGTCAGTTATCCTGTATCGAAGGCTGCGAGCAGCGCCTCTATAGGCCGTTTTAGTTCCCAATTGTAGAATACAAATACATCTTGTAATATGTGGATATCTCAACCTTGATATATCAACAGCATTCTATTTAACCCGAAAAATATAAAGCAACTGATAAATAATTTTTAAATAAATAAATTAAAAAAAAATTAAACCAAATAAAGAGTAACCAATAACAGAAAAGTACAAAACGCACAATCGCATAATCAATACACCCTGCAGTTTTTTTTTTTTTTTTTTTTTTTTTTTTTTTTTTTTTTTTTTGCGTCGCCCGCGCGCGTGTGTTGAAAATGCAGAGATTATGTGAATCACCTTTTGAAATAATATAATGTTTGATGAGAAACGATCCTTGATTTTATTTTGTTCCTCGATATACCGCAGCACACACTTCTTCATGCCTGCCAGCCGATAAAATATAAGGCTAGACAAACATAGCCACTTAATGGGTTATTGCAATAAACTGTGCTCATTTTTATCCAGATAGCATTTACACTCGTAGAGAAATTAATATTTTTATAAAAAGAGTCCCAAATTTTTCCAAGTTTTTTTTGCTTAGAATTTACAGATTTCGTAATATAAAATATTGTTCTTTTCCGAAAATTTGACAACATTGTATACAATGCGCTGTAATCAGAACTAAAAAATAATAAAAAATGTATAAAAATGAACATGTTTACTAAATAATTTTTCATTGCGCATGCGTAAGTACTATCAAAATTTTATTTGTATATCGTGTTAGCTAAATGTAGAGAGCAACTTTCGTGAAAGTCTCCAAAACATAGCTTGAAAATTCTGAAAGTGATCATCGATAGAATAAGCTCAAAATCCGTTATTCTTAAAATGAAGCAAAAAGATGACGGGCTGTATCCGTTTATTTATCCTGTCATAGTGTCAATATAGAATACACAATATTATTTCTACTATTTATACTAATTATATTCGCACTACTATATTTGGATACAACCCCTCATTTTTTTACTTCATTTTGGGAACAATGGATTTTCAGCTTATTCTTTCCACAATCACTTTCAGAATTTTTAAGCTATGCTTTTGAGTCTTTCAAAAAAGTTGCACTAGGAATTTAACTAATACAATATGCAAATGAAATTTTGATAGCCTTGACGCATGCGTAATAAAAAAGCATTTATTAAACCTTCTTATTTTTCATACAATTTCTATTATTCCTTTATTCTGATTACAGGCGTGATTGTATTACAATATTGTGTACAGTGTTGTTTGTCATATTTTCGGAAAAGAACATTATTTTATATTAAGAAGTCTGCAAATTATAAGGAAAAAAAATGGGAATGTTTTTATAAAAATCTTAATTTTTTTACCAGTATACCGAAAATATGACAATATTGTATACAATGCGCTGTAATTTAGTCATTAGCCACATATCAAGAACTTGTGCATTGATTTTCATAAAACTTTATATTCAATTAGTATTTAATATAACATGGTGCTGATTTCGTTTTGAAGTAAATCGCTCGCAGGTGGCGTTGCCACGGTGCAATATTCGTAATTATCGCAATAGCTCTGTCTCAAGAACTAACGCATTAAAATTTCTAAAACTTCAGATTCAGTTAGTCCGTGATATAAATTAGTGTTGTTTAGTTTTTGGTGTAAATTGCCCAACATGCCGCTATGCTGCATTTTTCATGATTTTGCAATAAATATATCTCAAGAACTAATGCATGGATTTTCATCAAATTTCAGATTCAGTTAGTACCTGTTAAAAAAAATTATCCTGATTAGTTTTTGGTGTATATCACCCAACTTGTGACGCTGTTATGCAGATTTTTTTTTAAAGATTTTGGAATAGCTCTATTTCTAAAATGGATTTTCATCCAACTCCAGTTTCAGTAATAAGTTTACATAAGTTGTTGCTGATTAGATTTTGGTGCCTAACCGGTGGCGCTATTATGCTGCTTTTTTCAGGAAATATTAATATGCATAAGATAGAAAAAATTTTGTGATTGCCGCATCTTACTAGATTCCTTTGTGTATAATATTTCAATAATCTTTATTTTATATTGTTTGATGTTCACGTTGTATATAATTAAAGTTATTGTAAGATTTGCGTTATAGATTGATCAATTGATAATATTAAAATATAATCTTTATTATTTGTTGCAAATACATACGGTATACATATATTTATGTACAAAAGTTTGGAAGTTTAAATCCCTTTCGCTTTCAATTTCATTAACTTCTTTTTTTGAAAAATAAATATGCCAGTCTTCCTGCACAGATGGCAGCCTGAAACAATAATGTATACTAGAAGAGAATTTAAGGAATTCAAAAGTTTAAAATAATATAAAAAACAAAGCACACACAGTATGATAAAAGAAAAAAAAATAAATGCCCCAGTCTTCGTAACAGAGATGACAGCCTGAAACATTAAAGTATGTTACGTGATAATTTAAGAAAATCAAAAGTTAAATAATGATATAAAAAGCAAAACACAGAACGATAAAAATAAATAAATAAATAAATAAACGCGTCAGTCTTGCAGAATTAACAGCCTGAAATAATTAAGTATGCAAGGATAACATTTAAGGAAATCAAAAGTTTAAAATAATAACACTACCTCTGACAATAAAGTTCGGTGAATGAATTCAGAACGACCGATCTGGCAACACCGGGGAAACAAAACACTGCACCTGCATAGAGGCAGGTGTAGACCATCTTCCCCCACTGTTGTTCAGTTGAGCGTCGTTTATGTTCTGTGTAAGACGTGCTTTACTAAGTGCTTATTCAATGGTTGGTTCTTAACTGAGAACAGGAAAATGAACGAATAAAAGATCAGTTTAAATTTTTTTAAGCTTTGCAAAACATCGAAAGAAATTCATGAGGGATGGTGCAAATTGAGCACCTACCATACTCGCCAGATCTCAATCTTCCAGACTTCTTCCTATTTACACGACTCAGACTCTCTTTGAAAGAGATTTGACCATATTGCTGACATCCAACGAAACGCGACGAAGCTTTTGAACTTCATCCCAAAAGAAAACTTCTTGAATTTCCCAAGACATGTATAGCAGATCTCAGCGGTGCATAATTATAGGAGATGACTATTTTGAAGGATAGTATGGTAACTTTCGTTAATATTTCATCTACATTAATGCTACAGGACTATTCACCGAACTTTATTGTCAGAGGTAATATATAAAGCAAAACGCAGTTAGATAAAAAATATAATAAATGCACCAGCCTTGCTGAAGAGAGTCTGTTAACCCTTATCTACCGATGGTATTTATAAGTACCATTGTGGAAAATTTAATAAAAAACGTATTTAATCAGTATGTTAATAAAAGTTCTTTTTTTCTTACCACACAATATACTTTACTCGATCTAATTTAGATGGAATAGAAAAAACAGTCGATGTTAAATATTTTTAAAAAGAGGTAATTTTCTTAATCATTTTCATAGACATATCTTTTTTTCTTTGAAAAAAAATTATATAAAATATTTTTGAGGATAAAAGCCTTTCCATTTACAGAGAGGACCATAATACATTTAAATACATTGCTTTTATAAGAATTGTAATATTTCCATAAGAGTAATTTCGGTTAATCAATTTGATTATTTTTGTCAATATTTTACAAAAAAATTATAAATACCGATATATTTAATCAATTTTAATAAATAAAAGCATTTCTAAATTTCACATTATTATTATTTAAAAATTCTAGTATATCTTCAGATATATAAAGAAGACAATTATTGATATGAAGCCACTTCTTGATAAATAATTCGGTAGATAAAAGGGTCAATAATAAGTATCTAAGGAGATAATTTAAGGATATCAAAAGCTTAAAATAATAATAATAATAACTAGTCGTTGGGGGCCACCATAATACTTACCCATCATGGATAGGCATACTATAACATATGAGAATACATTGTTAATATACATAGTGATGCTCTATTAATGAATTATTAATGAACCCATTTCGACAAAGTATATAAAATGCCAATCTATTCAAATAGTACCGAACTGCGTAAAAGAAACATCCTTTATAACTCCAAAAATAATAATTATATTAATTAACAGTTTACTGTGTCGGATGAAGCGTCTCATTTCCAATTAAAATATATCTCTGAATTGAAATTTGAGTGAAATACAGGGTCATGAAAAATCGAAGAATGTGCAAAACAAGATTACACATATCTCGGTGGCTAATAATTCTATCGACTTAATTTTTTATCCAAAATTTGTGTTATTTTATTGCCTTTTACATCCACTCCTTAAAATAAAATAATTCGAAAATTTTTATGTGTCTTTCATCAGAGCGAAGTTTTTGAGAATCCGAAAAAAAAATGGTTCCGGATAATCAAGGTTACTGATATTAAATAGACTTCGTCCCATTATTACATACTAAGTACATACAAAATTTCAAGTTTCTATCTCAATTTGTTCTTGAGATAGAGCGTTTACAGACACACAGACAGACGGACGGCAATTTTTTTTTTTCTAAAAATATTTTTTTCGGAATCTCCATTACCTAAAGCATGTAAATCCGTCAAAAATTTTTTTTCGATTTTCAAAACGATTACAAGATTTACCCTATACTACGTATGATGGGTAAGTAATAAAAAGTAAGATTTAAAAATAATAATAAAAAATAAATAAAACACGCTATAGTCTGACTGCTACGCGAAAAAAATAAGGTGAAAACTGTGTAATCCGTGGGGGTAAATCGTAATAAGAATATACCGCTTGGTGAGTGTGTACTTTATGATAATACAATGCATATTAGAGGGGGAGGCATCTCGTT
This sequence comes from Maratus speculifer, assembly GCA_964019185.1. Lineage (NCBI taxonomy): Eukaryota > Metazoa > Arthropoda > Arachnida > Araneae > Salticidae > Maratus > Maratus speculifer. The sequence goes on from OZ025303.1 coordinate 63,938,620, forward strand.
AAGTCGTCGGAATTCAAGATGGCGGCTGTTATTCAAAATGGCGTCATTTTCTTAATATGCGTAATATAAATGTGCATTTCATGTCGATTTCGATGTTTCTAAAATCAAATTTTTCTTTTTAACTCTTTCCAACATTATTTAAAAGAGTGTGTGAATTCGATTTATCTGTCTGTTTTGTCTGTCTGTCTGCCTGCCCTTCCATGCTCTAGCTCGCTGAAGTTTACTCAGATTGCCATGTAAATTTTATATGTTTCATGAAGTTTATAATAACGTAACGTGTTCGGAGTAAAAAATAAAGTGTAGTCCGTTTACAGGGCGCTAAAAAAATTACATTACAATATAGTGTATGCGGTGAAATCGTCTGCAGTGCGTTTTAATGATGCTTTTGTAATTTGTACATGAATTTTATAAAGATCACCGTCTAATTTAAGTGTTATTAGTGGAGGTGCTTGGAGGGATAAAACTTCATTTTCTGATAAGGATATCCCGAATACTCAGTATCTATCTCATGTTGAAAAAAATGCACATAAAAAAGTGAGGCATCGTATAAATTTAAAGGAATTCAAAATGGCGGCTATTATTTAAAATCTTTTGCAGCTGTGTTCCTCTGCATCTTACAAAAATACTTTTGATGTTAATTTCCACGTTTTATAACTCAAAAATTCCCTTTCTAATACTAGAAATATGCCTAAAAAGAAATTTTTGTCATTTACAGTAGAAAATTTAAAGGAATAAATAAATAATAAAAATGCTCTTTTATTAATACATTACTGATGCAATACATTAAAAAATGAATGTTACATATAAGCTGTAGAATATAGTAACTTCACTTGGTATCAGCATATTTCTCACATTCGTTTTTGCAAATGCACAATAATGTACAAGAAAATCCATCCTTTCTACAGCCACATTTATTTTTACAAATTTTACACAGGCATATTATTAAGTCTTCACAAGAGTCTGTAATCTCTGGCAACTCCAACCATTTTATTCTCTATAATAAATTATCCAACCACCATTCCCGTTTGTTTGAAGAGGGTGGACGTATTTCGCTCTGATCTGATTGTCCTCAAATGTGCCCAGCTTGGGAAGCATGAAGTAAAATATGTTGTTGAAAATGCACCCTTGGTTGGTGGAAGATGTTCGAGAGAATGATTTTTTCTCATAAACAATTCTTATCGTGCTTTATTGACACTTATGCTATTGCTTGTTGAACATACAATAATACCACGAACTTTTCTAAAATATTTAAAATACATTCAGGAATGGAAATTTGTGGTTTTGATAGGTATTAAAATGACAGTAGCTTATTTAAAGAGAATGCATGTTTTCCAATTTAACTTTTTCATTTTGCCCGTGAAACACGGATTGCTGTCCCATTTCGTGAAAGCATGAAATCCTGGTAAGGCAATTAATTGCCTTTTTTCTTCCAATGTCTGCAGGTATGGTATGAATAGGAATAAATCTGTATTTTTTCCCTGTTCCAAATGCAATCCAAACATTTTCTAGGCATCTATCTGAAAGGATAAAGAAACATGCAATCGCCAAAACTAATACATCAGTGTCTAGAGAGCGTATAACAATAATTTTCAGTCCTTTTTCAACCATGTCTTTGAAATTATTATTCTTGAATCAACTTCTTCGTGACTAGGGCAAGTCATTCCAATTAAGGAATGTATGGCAGTAAGATTGCCTTTAACTTCTTCTCCTAAAGTAGCTCTAACTTTTTTAATACTTATGGTATTTATTGATAGCGTTTGATATAGATTAAAAAGTTCTTCTTTGTTATTTGAATTTCTTAAGCAATCTTGCTAATTTTCAGGTAATCTAACATGTGGTTGCACTTGTCGTCTAATCCTTGCATCCTTCTTTTGTCTAGTTTCTCCTTTAATGCTTGGTGTAATGTATCTATCCCAAATCAAATCTATTCTTTGACATCTAAAACTCTCAATGTCATTACGTAAGTGAGGATAAACTGTGTTACTGTAGTAATCATTAAATGTCTTTGAAGTCTGTTGAGGCTTTAAAATGTTAGTAAGAACTGTTCCATCATATATTAAAGAATCACATGTTCCTGAAGAAACTTTGTCATTTTTCTCAACAGTTTCCTCTAAAATATGTGCTAAATCACTCTTCTGGCTAGGTCTAAATTCCAAGTTACTAGAAAATGCTGGTGTAAATGGTTGATTTTCATATTTGAAAAATTTTGAAAGTCTAACTGACGATTCTGTGTAACTATTAAAAGTCTGGACAACAACTGGATGTCTGTTTTTAAAACCTTCAAGGTTGCATTTTTATGGCTTATATTTTTCGGCGGAGTACTAAACAGAGGAATTTTGTTCTTTTTCAAAGGTTGAAGTATTGATGAAAATTTTTTTATTAGGCGTTCCTTAATTAAACTGTGGAATTCGTCAATACCAGTCGTCTCAGCTGAATAAATTGATGCATTAATATCCTTATTAACAATAACTCTGCTGACGATGATAAGCAAGTCTTCACCATCTTCTAAAAATGGCTTCCCAAATTCTTTTAGTGCACTGTAGAGTGCTTGAACCTCAGCGAAAAATTTAATTTGAAATGAGTGTAATTATTCATTATTTGATGGCATTGTTCATTGATGGCATATTGTTCATTGCTGGCATTGATTTCTTTCTTCGGGTTTTACATGAATGTTAGACTCCACCTTTAATATGAAATTACAGATTTCTGGTCCAGATACCATCCAACGTGTAAGTGCCGATGGATCCAGCAATAATCTTACTGCACTCCTTCTCCTTTGACAATAGCGTTGATTTGTTCATGGGCTTGATCTAAGCCCATAGCTGAGAAGAGAAATTTTGGATCGCTTTTGATTCAACTCATTTTAGTTGGAGATTAATCATCGTAATTACAATGTATATTTATAAGCTGAATTCCAACCAAAGAAAACAATCATATGACATTTTGCAATTCGTTCCTACCTGGTAAGGTTTAAAACTGCATATTATAATTTAAAAAGCACATAGACAACATTGTGGTTACAAGTAGTACTGTAAACGTATTCTTTTTTGAGATCTTGTAAATGAACTATAAATTCTACGCTCGCCAAATAGTATAGCAGGTATCTTCTACTACACTTCACTAATGTGTATTAATTTCAATATGTTTCAAACTCTTTAACATATTAAAACACACTGAAAGGGATTTTCGCCAATAGACCATAATGTAAGGGAATTATTTTGAGTTTGCCTGTAAACAAACTATAAATGCTACATACTACATTTTCAATGTAGAACATTTTGCAGCATACCACTTCTTTAATTTACACATAGAGATAACACATATATAAATTACATGGATATCCGAGTAAATTTAAGCAAAAAAGAGCAGGGCCAGACTGATGGCTAGACAATTCATAAATACTTTGAGTGCCCAGTAAATGGACTACAAAAACTATACTCTTTATTTTTTACTCTGAAGATGTTATTATAAACTTCATAAATCATATACCGTATTTACTCGTGTATAAGGCGCACTTTTTTTCAAAAAATTAGGGTAAAACTCCTAGGTGCGCCTTATACTCAGAATAATTTTTTACTGTTGGATGCAGTCGAACTATATACATATGAAACAAGAAATTATTCAAAGAAGATATTAAAACTCTGAAAATGTTACTTAATTGAAGTATTAGTGCATATTTATTTCACTCCTTGCAGTTTTTTATACAATAGAGCTAGTGACATTATCTAAACACTAATTAGCAATTCTCTTTACCGTCACTCATTCTTATTTCCCGTCATTCTTTTACAACCTGAAGTTTAAAAATGCATTTTCATCTTGTTTTCTGGTCTGGTGTAATGTTTGTTTCGCTTTTTTTTATACTGAAATTCATTTGGTCATTCTTCATTAGCGTATCAAATTTATGGTGCGCGTTATACACGAGATTTTAAGAAATCGCCGTTTTTACTTGTAAATTAGGGGTGCGCTTTATACAAGCGTGCGCCTTATACACGAGTAATTACGGTAATTTTTACATGCCAATTTGAGTATATTTAAGTAAGCTAGAGCATGGAAGGGCAGGCGGACAGACAAAACAGACAGATAAACCGAATTCACACACTCTTTTAAATAATGTTAGAAAAAGTTAAAAACAAAAATTTGATTTTAAAAACCTCAAAATCGACATGAAATGCACATTTATATTACGCATATTAAGAAAATTCAGAAAATGATGCCATTTTGAATAACAGCCGCCATCTTGAATTCCGACGACTTAACGAGATGCCTCCCCCCCCTCTAATATGCATTGTATTATCATAAAGTACATACCCACCAAGCGGTATATTCTTATCACGATTTGCAGTTTTCTGATGCGTAGCTCCCGGACTACTAGTCTTCCAGCAGAGATGACAGCGTAAAATAATAAAGTATGCTATGAGATAATAGTCCAAGAGCCGACAGCACAAAAACCTAAGGTATCAGGCATAAGAAAAACACTTTTATTTTTCAGAAGAGTAAAATTTGTGGAATCTAATGATCCATGTCTGCCGGAAGTGAAGTGTGCATAAGCCAAATATTAATATTACCAGTGATTGACTCGTAAGTTTATCATTGTGTTTGTCCTACAAACACAAACCAAGGTATGAAAACATGGAGGACTGGGAGTAAAAAAACACAATGATAAACCTACGAGTGAACCACGAGTGGTATTAACTTTTGGATTATGCACAACTTCACTTCCGGCAGACATGGATCATTAGATTTCCCTTATTTTTACTCTTCCATAAAAAATAAAAAAAAAGATTTTTTCTCTCGTGCTTGATATCTTAGGGTTTTGTGTTGTCGGCTCTTGGAATTCTAATTTAAGGGAATCAAAAGTTTAAAATGATGATTGAAAAAAGCAAAACACAATACGATAAAAATTGCATATGTCTTCCTGCAGAAAAGCAGTCTGAAATAATAAAGTATTTTAAAAGCTAATTTACGGAAATCAAAAACTTAAGAAAATGATACAAATAATAATAATAATAATAATAATACGAAAAAAAAATATTTTTAAATGAAAAATAGAAATCTAGAATCTGTTCTGAATTTAAAAAAAAAAAAAAAAAAAAATGATTTCTCGTACACCAAACAAAGAGACATGCTATTGGCTGTAGTCAGTCAGTTCAAAATCCACCCCCACCCCACAAACACCCATTCTTCGATTCCGCCTCATTCTAACATATCAAACTGAAAACTTTAGGTAGATTTCGTAAGAAATATTGCAGTTGTTACTATAAAGTAACTTTTGAAAAATTCCTTCGACTTCCGATTTTCGATGGATGTATACGTTTTAGAACTTCCTGGACACGATTTGATGGTTTTTAGAAAATGTCTATCTGTGAGTGTTTCTGTCACTCTGTGAGTCTGTTTGTGACAAAAGTTTTGTGGGTGTTCTATCTCAAGAATTAATGCACGGAATTTCACAAAACTTTAGATTCTGTTAAACCTTGACATAAACTTGAGCGGATTAGTTTCAGGGCCGTAACTACCGCCGGGGCATCCGGGGCACTGCCCCGGGGCCTCCAAGCCTGAGGGGCCCCAAACTGGTGGTTAAAAAACTATTGATTTTAGTTTCTAGTCGAACTTCCTATAAAATGCTCAGCACCTAGCTAAAAGTTAGTAATAAAAAAAAAAAATCAAAGTGCTAGAATAAATGTTTTTAGTGTCCGTCGACATACTACATACGCTTCTCATACAAAAGCAGCTCTAGAGCAGACTGCAGAATGTCGAGCCGAATGTGTCATATGTCGCGCAAGCATGTTTGCCGATCCCACTGAAGCTAGTATAAGGAAGAAAATATGGGCTTTTGATAGGTTGAATAATATAAAAAGCATCTAAAAAATTCTAGAAAATCTTTGTTTTTATATAATAATAAATACATAAAGTCGAAAAAAAAAATCAAACTCCATCTTTTATCTTTTTAGGCTTATCATAGTACGTACGTTTAAACAGCGGTGTGCGGAAAAAAAAAAAAAAAAAAAAAAAAAAAAAAGCTGCGCTTGGGCAAAGTTTTAATTTGCTCCGGGAGCGAGGGGCCTCACTAGTTTGCCCCGGGGCCTCCAAGTTTTTAGTTACGGCCCTGATTAGTTTTTGGTGTATATCTCTCAACAGGTGGTACTGCTTTGCTGCATTATTCACAATTTCCACCGTAGTTCTATTACAACAACTAATGCACTGATTTTCATTAAACTCTAGTTTTAGTTAGTCATCGATAAAACATGGTGCAGATTACATACTAGCATATTGCAAAAGTTTTATTTAAACAGTTATATTATTTTACACAAGTTTTGCCCTTAAGGGGTCCAGAACACATTTCAGAATTTTATTTTATTTTATTTTATTTATTAAGTTAAAATTTATTTATTTATTTATTTATTTTGTGATGATTAATTTTATCATTTGTAAAGAAAGTCACATGATAAAACTTCTTATTTATTTATTAATTTTAATTAAAAAATTATTAAAAAGGGGAGATAATTTAAAATCATTATAACTCGAAATGTTACACAGTCAAAGATCTATAATCCGCACAAGTTGAGGCCAAAGGTTGTGCAGATTATAAAATATTGTATTATGGAATATTATGAATTATACTTCATTTGATTGTTCCTTGACAGCATTCTAATTCTTAAATCAGTTTAATATGAAAAGAAAAATATGAAATCTAATAGTTGGTTTGATATGCTATCTAAAAAAATTTATTTTAAAAGTTTTTTTTAAGCTACTAGGGGGGCCCCGCCCCCCTGCTCGCTATGCTCGCCAACCCCCCACGTAATCGCTTCGCGATTCCAAATTATTGGCTACCCCGGCTTGCTGCGCTCGCCAATACCCCATGGTATGAATAAGCAGTTGCAGACCTTTCAAATGATGTGTCACACGACTGGTGTTGTAAAGAAATTAAAAATGTGCCCCCCTGGGGGGCAGAGTGGGAGGCGACACAAATGACATCCATAATATGAATAAGCAGCTGCAGACCTCTCAAATGATGTGTCACACGACTGGTGTTGTAAAGAAATTAAAAATGTGCCCCCCTGGGGGGCAGAGTGGGGGTGACACACAAGACATCCATAAAATGAATAAACAGTTGCAGACCTTTCAAATGATGTGTCACACAATTTGTGTTGTAAAGAAATTACAAAATGCGCCCCCTCTGAGGGCAGAGGGGGGGAGTTACACACAAGATATCCATAATATGAATAAGCAGTTGCAGACCTCTCAAATGATGTGTCACACAATTGGTGTTGTACAGAAATAAAAAATGTGACCCCCCGGGGGGCAGAGTGGGGGATGACACACAACACATCCATAATATGAATAAGCAGTTGCAGACCTTTCAAATGATGTGTCACACAACTGGTGTTGTAAAGAAATTAAAAATGTGCCCCCCTGGGGGGCAGAGTGGGAGGCGACACAAATGACATCCATAATATGAATAAGCAGTTGCAGACCTCTCAAATGATGTGTCACACGACTGGTGTTGTAAAGAAATTAAAAAATCCCCCCTGGGGGGCAGAGTGGGGGTGTGGCACACAAGACATCCATAAAATGAATAAACAGTTGCAGACCTTTCAAATGATGTGTCACACAATTTGTGTTGTAAAGAAATTACAAAATGCGCCCCCTCTGAGGGCAGAGGGGGGGGGGTTACACACAAGATATCCGTAATATGAATAAGCAGTTGCAGACCTCTCAAATGATGTGTCACACAATTGGTGTTGTAAAGAAATTAAAAATGTGCCCCCCCCCGGGGGGGCAGAGTGGGGGATGACACACAACACATCCATAATATGAATAAGCAGTTGCAGACCTTTCAAATGATGTGTCACACAACTGGTGTTGTAAAGAAATTAAAAATGTGACCCCCCCCCCTGGGTAGAGCAGAGTGTGGGGGTGACACACAAGACATCCATAATATGAATAAGCAGTTGCAGACCTTTCAAATCTTGTGTAACACGACTGGTGTTGTAAAGAAATTAAAAATGTGTCCCCCTGGGGAGCAGAATGGGGGGATAACACACAAGACATCCATTATATGAATAAGCAGTTGCAAACCTCTCAAATGATGTATCAAACGACTGGTGTTGTAAAGAAATTAAAAATTTGGCGAAATATTACAGTTATCGCCAAGTTGGCGTCACTTTTGACAACTAATTTTGGTCGCCAAATTTGGCGATTGTTGGCGATGGTAACCTTTCCTCCCTTTATGGTAACCCATACGGCAATGCATAGACGGAGTCCTTTCCTGATTGGTCTATTCGACTCATGGAAGGAGTGGACAACCCGGATTCGTTAGTTCCGGAAATCTTCCACATCAGCATCATTCCAGGAGTCGTTCCTTTTAAGGCTAGTTTTTTTTTACTATAGAAGGATTGCATAGCTTTTATCGCGGGCTTTGAGCGCGACGACCGAATGTAGAAATTCCGTAACGAGAAAAATTGAGCGTAACGAAAAACAACAATTCCGTAACGAAAAAAACCTAACACTCGTCTAACCATTGTTTCAGTTCGGCAGACTTCGGCATGGTATCCTTCGGTAGACTTCGGCAGACATTAAAGCAGTATTTTTCAGATATTTAGAGGATATCAAGTCTCAAACTTATATTTCTTATTTCACTTACTATAAATCTATAGTTTCAATAATAAAAATTCCTGATAGAATGTGTATAGAAAAGAATCGTCTTAAGATGAAACAAGGCAGGATAATGTATCTTTTGGTGATTGGAACCCGCCCAATGGTGAGGATCGAAAAATTTAAAATGCTTATAACTCGGGATCTAATTTTCGTAGCACGGCCAAATTTTGTTTGGTAATTTATTATGAGACTGTTAATTTTTGGTGACAGGAGACCCCACCACGGTGAGGGTCGAAAAAGTTAAAATGTTTATAACTCGCGGTCTAATTTTCGTAGCGCGGCCAAATTTTGTTTGGTAATTTATTATGAGACAGTGTTAATTTTTGGTGACAGGAGAACCCCCACGGTGAGGGTCGAAAAATTTAAAATGCTTATAACTCGCGATCTAATTTTCATAGCGTGGCCAAATTTTGTTTGGTAATTTATTATGAGACAGTGTTAATTTTTGGTGACAGGACACCCCCCACGGTAAAGGTCGAAAAAGTTACTTTTTCACAGTGTTACTTTTGGTGGAGTGTTAATTTTTGGTGACAGGAGACCCCCCCCCCCCGTGGTGAGGGTCGAAAAATTTAAAATGTTTATAACTCGCGATCTAATTTTCGTAGCGCGGCCAAATTTTGTTTGGTGATTTATTATGAAACAGGGTTAATTTTTGGTGACAGGAAACCCCCCACGGTGAGGGTCGAAAAAGTTAAAATGCTTATAACTCGCGATCTAATTTTCGTAGCGCGGCCAAAATTTGTTTGGTAATTTATTATGAGACAGTGTTAATTTTTGATGACAGGAGATCCCCCATCGGGAGGGTCGAAAATTTTAAATTGCTTATAACTCGCGATCTGATTTTCGTAGTGCGGCCAAATTTTGTTTGGTAATTTATTATGAGACAGTGTTACTTTTGATGACAAGAGACCCCCCCCCCCACGGTGAAAGTCGAAAAATTTAAAATGCTTATAACTCGCGATCTAATTTTCGTAGCGCGGCCAAATTTCGTCTGGTAATTTATTATGAGACAGTGTTACTTTTGGAGACAGGAGATCCCCCATGGTGAGGGTCGAAAAATTTAAAATGCTTATAACTCGCGATCTAATTTTCTTAGTGCGGCCAAATTTTTTTGGGAATTTATTAAGAGACAGTGTTAATTTTTGGTGACAGGAGACCCCCCTCCATGGTGAGGGTCGTAAAATTTAAAATGCTTATAACTCGCGATCTAATTTTCGTAGCGCGGCCAAATTTTGTTTGGTAATTTATTATGAGACAGTGTTACTTTTGGTGACAGGTGACCCCCCCCCCCCCACGTTGATGGTGGAAAAATTTAAAATGCTTATAACTCGCGATCTAATTTTCGTAGCGCGGCCAAATTTTGTTTGGTGATTTATTATGAAACAGTGTTAATTTTTAGTGACAGGAGACTCCCCTCGGTGAAGGTCGAAAAAGTTAAAATGCTTATAACTCGCGATCTAATTTTCGTAGCACGGCCAAATTTTGTTTGGTGATTTATTATGAGACAGTGTTATTTTTGGTGATAGGAAACCCCCCCCACGGTGAGGGTCGAAAAATTTAAAATGCTTATAACTCGCGATCTAATTTTCGTAGCGCGGCCAAATTTTGTTTAGTAATTTATTATGAGACAGTGTTAATTTTTGGTGACAGGAGATCCCCCATGGTGAGGGTCGAAAAATTTAAAATGCTTATAACTCGCAATCTACTTTTCGTATCGCGACCAAATTTTGTTTGGTAATTTATTATGAGACAGTGTTACTTCTGATGACAGGTGACCCATCCCCCACGTTGATGGTGGAAAAATTTTAAATGCTTATAACTCGCGACCTAATTTTCGTAGCGCGGCCAAATTTTGTTTGGTGATTTATTATGAAACAGTGTTAATTTTTGGTTACAGGAGACTCCCCCCTCCCACGGTGAAGGTCTAAAAAGTTAAAATGCTTATAACTCGCGATCTAATTTTCGTAGCGCGCCAAATTTTGTTTGGTAATTTATTATGAGACAGTGTTAATTTTTGGTGACAGGAGACCCTACACGGTGAGGGCCGAAAAATTTAAAATGCTTATAACTCGCGATCTAATTTTCGTAGCGAAGCCAAATTTTGTTTGGTGATTTATTATGAGACAGTGTTAATTTTTGGTAACAGGAGATCCCCCAAGAATAGGGTCGAAAAATTTAAAATGCTTATAACTCGCAATCTACTTTTCGTATCGCGGCCAAATTTTGTTTGGTAATTTATTATGAGAGAGTGCTAATTTTTGGTGACAGGAGACCCCCCGCGGTGAGGGTCGAAAATTAATTTTTGGTTACAGGAGACCCCCCCCCCACGGTGAAGGTCGAAAAATTTTAAATTCTTATAACTCGCGATCTAACTTTCTTAGCGCGGCCATATTTTGTTTGGTAATTTATTATGAAACAGTTTTAATTTTTGGTGACTGGAGACCCCCCACGGTGAGGGTCGAAAAATTTAAAATGTTTATAACTCGCGATCAATTTTCGTAGCGCTGCCAAATTTTGTTTGGTAATTTATTATGAGACAGTTTTAATTTTTGGTGACAGGAGATCCCCCATGGTGAGGATCGAAAAATTTAAAATGCTTATAACTGGCGATCTAATTTTCGTAGTGCGGTAAAATTTTTTTTTGGTAATTTATTATGAAACAGTGTTAATTTTTGGTGACAGGAGACCCCCACGGTGAGGTTCGGAAAATTTAAAATGCTATAACTCGCGATCTAATTTTCGTAGCCCGGCCAAATTTTGTTTGGTAATTTATTAAGGTATCGCATAGCTTTTATCGCGGGCTTTGAGCGCGGCGAAAGAATCTAGAAATTCCGTAACGAGAAAAAATCTTAACACTCCTGCTAACGTCGCTTCAGTTTGACAGAATTCGGCACAGTATCCCTTCGGTAGACTTCGGCAGACATTGACGCGGTATTTTTCAGATATTTTAAGAATATCAAGTCTCAAACTTATGTTTTTATTTCAGCTACCATAAACGTATAGTTTCAGTGATAAAAATTCCTGATTAATCTACATGTATTGTAAGATAATAAAAATATTTTAAACGATATTAACTTCTCATTTATTCAATAAAAGAAAAAAAAAATTGATATCGTTCATCACGCTCAAAAAGTGTAACTTGAATTAATATCAAAGAAAAAAAAAAAAAAAAAAAAAAACTGCATAAATAAAAAATAAGTAAATAATTATAATTGCATAAGTTGATAAAAAATGCAATGCAATAGCTTTACCGCGGCAGTCCCCGAGTGCCACACGTATTTTTTTTTATTAAAAAATTTATATATGTGGTGCATTTAAATAAAGATAATTACATATTTTCCGTAATACAGTTGGATTTTTACTGTTAATAAAATAAAAGCGTTATATTAAAAAAAAAAAGTGGATGTTTTATTATTTTATTATTATTATTATTGGTTTAAAAAATCCTTTTTTGGGTCACGAATTTTTTTAGCCGTTTATTTCACTGTTTACATTCGTAAAGTAACGCAGATTTTAGGAAACTGCGGATTATGGGTGCACGGATTACCGATCCTTGACTGTATGTAGAATTTCAAATTGTTTCCACTTAAATAAACATAAATACATAAACTTTTATATTTATTCAACATTTTAAAAAATATTAATTTGAATAAAAATTAAAAATATTTAAAGTTAAAAAAAAGATGCAACTTTAAATATGTATATATATATATATATATATATATATTTAAAAGTATCTACATATATATATATTTTTTCAAATTTGCTGAATCAAAATTAAAGTAAATTAAAGTCCTTGACTTATAACAATTTAAATAACAGAAATGGTAATCCCATCATGGGGAGAAACGCATTTTCGCAAGAAGTCGTTTCCATAACACCATTGCTTGGAAGATAGATTTTGAAAACAAACAAAAACGTAAAAATTAATATTTCCTGCTCAATCAATATAGAAACATAATTTAACGACATTTTAAGCAAAAGAAAAATAATAATAATACTTTTTTTTTTAATATTTGAAGATATTTGTGCCTCGGAGGACCTTAAGAGCCCACAATAGTCACAGAAAAATTACTCATAAAGACCCGGATGACCATGTAAAGTCTATGGGAGCGTTCTTTTCTAATATCTCGCTCAAATTTTAATATTTTTACATGATTTTTTTTGCATAGGCTAGCTTAGGACGATCTACAACCGGGCTAGTTTTTACTTTTTCAATTTTTGTTTCAGATTTTTTTTAAAAAGATATTTTAACTTTCAAAACCGGTTTAAACCGGTTCTGAAATTGATACTATCATAATATAAAAAATATATGAGCAAAATCGAAAAAGTAAAAACTAGCCCGGTTGTAGATCGTTCTAAGCTAGCCTATGCAAAAAAAATCATGTAAAAACATTAAAATTTGAGCGAGATATTAGAAAAGAACGCTCCCATAGACTTTACATAGTCATCCGGGTCTTTTTGCGTACTTTTTCTGTGACTATTGTGGGCTCTTAAGGGAATCACTTTAAACCACCTTCCTCTAAACTTTCCCACTATAACTTTTTCAAAGTAAAATACTTACAACCATAGTTCCAAATCCAGCTGTTACCATAGTCGTGTTTATATAACCGATTTCATTAATTAGGACACCTCCCAAAGAAGGTCCTATAAAACCCCTATAAAAATAAATCAATAAATGTAAGATTTCTGGTGACTTTTTTACATGAGATGAATACAATTTTATAGAATTTTAATACTTTCTGTGCTTACCCAAAACAAGACGCTGACACCATCACGCCTGATACAACACCATAAGTACCAACATCATCCGGAAATCCTCTTTTCCTGAAAATATAAAGGAGAAATTTAGTAGTAGAATAATAAGTACAGCGCACAAGTGTTGCTGATAATCAATATTATAGGTGTACGGCCATCTTCAACATAGTGTCAAGTCCGTTACCAAATGTCAAGTCTGTTACCGCCAGGGCTAGGGGGGCGCTAAGAGCGGCTCAGCCCCCCTGAAATATTTTGAGACCCCCCCCCCCCTGGAAAAGAGCGCCTGCCCCGGGCACCGTGGTCAAGAGCCGCCAAACTGAGAGAGATTTAAACCGAAATTATCTTACATATTTTTTACATTAAGTAGAAATTGTTGATTCTTTAATTTTTTGTTGTTTGCCTGGGTGTCAATGTTTCCTTTCTTACGATACTTTGTTGTAACCAAATAATGAAGAAAGATAAAGTTTCCATAAATGTTTCTGGAAATGACTCAACACACTTTGTACTAAGATAATTATGACCTACTGAGGCGCAAAATGATTAAGGCCTCACAATAGTAACAGAAAAAGACCCGTATGATAATGTAAAGTCTATGGGAGCGTTCTTTTCAAATATCTCGCTCAAATTTTAATATTTTTTACATGATTTTTTTTTTTTTTTTCATCGGATAGCTGAGGGCGATCTACAACCGGCCTAGTTTTTATTTTTCCGATATTACTTATATATATATATATATATATATACATATATATATATTTATATTAGGTTAGTTTCCATTTCAGAATCGGTTTAACCCGGTTTTGAAATTTATTTATTTACTTATTTTATTTATTTATTTATTTTAAATCTGAAACCAAAATCAAAAAACTAAAAACTAAAAAAAAAAAAAAAAAAATCATGTAAAAATATTAAAATTTGTGCGATATATTTGAAAAGACTTTACATTTTCATCCGGGGTTTTTTTCAATGACTATTGTTGGTCTTAAGCTGGGGTGCCAAAATGAGAAGAACCTTAAACCGAATTATTTCACTTAGATAATAAATAAGAAATTTCGACCCTTTCAGCTGTGTGTCTGTGAATGTTTTGAAGAGATTCGGTGAATGCCATAGTTGCCAATCACTGATGGAGTTTCCTAAGAGTCTAGCTTTCAGTTTACTAATCGAAAAGCCTTGCGTTGGCGACTTGGTGTTACGTTTCTGGTATGAAAATACAGTGCTCAGCAAAAGTTTAGACACTGGGGTTTTTTAACCTTTAAATAAAAAATACGAACACGTGAGTTTTACAAATGGCTATACTTATTTTCAAATATATTTTATACAATGTAGAATAAAAATAATGGATACTATAACTATAAGATAATATTTAATTTAACTGAAAAAAGTAAAATTTGCATATTGCAAAAGTTTAGACATTTTTTGATTTTTAGCCAACTGTTCATGGAAAAATACAAAATTCCAAATTATGATGTCACATGTCTGAAGCATTTAATCATACCTCGATATAGCATCAGTTATTGAAGATACCGTGAGCTATAAATATTTAGTTAGATGAGGTAATTGAAGTAGGAAAGCTGAAATGGAAAGGGAAGACGGTTGCAAAATTTCAGCAGTATTGAATCATCCAAAGTGATCTGTCTATGAAGCATAGTCTAAGGAGGATTCCTTCAAAACAAAACATAAATCTGGAAGACTTTGTGTGACCAGAAAGTGAGATAACAAAAGGATCCATAAACTGACATTTACACGAATAATGATTGCTAGTCACATTAAAATTAAGTCAGAACTTTCTGAGTCGATGGACATGATTCGTAGTTGAATTAAAGAAACAGGTAAATCAATTTACATGAAAATGATAAAATAATCAGCTTTAAAATACCGCTATAAATTGGCGAGAATTCAATTAACTTGCAAACATGCGTCATATGGACCCAAATGGTACGATATGATATTCAGTAACGAAAAAAAAGTGGAATTTGAATGGTCCAAACAAGTGGGCATACTATTGGAATGACTTAAGTAAAGATCCTGGGACTTTATTAAGTCGACAAAAAGAAGGTGACTTTTAAATAATTTGGTCCTCACTTAGCTTTAATGCTCGTGTATAAATGGAGTTATTCATTGGTTGCCAAGCAACACAAGACTTAGTATATACGTTGGAGATTAATGTTTAGTCATTTGGGGAACTTTTGCTGATCTAAAGTATGGATTTTAGCATCTATTCATGTTGCATACAAAAGAACTTCGTTTAACTCTGAAAATACTATTGATCTCAACTGGCCGGCGTGTAGTTCTGATCCAGACCCAATCGAAAACTTTTGTAACATCATATGTCGTAATGTATATGCAAATTTTTGCTATAATTTTCTTTTAATGAGGTTCGAGCTGCTGTTTAACATGTTTGGTACGAAATAGACCCCCAAGTGACGCAGCATTTAGTTTTTTCGATGAAAAGTCACATTCTTGCACTAACTGCAAACAATGCGGGTGCAACTTGATTTTAATTTGTAGTTATTTTTCTGTAAATACACAAATTGACTATACTTTTGCCACAATGTTAATTTTATTTTTTTGTCATTATATTTTATGTAAAAGGTAAAATTGAAAATTTATTGTGTGTGAATAAAGGATAAGTCACAAGTAATATATGACAGAGGAATTACATACATTCGGTACATACTTCTGAAAATAGAAGCGTAATCGATCATTGTGTAAACTTTTGCTGAGCACTGTAACATTTTCATTTCTATGCAAGCTGATTCGCCCGTTAATTTTTCCAAACCAACAGCAAATGATTAAAATCTCTATTTATGGACAAGTAGGTAAGTGTGATCGTAGATAGCACTAAGGCTTTTGTTTAATATTTCTTTCAAAACAACCTTATCCTTTAATCAATAAATCAAAATTGTTAATTTATAATTATTAAATACTTACATACAAGGAAGCATCAACAAATTTTATTTTTAAATAATTATAAAAGGAAATTATTTATTTTTGTCAAATTAAAAATGATCAAATCAAATTATCTATCTATCTACATATATAATAAAGGTCAAACATATCTGCGAGTAATTCATACGCCATATTGTAAAGGCAACACTATTTGAAATTTCGGTTTTCCATTTTTTGCTACTACAAATTTTTAAACTTCTAAACATGGAACATTTTCGATTTTTACATCGTCGTATAGAGAGAAAAAAATGCAGATTTAAATGCAATGTGCCTAAAAACTGTATCTTAATTTGTTTTCGAGATATTATTATTATTATTATTATTATTAATTTGTAGTTTTCAATACAATTTTTATAATCGTGGTTACAGAAGAACACCATTTTTATTAGAAGTAAAGGAAATAAGGAAAATAATTTTTATATCTATTTAAACTTGCGTGCAACAATTAAAAGTAAAAAAAAGAGAACTGATGATACCTTAAAAAACAAAAATTTTAATTAAAATAATACTCTTTTTCAAAATTTTATTATTTTTTGTGTGGCAAGAGGTATTCAGCTGTAAGTACACAGAATTTGAAATCTCTGACTTAGATAGTTTTTGTGTACGGACTCTCTGACGGACAGAGGACAGAGATGAATAGGGTTTCGTCAGGTGAACAAAACCCCAAAAAGAAAAAAAAAATGTGCCTTTTTTTATGAGCTTTCCACTATTTTCAGCAGCGTAAAACGTTATCGCTAAACACTAAAAACTCCTATTTAAATTTACCTTTTTTTAAAATGAAACAATGGCTTAGGTCCCTACTGTTTTTGTCCTCATACTAGTGTGCCCTAGGCGTAGCATGATCGCATTGGAAATACTGAAAAGCCAAATGACAAAAAGAAGGGGGAAAAAACCCCGCTGAAATTAGACCCATAAAATTTCAGATAAAAATGGTCTCTATATTAGATAAAAATATCCCTAATTTTAGATAAAAATGATGGTGGATGGTAGAACTAAAAACTGTAAGGCAATGGAAGTTCAAGTTGATTGAGCAAAACCCAGTTGAAATTGGGTCTATACTATAGAAGCCGAGATAAGAATACGCCTCCTGCATTGAATGTAAAAACTAAAAACTAAAAAGCCGTTAATTTTGATAATTGCGTAAAATAAGTCAATATTTTGGAATATATACTTTTTAACACTTTCCAACGTAGTTGAAAAGTGTTTATGAATTCAGTTTATCTGTCCGTCTGTCTGTATGCCCCTGCTTTAACTCGCGTAAATATAGTCCGGTTGCCATGAAACGGATATATGCTACTAGGGTTTAGTATTGCAAGTTCGATATTGAATAGGAAGTGTAAATGATTTACAGTTCCTTTACAGGGCTACTCAAAAGAACTCCATTACATTATGGTCTATAGGGAAAAACCTTTTGTATATTGATGTTATTATAGTATTTTAAACATACTGAAAATTATGTGTGTCACTGAAGTGTTATACAAGGTCTGTACAGGCCGGGTTTGGCCAGATGTCCGTACGCTGTTCATAAAATATGAATAATTTTCATTGAATTTGACTTCCAGAGAATAAGTATAAATGTGCGTCTCGAGTCGCTACCAATTTGACAACATATATGAAGATTTGTAACAAGTCCTGCGAGATGATGAAATCGGCATCAGATTGTTACATGGTGTCTAAGTTCGGCCTTAATTAGTGGTAAACAGAGATCAGGTTAGCTTTTTTTTTGTTACATAGTCGGAACTGGTCTTAATTGTACTCATCATAATGCAGGGTAAACAATATATGCTTCGTCAAAATATTAATAGCGATAATGAATCTGGAAATCTACTTTAAGATCGTTTTCAAATTCACTGCTCAACAATATTAAACTTTGACACTTTTCTGACTAATTTTTAACAGTAAAGACATAAAATTGACAGCCGGACTATTGTAGAATTTTAGCATTTGTTAGCATTTGTTCTTTCATTTGTTGATGCTTAAATTTTAAGTCGGTTGCCTGCATGTCATATAGTCTCAAATCCATCGATTTTCGGAAATTAAATATAGGGTTCGATCAAAAAAAGATCTCTTTTTAGTTCGGTTTTTAATAAATATTCGTTTCTCTACGATTTCTTTTCGGTAACTTTTCCATTGTCGCCGTCAGTGTTTTGGGAAATTTAAGAAAAATTACCGAACGATTTTTAAAAATTCTATACACATGTGTAAAATATTTTTCAACATATGCTCTGAAACTTATAAATCGATATCGTTATTAGTTTTCTTAATTTTCGCTGATTAGTGAAAATTTTTAATTTCTTTCATGTCGACTGTGGAATCAGGTTCAGATAGGCGCAAAGTTTTGCCATTTTATGAAAAAAAAATCATGCTTGTTATGAGTTTCAAATTAATATTCTCAGCTAATTATCAAAAAATTAAAAATCTGAGTCTCATGTACTTCAGGACTTGCCTTTGACTATCCTCACAGGATTTCCAAATGGCCCGCGAACTGAACACCAATATTTTGAAACAGAAGATTTCATAATAGGTTTCTATAGCATTTGTGCTAAAACTAATCTCCAAAAACGATTTCTGCACAATTTGCAAGAAAAATATAAAACAAAAATTTTTCTAAGAAAATATTGATGTTCAGTTGGGAGGTCTGTAGTCGTTGAGCCAGGAGCTTGTGTGGTTTCATATCTGGGGACTTGATAAACTATACATTTTTGGATTCACCACAACAACAGGACCTCATTTATCCATGATACTTTCAAAACGAGAGTAGCTTTTGGGCGCCATATTGGAAAATGGCCGCCGTCGTTGAGTTAAGCGGTTGTGTGTTTTCATATCAGTGTACATGGTAAATCATACATTTTTAGATTCATCAGAACATCAGCATCTCATTTGTCCATGATACATTCAATACTAGCGTAGTTTATGGACGCCATATTGGAAAATGGTTACCGTCGTTGAGGCAGGGACTCTTGTGATTTCATGTAAACGGACTTGTTAAACCACACTATTTTCGATTCACGACAACATCAAAATGATATTTATGCATGATATTTTCAAAATAAGAGCAGCTAATGGACGTCATTTTGAAAAATGGCTGCCGCCGTTGAGTCAGGGGCTCGTGTGGTGTCATGTCAGAGGACTTGTTAAATCGTACACATACATTTTTTGAGTCACCCCAGCATCATAATGATATTTATCCATATTTACAAAACTAACGTAGTTTATGGGCACCATATTGGAAAATTGCAACCGTTGTTGAGCCAGGGCTCGTATTTTCATGTCAGTGGACTTTGTAAATCATACATTTTTGAATTCGCCACAATATCAGCCACAAAATGACATTTATCTATGGTGTTTTCAAAAACAGAGTAACCAATGGACGCCATATTGAAAAATTCTGCCGATAAGCACAGTGATAGAAAAGATTTTCTTGATTTTACATGCTGTAAAATTAACAGGACGATTAAAGAGACAATAAATAAAGACACGCAGGGATTAAAAGCTACAACAAAGTTTAGTCAAAGACAGGCCACAGTTAAAAGATATTTTTGATATCAAGACACAATTTCTTCACATGATTCGTGAAAGAACCAAAATCAGTTCTTCAGAAAAATCTATTCTACATCCAGATCAGTCTTTGAGCAAGATCCAGAAAGACGAACATGATATCTTATATTTACAGAACATGGTTATGAATGAATAGACAAATATAGGCAGGCTAACAGAATCAACTAAAACAATTACAAATCCAGAAATTGCCGAAGACATGATCAAAGCTCATGAGATGACTGAAGAAATTTACCAAACTTTCAAGAGAGAATAACAGTCTAAAGACTCAAAGGCAGAAGGATTTTTCAAACCTCCAATAAGCTAAACACATTTTGTGACTTGAAAAAGAAAGATATTTTGAAATTAAATAAATCAGAGTTTGTTGCCACGACAAAAGGAAATCTGTTTTCTCAGATGACGATGTGTGCAGAGCGAAGAAATTTTGATATAACAACTGTGTTTTCCTACCACCTAGGCGTTCTTCAGTAATCCTTAGCAACACTTGATAACCATCAATGCGAAAAACTGAAAAATCAAACTGACGGATGTTATGACGAAATTGCGAGTGCTGAAAGAAAGCAAATGATGGTGTTGTTAATATAAATGACAGGATGTGCTTTGTTCAAAGGTATTATAGGAGCTAAAATCATTTGGCCAACTAGCAAAGAATCTGTTCTTTTAATAATACAAGTTTATATGTCCTCGCAAAGGATAGATTTTGTATTTGATACATACAGGCAGTTGTCAATAAAAATAAATGAATGAAAAATATGAACTGTTGGTGATGTTACAAAGGTTATATTATCCTGGACAAAGAGTACGAAAATGGAAGCAGATTTTATCTGATGAGCAGAACAAGAAAAAACTTATGCATTTCATTTCTCAAGAATCGCAAAATGAACATTATCTGAAATAGATGAATACACAAGTGCTGTACGTTATCTACGGAGTACATTACAAATTTAAGATGTAACTAGTTGAAGAATCCACTAAATTGACCTGCTTCCAAGAAGCGGTGATACACAACTCATATTTTGCATACACCATGCTTTAGCGTCTGGATTTATAAATATTATCA
Organism: Maratus speculifer; assembly: GCA_964019185.1. Taxonomy (NCBI): domain Eukaryota; kingdom Metazoa; phylum Arthropoda; class Arachnida; order Araneae; family Salticidae; genus Maratus; species Maratus speculifer. The sequence goes on from OZ025303.1 coordinate 63,959,600, forward strand.
TTATCTCAAAACTGTTTTCTTTAGAAACGATTTGAAAAAGTAGGAAGGATTAATATTTGTAAAATTTGGATCCAATGACAGGGTTAAAAAAATACTACAATTTGAGTGAGATGCATGGATTTCTATGCGAAGACATAATAATGCATCCCTTGAAACACATTCACAGTCACTGCAATAAGTGCTTTTGCAGAGAAGGGAAAATGATAAATCAGAACACAAATTTCGAGATTTCGAGATGCACTTAAGGCGTTTGATACTGAAGCTGATTTATAAGAGGAAACAAAGAAACAGCTTGAGTCGTAATTTTATCATTTCTATTATGGAAAGCAAAAATGTTCAAACATCAAAGAATTGAGCTATATTCTATATATTTTTCTCTAAAACAAAAAGTCTGTGGAGTAGCATTGCTTTTTTTCATGTTGTAATGCACTCTACTTATAGGTAATGCAAGGCAATTACCACGGTCTTGTTCGGAAAAGTGCCTACAGGCTGATCCTGATCTGCCATTTCCAGATGAATATAGTTGGAGTTTTAGAACATATAGTGAGGGAAAAAGCTTTCTAAAGATCCAGTTGAATGGCATTCCTCTTGCTCCGGAAGCTGCTTTGGAACTGGTATCATACTTTTGTTCAAGAACACGTGCAACACTACCCCCCCCCATGTGTGTGTCGATTTAATAACCTAATATACAAGCATATGCATAACATAGAACTGTTCTATGGCGATTACAGTTATTTGGATACAGGAATGTGAACCAATCATGATAGAAGTGCAGAAGACTAAGATTTCTGTTATTTATTAACCCGTTTGAGACCTGAATCTTTTACAAGAATTTAGAAGAATTAGTTTAGCAAACAAGAGAATGTCTTAATTAGATAAGGAAAATTTTACTTTTTTTATGGTATCAAAAACAAGCGATGGAAGCATATTTTGAAGTTGCATATGCGCACCCGTGATCCCGAAAGGGTTAATTCCTAACAGACTAAGTACATTAGTTTCACCAATTGCTGTGTCTTATCCACATGAAAACAATATGCATTAAAATGCAAAACAATATTTCGAATCACTTTCATCGGAAATGTCTTTTGATTGGTTTATCCAATTGAAAATGTTAATAATCATATTGAAATAAAATCTTAACAAATATATAATTTGCATAACATTAAATGTTCAATAATATTTGTTCTTTGCATTTTTTTTCATTGAAATTTAATTATGTGGTAATGGTTAAAAAAATCGTTTGTATCTATGTGCGATAGAGGGCGCTCATTTTTTCAATATGGCGCCCATAAGTTAACCACAAATTTAATAGTATCATCATAAAATGAGCTCCTAGACCACTGTGAATCCAAAAAGATACATATCATATTTTCAAAAGTAAATATTTTTTTCTATTTTGCCTGAAACAAAACTAATGTGAAATAATTAAAAATGGCATTTTTCAAGTTTGTACTTTTTTCTTTAACAATTCTTAACTTTTAATAATTTAAAGACAAGAAATAGTCGGGAAAAAATTCATTATGCAGAAAAACGAAATGTACTGTTTTACTGCTCGTCAGTTATTTAAAAGAATGCTTTTCTAAGTTGTAGATTAAGTCTTTTTTAGAAATTTACCTCTCACAACTTCAAGCTCTTTATCGTCTTAGAGAGCCTGTCAAAAAATCTGTATTCTGGGCCCAGGCCGGATCAACACCGAGACGTTACTTTTTTCTGAACACTCGTCTATCCGGGCCTAATGTATTTTTCATACCGGAGAAGACTGCTTCTTCTTCCTAGGTCTGCACTGCATGTAATTTTCAATCCCGGTCTCGAACAATCCGTATTAAAATTACTCTCTCAGATTGACCTAATACGTGCCTGAAATAAGAAAGCCCCACCAGTAGCCGAGAGGTTATGACCTCTGAACTGGTAGACGGCATGTACTGGGTTCGAACCCAATCTTGGTCGTCGGCGTAACTTTTCGGAATTTTCCGTGGTTTTCTTCGAACCTTGGATGTTCTTGCGAGAATACGGGTTAGGTTCCCTTACAAAGACCCGCGCGGAGGGCACACCATCCTTTTTGGGCCTGTACGCCGCATGTAGATAATCGGCCGTCATAAAATAAAACCTGAAATAAGTAAAATTTGGTTCAATCAAAGTTTTTACAAAAATCACATAGATTCTAAAACGTTTTTATTTTATAAAGAAAAAAAAACTTTAAAATTTATTTTTTTAAAAAAGAATAGTATATTTAAATGCTAAAAAATTAAACACAATAAAACCACAGAAAAAAGCTCTCCCTATGACGGAATTCTTCTAAAACGGAAAATGTGTTGATCCATGCAAAATAAATACAATAATACTTGGGGAAAAAATAAACTCCACTTAACCCTCCAAGGAAGAGCATTTGTCTATAACGTACTTTTTCTTTCCTATGTGATTCCGTCTTAAAAGGTTTTACTGTATAACATTTTTCAAAGTCTCCAACGCACGGAATATGGATTAGCGATATTCAAATATAAGTGAAACATTTACATATAAACAACGATTCATTGATAAAATAAGTATATCACAGCCTTTGGCGCTTCTTTAATAATTAAAAGTATAAATATAAAAAACGAAAAGCTATAATAAGTATTTTTGGCAAGAACTCCTCCACACCAAAGAATTTTTAACCACACCGAAGTAAAAATCTATGTAGATATTCACGGCTGAGCCGGGCTATGATTTAAACTTTTTTCTAGGCCAGTCTGGGTTATGATTTTAACATTTTTCCATGCCGGACAGAATTTTTTTCCCTATGGGTCGGTTTGGGACCGGGCATAGATATTTCGATCCATGCAGACCTCCAGTGCTGACGATCAACATAATTTGAAAACAAGTTTGATTTAAATCAATATGCTGCTTTAGTATGTCCAAATAAGAGGTACTGTCTTAAATCGACAGTTAATAACAGATAATTTTTGGACGATCCCTAATTTGCTTAGAAAATGAGTAAAAAACTCTTAGCTCACAAGCATGGTAAAGTGGTGTAAGTCACGAATTTTGGAGAATTTTGGATTTTAAAATCTCTGCAGGTTTTCAGATACGGAGATGAAATTATTTTTTGTTCAATTTCGAAATGGATAAGGAATAATTTCCCAATTGGGAATTTTGTTCTACTGGGGCCGTATAAAAATTTAATTTTCGTATTTTTTCAAATAGCCCCCTTATGAAGTTGCAACTTATCGTATCAGAAATTTCACCTTTTATTATGATTTTTTGCAATTGGAAGTATGGGTCTAGAGGCAATATTTAAGGAGATAGCCTATTGTTTCGATATTTATGACTCACCCTGTATAAATATTATATAAATATATAAATATTTATAATATTTAATAATAAATAATCTACTCAAACTTAAAATCCGACTAAAGCTCCTTTTTTTTTCTTTAATTCAGCATAATCTATTATTTATTTTCCTAAAAAGAACTAAAATGTATTACTTAAATGTCAATATCTTATTTCGAAATATTAAAATCATTCCATTAATCCATTTCCCCCTTTTAAAATAAAAAACATTTATCAAAAGCTTTAATTTTGTCTTATTTATTTATTTAATTATCGTCTGCTGGCAGGTCCAAATCAGTCCGCATGTGGGCTGTTTACCCCGGCATACTACGGCGTTAGATAAAGAGTTATAGCAACATACTCCGGAACCTAATCCAATGGAAAGGCTAGAAGTTTTATACGACTATCATCGGATGAATATTATCGGGTTTTTAATTCCGTGCGTAAGCAGCTAGGCGGGGCCGATTTCTCTGAAAATTCTGTACTATCTACTTTCTGTTATACAGGAAGTAACTTGTAGTAAATCTCAACAACGTATATCAATTTCATAAAATGTGAAATAGTTTAATGTAAATGAAATACGTCCCAAAACAATTTTTACCCATATGCCATTATGTAGTGGAATATTTTTAATAACAAATATTTTTTGCATCACAGACTGTACAGAATGTACATTTTAGTATATGCTTCATAAATTCATGTCAAATCTATTATATTCGAAAGAGTGTAGCATTATTAAAAAGTACAAAACTATTTTTTCCTATTGACTGTAATGTAATGTAATACTTTTGATTGCATCTGTAATTAAACAATACATCCAATTTTCATAAAATTTGAAATGATTCGACAAAAATATCTAATAATAATAATTATGTATTTTAAATTTCAAAGGATTCGGTTAAATAGCTTTTGAGTTATTATATGCGGACAGACGGACGACTATAGGTGCTACGTATCTATATTATAAAGGCCAAACGTATCTGTGCGTAACGCATACGTCATTTTGCGAATGGCAACACTTTGAAATAAGATTTCGGTATTGAAGTTTTTGCTACTACAAATTTTTTAAACTTTTGAACATCGCATGTTCAAAAGTGTAAAGGGAAAAAATGTACTTTTAAATGCAATTTATTTGAAAATTGTATCTTAATTTATTTTTGAAATATTAATTTTTTTGTAGTTTTTAATACCGCTTTTCTAATTGTGGCAACAGGAGTACTCCATTTTTATAAAAAGCAAAGGAAAAAAGGAAAAAAATTGATTACTATATCTTTATGTTGCCATTTGCTCATTAAAAAGAAAAAAATGAAATTTAAATATCTTCTGTTATAAAACCCGGTGAATTTTGATTTCATTTACAAAATTTGATTTACACGTAAAAGAACATCAACAGTTTAATATCTGTTTCAGCTAATAATATTAAGACTTCAAGTATTGAATTAAAAATGATCCAATTAAAATACCAATTTTTTTGAAAAGGTGAATACAGATACGAAATATGCATTTGTAAATTTTGATATGGTGAAAATGATGCCGAGTTTAGATTTCACGTTGAAAAAATTGTATGACTGAGTCAAAATGGAATAAATTTTGCTTTTTTTTTCAGTTTGGAATACTAGCATAAGAACTTTAATTGATAACTTTATCATAATAACAAATTTATTATTTTTTACGGCTTACATTTACGATTAAAATTTACTTTTAACAGTTTTTACAATTGCGTTTTGTAGAAAAGTATTTTGCTAACTTTACGTTAAATAGGATTTGTTTAAGAGTTAGACTTACCAATATAAGGTGCATTTTTACTATAACTAATTTTATAGGTTTATTATAAATCAATGAAATAGTTCTTTTTAAACATTTTCTTTCGTCAAAATTTGACGGGTTCTACCTTGTTTACATAATTACGAACACACACACAAAAAAAAGAAAGAAATTTGTATGAATGGAGACTAAGAGACAGCAGAACGATTGCGAGTTATATGTTATATGAAAACAGAGCCGTCCTTAGCAAAGGCGAGGCCGGGTGCGAGAATTTTTGCGAGGCCTTTTTCTTCATGTCGAATCAGGGCCATAATTAGGGGGCGCCAGAGTTGGTTAGCCTCCTTAAAACATTTTGAGCCTCCCTTGGAAAAGATTCCAAACTTATTAAAGAAATTTCTGTTTCGAAAAGACAAATAAAATTTTGTTAAAAGATTGAATTAAGTTTTGAGGCCTGCAGAAGTACAGAATTGTAGCATTTGTACAAAAAATGCAAATAAGTGTTTCGAGACTTGCACATCCTATTTGTACATATGAAGCTAATAGGATGTATAATTTTTCACTAATTATACACTCAAATACTATCTCATACTATCTCATTCTGCATCCTATTCTTTTATTAGCATAAAATGAAAAGCAACAAATACAAACTCTTACAAATCATTTAATAAGAAACATACAGCCTAAAATGTATTTGCATTTGTATTTGCCAGAGGGAGAGAATGTGAGCCCTACCCCTTACATTATCCTCCCTCCCCCAATTTGCACTTCTGGCTACATTCTTGTATCACTTCGACCAGGTTAACATTAATTTTTATGGTTTGAGTAAACTCTATTAGCATCACTCTTCTATTTGCCTCTCAGAATTCTTTTTCGGGAACTGTGTAAATGGAGAGACTTGACATTTTTCATACATATAGCTGAATACCTCCAATCACATTCAAATCATAAAATTTTTGAAAACGCTTACATAATCTTAATTAAATAGATTAATTTAATCCCATCCGACTATTTCTGCGCCTTAAATTTTAAAACAAAACCTTAGTTTTTTTTTTTTTTTAAACCTAGAAGATTAGGTGGCTCAGAGGTAGCACATTTGCTTGCTATTGAAAAGGTTCCTGGTTCAAAGCTGGGCATGGAAGTTTGAAAATTTTCCCCCAGAACAGATTTATTCTAATAGATTCTTTGTCATTTTAAGCTCAAATTTAATGAAAAATATTTTAGCAATTAGTAGTAATTAATAGTACAGAGCCTATTATCAGAATATTCCAATTATACTAACAGCCTATTTCACCGAAAAAAAAATGTTAACCGAACTTCCAGCTTTCCGAACAGCCTATTTCCCAGAAAATGAAATTTTAACCGAACTCCCAATTATCCTTTGACTTGGAATAGAACTTTAAAAAATAGAAAAAAAACTGATAGTGATAATGAATCAGAAAATGAGAAATGTAAAACAATAACAGAAATGGGAAGAATCCTAAGCTATGAAGAAACGGAAACTAACGAGTGGTTAAATAATGAAATACATGACCCTCGATATTAGATTTTAAATGATGATGAGATTGTGAATGAAAATTATGATGAAAAAGAATTTGAAGAAAAGTAAAACAAATGCTCTGAAATCAATCCAGATCTATCACATAACGAAGTCTTCGAACTTTGGAAACAGCTATGGAATGGCTCGAATGGCAGAAGATTGTTGATGCTATTCAACTAATGTATTTAAGAAGAATTCGAGATGTGGCAGTATTGAAAAGAACAACTTCTTTGAAGCAAGCAGTAATAAAAAGCTTCTTTACTTAAATTATAATCTCTGGAGTTCAGAAAATGATAAAAAGAGAGAAAAAAAACATGATAATAATACAAATTAAAAAGACAAAACAATTTTTAAGCGCGCCAAAAGTAACTGGTGTTATCAGTCCTAAGTTAGGATAACGTATAAGTTTTTACTTTTTAGTATAGCCAAGAAGCCAGGAACATGCCTTAAATTGCCTGTTTTTTTCCGAACTTTTGTTTATCGGAACTGGGGTCCGTCCCAACTTGTTCCGATAATTGGTGCTAACCGATAATTGTACTCTTTTTAATTCAAAAAATTTTTTTTCCAAAAATTCCGAAAATTTAAATTTTGATCAAACTTTCGCTAAATGTTAACCCCTAGGGGACGAGTGACCGATGCATATGTCCAACATAAGCTGCTCAGATTCCTTCGTTGTTCCCACCGGTTATTTTTAATTACAAAGTTTACCTTATTTAATTTTAATTAAAGCATTTTCGCAACAGCAGAAAATTTTCTGTTAAAAAAAGTTACATTTTTGAAATTTTGGAATTTTAAAAATCGGTTTAACGAATTGTTTTACTTTAAGAAAATTTTAAATTCTGCTTTAAAATCCACTAATTTCTTGAGAATTTTCAGCAATTTAAATTAAATAAATTTCTTTTTAATTTATTATTTTTATTTATTTATGCTGAACTTAGGCAATTAATGTTTGAATTCTAAATGAATTCACTATTATAAGCGTTATTTAAAAAAGACGACTTGGTCATAGTAGCTTCCAGCTCTCTTCGGTCGCAGTTTAAATTCAGACATTTTTCTTCAGAAGGGATTTCTTAGGTTCTGGAGGACATCTAATTGCTGCGGGAAGAAATCCCCCCCCCCTTCCCTGTTCTTTCTCCGAATTCAACACTGATTTACAGCTCATATTCAAAATATTAGAATAATTACCTTTTTTTTAGAAATTGAAAATATCGTTTGGTAATTTAATGTCTTTTAATGAAAATATGCAAACGATATTTTTATTAAGAACTTCTTGTTGATTAAACTTACTTGTTATCTTAAATTTAATACCATTTTTGAAAAGATTAATTGCAAAAAAAATTATTTTGAAAAGTCAAAATATTAGAATATTTATTCAAGTGGTTCAAAATATTAGAATATTTCATATTAATTCTCCTTTAATTATTACCAATTCTTAACTGGTGGCATCATTGATTAAATTCTGACTATTTTATTTAAAATCAGTATTCTTTTTTGCAGTTTGTTTCTTTTTCGTCTTAAAATGGGCCGTGTGAGTGATATTCCTGAATCTACTAAACTTCGTATGGTTGATTTGTATCGGCACGGTAAAAATCAATGTTTTATAGCGAATTATTTACATTGTTCGCAATCGAGCGTTAGTAAAATACTAACACAATATTCAAAAATCGGAAAATTTCAAAATAATCGCCGAAATGGTGGCCGAAAACCAAAAACATCTGCTAGAGATGACAGGAAACTGAAGCGTATAGTTAAGAAAAACCGTTTTAAAAGAGCGCGATTCTTGCACCGAAAATGGAAAGAAGAAGGAGTTGAAGTTTCTACATCGACAACATTAAGACGTCTCCATAAATTTAAATTTGAATCTCGTGTACCGAAAACAAAACCTCTCATGACTGCAAGACAAAAGCGTATAAGATTGAATTGGTGTAAATCAAGACGTTTATGGAGCAATGAAGATTGGAAAAATATATTATTTAGTGATGAAAGTATGTTTTGTGTTTCATATGGTAATCAAGGTATTCGAGTTTGGAGAATGAAGCAAGAAGCATTTGATAAAGAATGCCTTAACCCATTAACGCCCAGCGTCCTCGTTTGAGGACAGTTACAAAAAAAGCAAGAAAGCGGGTTTCCCACCAGTAAAGGGGAAGATAAATATAAACCTTATTTCAAGAGACAGAATCCTCGATAAATTTAGATAAAAGTTAATTTGCTTTTAAAAGTGGTGGGAAACACAAAATTTAAATTTTAGCGAAGAAAATAATTCGGGCGTTAATGGGTTAAACGTTCCGTAAAATTTGCTGCTAGTGTCATGGTTTGGGGTTGTATGAGTGCAGAAGGACCTGGAAAGTTATGCATCGTCTACGAAAAGGTTAACTCTCTGATATATCAAGAAATTTTAGAATATTACATGATTCCATCATCAGAAGATTTATTTGAAGATGATTTCATCTTTCAACAAGATTAAGCGTCCCCGCATACCTCGGTGTCAACTAAGAATTGGTTCCGCCAACGCAACATTAAGGTACTTCCTTGGCCACCAAATTCACCAGATCTTAATCCCATCGAAAACTTATGGTGTATAATGAAGAAAAAACTTCAAGAAAATCCTCCTTCAAGTAAAACTGAGTTAGTAGCACGTATAAAGTCTATTTGGGCTAATATTGATAGAAATGTTTGTAAACACCTTGTATATAGTATGCAAGATCGATTGTACGCTGTTATGAAAGCTAAAGGGGATGCTACAAAATATTAACTACCATTTACTTCATATTCATAAGGTAATATTGTTGCGAAAAATAAAATATTCTAATATTTTGAACCAATCTAAATTTTATTCTAATATTCTGGTGTGTTTTAGGAAGCTGTATACCTAATTTATTGTGCTGTATTTTATATTTTATAAATGTTAAAATCTTATCTAAACATTCCAGATTTAATTTATAAAAAATTTAATTGCATTTACTTAGTATAAAAAAACACACACGGACATTCGCGCAAGCGCCCTGTGCCGCCTAAACGGAGCAGCACACTCAGGCACGGTAGAAAGAGTGGGAGATACTAGTTCCTCTCCCTTCCCCTCGATCTTACGCTTTTTCGATCAGCATCACGTGACCCTGACGCGAGTTTGGAAGTTATTACCCATACAAAAAGTGCTCAGCGCCGCTAAAGAAGTTTTCACTTCAAAAATAAATAAATGACAAATAATTTTTTCTTATTACTTTTTCTCAATTATTCTAATATTTTGAATATGAGCTGTATATGCATTATCTGAATTTTTATGACAAAATACGGAGCGATTAATTATTTAATGTGGCTGATGATTATGATTTTCATATTAACCATGTAAGACATAAAAATATAGTATTTCCACCTTTCTAAATACGATTATTTATGCTAAAAGGAGTCTAACAAATACTCTCACAATTTTCATTAATAATTGAAAAAACTAAAATACCTAAGCTCATAAAATAACGGCATCCAGAATATTGAATGAGTTTAATTCAAGGGATACTAAAATAAAATTTATTACTTATTGTTGCATCAGCACTGACTACTGAATTGACGCCAAATTGTCTACAATGAAGGGAAGGGAGTGATGCTGGGAGGGGAAGCTCAGAACTGCTACCTAATCGAGGCTTGTTTTGTGTTTCTGTTACAACAATTTTATTCCACATATTCTGCAAAAATGTCGCAACATGTTCACGAAACTAAACTATGTAGACTAGACGACTACGGGGAATATGTTTTGTAGTCGAATATATCCGAGCCTAAGTTTTTATTAATAAAAGTTTTACATTTTATAAATAACCATTTTAAATATCTAAATTTAATAGTGAAATAAATAGCTTGCAGCAATTAAAAAAATGCTTAGATGTTTTTAAAATTGATTTTTTTTCTTTTTTACCCGAGGGCGAGGCCTTTCCAGGCGCGAGGCCCTGTGCGTTCGCACCTGCCGCACACCACTAAGGACGGCTCTGTATGAAAATAGCTTGCAACAAAAATGTCAGAAAATTGCTAAAATGAAAATGCAGATACTTATTCTGTACGTTAAGATACCATTTATAGAGTCTAGTATTGGTAATAATTTAATATTAGTAAAATCTAATTAGGGTAGTAATAAATTAGTCTGGTGAGTAATAATCTAGTTTTAGTAATAAAAAAATAATATGTATATATTTCATGTTTTTCATTGTTTTTGAAATGTAAATTAAATTAAATTAAATTTAAAAAATCCTAAAAAAAATGTCAAAAAATGAACTTGTTGTGTCCCCATAAATCAACAAATTATATACATAAAAAATAATTTTTGATTTTTTTCGCTCTTTGCTCTTTCTTAGTTAGCAGTTTAATATAAATTCATATCTGGGTACTACTTGGTTATCACGTCGACCAATTTCGCCAAAAGATACAAATCGCCAAACTATTAGCAAAATTATATAAACAAACAACTTTTCATTTAAATAACGCCAAAATACATAAATTAATAGAACATTAATAAAAGTAAAAACAAAAAGTCGAATTGAAATTTATTTGATGGGATAATAACCATGTACATTGGGCTTAATGTCAAGTGTATGTGGTTTTTTAGATCATCCATTATTGGCATTTAATCTTGTAGTTTGGCGGTAGATTTTTTGTCGACGGTATAATCAAGTAGTATCCATAACTGAACTTTAGAAACATATAAAATTAAACCCTGATATCTGAAGAGGTTAAGCCCGTAATTCCAGTACAGATACTTACACAGTATGTTTCAAGGCATGAGTAAGACTACACACGATGAGGAAGGCATCTGCCATACCTAGGAGCACCTGCGATAATATCACTACCCAGAGGACTCTATCAGAGAGAAAACAAATATTATACCCTGTTCGCACTGGGATAGTTGAGTCACTTAAATTTTTTGAAGCGGGACACCCGGAATTAGGCTTCACCTGTTCGCATTTACTAAACATTGTAAGTGACTTAACTTGGCCAAACTGGCATCTGAGCATGCGCAAAAGTTCTGAAATTTGTAGCTGCAACTTTTAACTTTTTTATTTACACAGTAATTATCCTGCCTTATTTCAACTAAAAAATTAATTTCTTTTGAGGGAGGAAATAACAGGTTCAACGTTTTCCATTTTCGACCTTTGATTACAAAAATACCCCACAAACACACGTGTTAAGCAACTGGAGTAAACAAATAACAACTTGAAACAGTTTATAATTATTTGTATGATTCAAATTCATTAATTTAATAATCAGAATTAAATATTCTAAATTCAGAAATAATAATTAAATATTCAGAAGGCAGATTTCCACTCAACTCATAGTTAAGAGAGCAAGCTCACTTAAGCAAGTTTCAGAAACTTGCTCAAGCAAGAATCTTGATTCCGGGTACGACCGCTTCAAGAAACTTCAAGTTAAGTGACTTAACTTTCTCAGTGCGAACAGGATATTACTGTAAAAAAAAGTAAAATATAAAACAAAATTGTAATTTAACAAACTACAACAATTTACGACTATTTGGAAAATGATATTTTCAAAAACTAAAATTTTAAAGACTTATAAATAAATTCTACTATATTTAAATTAACAATAATAATAAACATCCTTTTTAGGATGATCATAACGCGCATTAAACATTAATATTCCTCGACCAATGACAAATAATAATAATAATAACAAAAACAATAAATAAATAAATAAAAAATTGTCATTTAACAAATTACAACGACTTTGGAAAATTATATTTCAAAACACTCAAATTTTAAAGACTTATAAATAAATTCTATAATTAAATTAATAATAAAAATCATCATCATTTTTAGGATGATTATAAAGAGTCATATATTACGTGCGCCGTGCATTAAACCTTAACATTCCTAGACCAACGATTAAAGAAAAAAAAATAGATTAAAGATAGACAATTTTAACTGTTTAAGATGTGCATTTTTATTGGATGAGTTAACCTGACTGACTTCTGAACGCTTCATATTACATACGACATGGATTAAACATTAATATTCTTAGATCCATTAGAAACAAATTTTAAATGTAATTTCAGTTTAACCATTTTCAGAACTGAAAAAATTTTAAACTTCCAAATATTGTCAATTTAAAATTTTTACACCTTTGCGCAGAGAAAAAAAATGTACTTTTTAATGAAATTTGTTTGAAATCTCTATCAGAATTTGTTTTTAATTTTTTATTACTCTTTTGGTCATCGTGACAAGAGATGTATTAAATTTTTGGACATTCAACTTGGACCAATCAGGAAAAGAATAAAACTGAATAAGTTGCAAAATTCAACCAATAAAAAGAACTAGATATACTTTAGATTTTCCAATTCTCTATCGAGAACAACAACTATTTTTTCCAAATAGTTAAAAAAAAAACAATAGTTTATAGCTATACAACTTTAACTATTTAAAATATGCATTTTTATACGATGAAGTTTGACTGACTCCTGAACGCCTCATATTACGTACGACATGGATTGAACATTAATATTCCTGGACCCATCATAAACAAATTTAAAATAAAACTAGGGGGGCCCCGCCCCCCTGCTCGCTATGCTCGCCAACCCCCCGCGTAATCGCTTCGCGATTCCAAATTATTGGCTACCCCTGCTTGCTGCGCTCGCCAATACCCCATGGTATGAATAAGCAGTTGCAGACCTTTCAAATGATGTGTCACAAGACTGGTGTTGTAAAGAAATTAAAAATGTGCCCCCCTGGGGGGGGCAGAGTGGGAGGCGACACAAAAGACATCCATAATATGAATAAGCAGCTGCAGACCTCTCAAATGATGTGTCATACGACTGGTGTTGTAAAGAAATTAAAAATGTGCCCCCCTGGGGGGGCAGAGTGGGGGTTACACACAAGACATCCATAAAATGAATAAACAGTTGCAGACCTTTCAAATGATGTGTCACACAATTTGTGTTGCAAAGAAATTACAAAATGCGCCCCCTCTGAGGGCAGAGGGGGGGGGGTTACACACAAGATATCCATAATATGAATAAGCAGTTGCAGACCTCTCAAATGATGTGTCACACAATTGGTGTTGTTAAGAAATTAAAAATGTACCCCCCCCCCCCGGGGGCAGAGTGGGGGATGACACACAACACATCCATAATATGAATAAGCAGTTGCAGACCTTTCAAATGATGTGTCACACAACTGGTGTTGTAAAGAAATTAAAAATGTGACCCCCCCCCCCTATGGGGAGAGCAGAGTGTGGGGGTGACACACAAGACATCCATAATATGAATAAGCAGTTGCAGACCTTTCAAATCTTGTGTAACACGACTGGTGTTGTAAAGAAATTAAAAATGTGTTCCCCCTGGGGAGCAGAATGGGGGATAACACACAAGATATCCATTATATGAATAAGCAGTTGCAAACCTCTCAAATGATGTATCAAACGACTGGTGTTGTAAAGAAATTAAAAATTTGGCGAAATATTACAGTTATCGCCAAGTTGGCGTCACTTTTGACAACTAATTTTGTTCGCCAAATTTGGCGATATATCGCCAAGTTGGCGACAAACTTGGCGATTGTTGGCGATGGTAACCTTTCCTCTCTTTATGGTAACCCATACGGCGATGCATAGACGGAGTCCTTTCCTGATTGGTCTATTCGACTCATGGAAGGAGTGGACAACCCGGATTCGTTAGTTCCGGAAATCTTCCACATCAGCATCATTCCAAGAGTCATTCCTTTTAAGGTTAGTTTTTTTTTACTATAGAAGGATTTCAGTTTAACAATTTACGAAACTGCAAATTTTTAAATTTTTAAATATCACACATTTAAAATTTTTACACTGTTGCGTAGGGAAAAAATGTCCTTTTAAATGGAATTCGTTTGAAATCTTTATCACAATTTGTATTCAAAATATTATTAAAAAGTTTTTAAGCTATTGCATAGCTTTTATCGCGGGCTTTGAGCGCGGTGACCGAATCCAAAAATTCCGTAACGCGAAATATCCTAACACATCCGTAACGAAAAAACCTAACACTCGGCTAACGTCGTTTCCGTTCGGAAAACATCGGGACGGTATCCTCCGGTAGACTTCGGCAGACATTGACGTGGTGTTTATCAGATATTAGGATATCAAGTCTCAAACTTATGTTTCTTATGATCTAATTTTCATAGCGCGGCCAAATTTTGTTTGGTAATTTATTATGAGACAATGTTTATTTTGGTGGTCTTATTTATTTTGGTGACAGGAGAACCCCCACCGTGACGGTCGAAAAATTTAAAATGTTTAAAACTCACGATCTAACTTTCGTAGCGCGGCCAAACTTTGTTTGGTAATTTATTATGAGACATTGTTAATTTCTGGTGACAGGAGACACCCCACGGTGAGGGTCAAAAAATTTAAAATGCTTATAACTCGCGATCTAATTTTCGTAGCGCGGCCAAACTTGTTTGGTAATTTATTATGAGACAGTGTTAATTTTTGGTGACAGGAGACCCCACACGTTGAGGATCGAAAAATTTAAAATGCTCATAACTCGCGATCTAATTTTCGTAGCGCGGCCAAATTTTGTTTGGTAATTTATTATGAGACATTGTTAATTGTTGGTGACAGAAGACACCCCACGGTGAGGGTCGAAAAATTAAAAATGCTTATAACTCGCGATCTAATTTTCGTAGCGCGGCAAAATTTTGTTTGGTAATTTATTATGAGACAGTGTTAATTTTTGGGGACATTAGACCCCCCACGGTGAGGGTCAAAAAATATAAAATGCTTATAACTCGCGATCTAATTTTCGTAGTGCGGCCAAATTTTGTTTGGTAATTTATTATGAGACAGTGTTGATTTTTGGGGACATTAGACCCCCCACGGTGAGGGTCGAAAAATTTTAAATGCTTATAACTCGCGATCTAATTTTCGTAGCGCGGCCAAATTTTGTTTGGTAATTTATTATGAGACTGTGTTAATTTTTGGGGACATTAGACCCCCCCCCCCCACGGTGAGGGTCAAAAATTTAAAATGCTTATAACTCACGATCTAATTTTCGTAGCGCGGCCAAATTTTCTTTGGTAATTTAATATGAGACTGTTAATTTTTGGTGACAGGAGACCCCCCACGGTGAGGGTCGAAAAATTTAAAAGGCTTATAACTCGCGATCTAATTTTCGTAGCTCGGCCAAATTTTGTTTGGTAATTTATTATGAGACAGTGTTAATTTTTGGTGACAGGAGACCCCCACGGTGAGGGTAGAAAAACTTAAAATGCTTATAACTCGCGATCTAATTTTCGTAGCTCGGCCAAATTTTGTTTGGTAATTTATTATGAGTCAGTGTTAATTTTTGGTGACAAGAGACCCCCCCCCCCCCCCCGCGGTGAGGGTCGAAAAATTTAAAATGCTTATAACTCGCGATCTAATTTTCGTAGCGCGACCAAATTTTGTTTGGTAATTTATTAAGCTATTGCATAGCTATTATCGCGGGCTTTGAGCGCGGCGGCCGAATGTAGGAATTCCGTAACAAGAAAAATCCTAACACTCCGGATAACGACGTTTGAGTTTGGCAGACTTCGGCGCGGTATCCTTCGATAGACTTTAGCTGACATTGACGCGGTATTTTTGCATAAGTTGATAAAAAATGCTATGCAATAGCTTTACCGCGGCAGTCCCCGAGTGGCACACATATTTTTTATTACTTTTTTTGTCATCGTGGCAACAGAAGTATTCTGTTTTTGGACATTAAACATGGACCAATCAGGAAACGAATAAGTTGTGGAATTAAACCAATAAAAAGATTCTGATATACTTCACATTTCCCCATTCTCTATCGAGGCAATAACTATTTAACAAATAGTTAATAAAAATAAAATAAAACCATATGATTAAACGTAATTTTCAACTTGTTTCTAACATAAAATACATAATATGAACTTTAAAATGTTCAGGTTTATTTAAAAAGCGATTAAAATAATTAATTAGACATGATAATAGTTAATTTTATTAAAAACCTCTTAGTACTTTAGAAGCCTTAAGCTTTTCCTCAGAGAATACAATGTAAAAAAAAAAAAAAAAACGGATGATTTAACGGAAGTATTACTAGTAATCTGGACGACAGTACTATTTACTGTTTTTTAACGGAAATATTTCTGTAAATATTCCATTTTTATCGAGTTTTCCCCGGAATTTACGGAAAATTTTCCGTTAAAAAACAGTAAATAGTACTGGCGTCCAGATTACCAGTAATACTTCCGTTAAATCGTCCGTTTTTTTTACAGTGTATTTTTGTTTATTTATACAAATAAAGTATTCTGGGGGTAATAACGCCACGTTAAGCTTCTACCGTTTTTCATGGCTTAGTTTTAGATTGTATTTTTCAAACAAATACGGAATTTGATTCAGCAACTCATTGGCTATCTATATATAAAAAATAATTTTACAGATATGTAACCATAAAATGTAATGGCATGATTTCTTGACCAATGCTATTTGGCGTTATTACCCACATAGGTGAGTAATAACGCCATGCAAACAATGCTATAAAATAAGATAGAATAATCCTATGTATGTTGCCCAGTTTTGAAAATACAAACTCTACCAACCTAGAAATTGACAAATTGCACGCTAAACGATAGAAAATGCTAATTTTTTGTGAAAGTGTAAGAAAAAGAAGAAGGGGTGGGAAGCAAAAGAATATGAGATCCTGAGCTTATTTTTGCTTAAAAAGGACCACTTATATAGAATTATTAGAAACATTGCACGTTTTTATTTGTGTTTAGGTAAATCAGTATTTATGTTTCCATGTTTGCATTCTATGTAATAGAATGCATACATGGAACGCCAAGGAATGGCGTAATTACCCCGGTTTACTTGTTGCGCAGTACATTTTAAACTACAAACTATCTCGCGAACATATCCAAAATCTTCTACAACATTTTGAATGAACATTAAATGCACTAGAATTTTATGTAATAAACAAAATATTTTCTGATAAATACATAGTCTTCACATTACAGAACTTTTCTCGCAAATTTTAGATCAAGCGTTAATGTTAGTTGCTTCTAAAAGCTGTAAGGCCTACAAATGGAACAAATTAACTTTAAGCTGTTTTTTGCGCTTTATATAACTCAGAGCCCACAGGTGTCATTTACCGAATAATTACATAATTATGCGAAATATCAGCACTTGGCGTTATTACCCAACCTGGCGTTATTACATCAAAACACCTTATATGATTTCGTTTTGAAAGTGAAAAGCCAATAATTATTATAGTTGAAAATAGAAATACTTTTTTCTGTATAATTATTGACTCGTTCATTTTCAAAATGGAATCAGGCATTTGTATAAATAAACAAAAATATTCTCTGAGGAAGATTAAGCCTGATTAAGGCTTGAAAAGCACTAAAATGTTAAATAAAATTAATAACATCTCTGGCTTATTATTTTAATCACACATTAAATAAACCTCAACATTTAAGAGTTGATATTATATACTTTATGTTAAAAATATCATTATTTTCTAAATAATATATCAAAATTGGCATATAATTTATTTTTGGCTAAAGTAGATAAGTAGGTAAGCATACATTCCCGCCCCTTCAATCATTGTTTTTCAAAGATGCTTAATCCTTTCGGGTCGGAATTTTTTTAGTTTTTTTTTTTTTTTTTTTTTTTTTAAGAAAAATTACTTTTACGTTAATAAGTCTAACACTAGCGATCCAAATAGATTAATTAGTAATTAACAAATATTTCCATGTCTGAAGGATAACAAATGTTGTTGTTTTGCGTACTCTTCAATTCATATTCATGCGACAATTAGGCCAAAGAAGAATTTTTGGACATGTTTAGAAAATATTCTCTTAGGAAAAGATTTAACTTATATTACAACTTCTTTACACTTTTTGCGATTTATTACACGTGATTCTTTCAGGAAAGTAACTTTTTTTTTTTTAGATTTAAAGAATGAATTATGTGTTTAAAATAAAAGAATCGCAAACGGCGCAAAGAGAGTTGAGCAAATAATAACAATTTAAAGTATTACTAATCCTATAAGTCCTATAGTAAAAGCGTAGACATATATTAACATGACTACATGCAAATAGTAGCAAAAGTACTTTTTAAAACAAAATAATACTCCATTAAAAGACATGTACCATTAATAGTACATCAGACCCGAAAGGGTTAAATTGCATAGCTCTCAGAAAAATAGCACCGGCTTCTCGTGGAAATTAGAGACCAAAATATTAGTCGCATTGACATTTAAAATAGCTAAGTGCCTAAAGTCAGTAGTGTCGTGTCAAAGTCTCGCCAGGGATTTAAAATTAAAGTTTTTCCCAAGCTTAACACTCTGAAGTTGTCAGCTAATAAATACAAAAAAAAAAAAAATCAAAGCATTATGACTGTTTGAATTATCATACAGCGCGATAGTGCTGTGTAGTAGAGCCCAGACGTATCTCTAATGTTAAAGTTCAAAGTTTGCATCTTAAAAACTTTGAACCCAATCATCAGATCGCGACGAAATTGAAAAGCGAAGTAGACCTCAAAGTTTACAAAAAATCATCCAGATCCACCGATTAATTATGGAAATCCAGAACCCCTGTTTTTTCACTTTTTTTCCCCGTGAAACAAGAAAAAAGGACAAACAACTCAATTATAACCCTAACTAAGAAACATTCATCGACGTGTAATAGCTTGTTCAAAAGTTTTTAATTCAGATTTGTGCCTTTCGAAAGTCCTGTCAAAAATATCCAATATTAAAGAAATGGCACACATTTAAAATTTATACAACGCTATACCTTCCACAATTTAACATTATAGAAATCTCCCTTTTTGATTGATAATTCGAATATGTTTGATAGGGTATAACACCTTTAAAATTCATTTGAAATGATTTTTTCCATTAGGCCGTAATGTATCAGAAAACTTTTGACTATCCCTGTAAATAAACTAATCATAGTAGAAACTTTATTTTCAATAGAGTTTGTGCTAAGGTAAACATCAATAGCATATAAAAATTTCATAGCAATCCGAGTATATTTACGGGAGTTAGAGCGTGGACAGACGGCAAGACGGCCAGACGAACAGACAAACCGAATGCATAAACACTTTTCAACTTTGTTGGAAAGTGTTAAAAAGAAATGATAACATGTGTTAGATTCGTGTTTATAGATTAATAAAAACTCCGATTTTCCGGATAGATTTTTGCATTTTTGAAATTCACTTCATTCGAAACAGAAAATACATATTTTTCATAAACACATATATAAACTTTAACTAAATATGTGATAAAAAATATCGCACTTTTATTTAAGTGTTTTCGGCATTAAAACAGTTACTACAATACCGATATTTGGATTAAAAAGGTACAATTTAGAAAAAAAAATTCTTCTATATATATAAAAATAACGATTTGAAAAGAAGGAAGGAAAATCTGTGTAGATACCTATGGTAATAAGACGATACTTCAACTTGGCGAAATCTGGCACCCAAATTACTCGCCAAAATTGAAGCCAACTTGGCGTTATTTCCGGTGTTTCGCCAAACTATTATGTCTACTAATAACTTTAAACTAACACTAATAACAGTTTAGATTTGTCAGTTGCAAGTGATTGATAAAGTTCCTGAAACGATCTGAAAAAGCTAAGAAATCATGCAAAAAACTGGTAGACCAAAGAGAAAAGTAGATATCGATCTGAAAAAAATTACAGTAAAAAATGGGAAATATTTTCAATCTAAAAATATGCGTAGAAAAGAATCGGAATCAGATGATACGTAAAGCTCATGAAATAACACAAATTTTTGTTAGCTGAAAATGTGGACTGAGCTTTACTGGTGCCATATATACATAATTAGACTATTATCCACTCAAATGATTACTGAGCAACGTAGTCAATAGAATATATTGTTATGTTGTCTCAAATTAATTAATCTCCACAACGACAAACGTATATAAACCATGAAGTAATAATCAAAGTATAACATTAATATAATCAGGTTGTTAAGGAATTGATGTAGATAAATATGTCTGAACACAAATATTTAGTTAATGGTTTAATCGTATCTGTTCATTGTGAAAATAATTATTTATGAGAGTGAAAAATCATGGAATTTGAACTATGTGCTGATGTTATATTTAGAGTTCGATTATAGATCTGTCAACGTTCAACATGAGAATCTTCGAATAATATCGTGCACAAACAAGTGAAATATTGTGTTTAAGATGATCAATTTAAGAATTATAATGAGTCTTCCTCGGAATTTCGCAGCGATTTGAGTGAGGTAAGAGCAATTTTTTAGTTTATTTTGATTTAATTATGTCTGTTATTGATAATCTAAATAAACACGAGCTTAAGCTTGTAGTTGAGGAATTGGGTTTAACTGCTCCTGAAAGTAGTAAAATTATTGATTTAAGAAATATTATAGAGAATAGTGAATATTACTCAAATGAGCAGTTATTAAAAAGCATCGTTAATTCGGTTGTTGAGGAGTATAAATCACGAACAGAAACTGAGAAAACAAAATTAGAATTAGAAAAAATTAAATTAGCGCAATTAGAAAAAGAGTTAGAATTAGCAAATATTCGTAAAGAACCATCCCAAAATTCGGAATTTGAAAAAATTAAACTAGCTCAGTTAGAGAAAGAATTAGAAATAGCCAAATTGCGTAAAGAATCTCGGGAAAATTTGCCGTCCGTAACAGAAAAATCGGAAACGGAAATAGGGAACAATAACTTGGAAAGTTTTATTCAAAGTATTAAAACTTTAATTATTCCTTTGCCAACGAGAGCTGAGTCATTTAATCTTTTTTTTCAATCTCTTGAGAAAGCGTTTCGAACTAAAAATGTACCTGAAGAGTTTATGGCCGAAATTCTGTTAAATATTCTCGGCGAAAAAGCGAGCAATTTAATGATCTATTTATCAGAGGAGGAGTTGATTAGTTATGATAAATTGAAAAATATAGTGTTAAGGGAATTTCAACCTACTGCGCAAGAATGTTTAAACAATTTCAAGAGTGCGCAAAAATTACCGTCGGAAAGTTACGTTCAATTTGCCTCTAGGCTGAGTTCAATTTTTCAGTATTACTGTAATTTGCGTGAGGTAAATGATTTTAAATCATTATGCGATCTGATTGTTTCAGATAAAATTTTCAGTTCTTTAGATCGCGAATTAATGAATCATATCGCAATTAAACAATCAGAGTCATATTTTAAACCACAGCAACTAGGAAGAGAATGCGATATTTTTTTGTCGATTAAAAATAAATCTAAAGGTGAATCAAATGTGTATTCGAGAAACACGATAAATGAAAATAAACGTATAGCGACAAATAAATTTCAAAATCGGCCTCAAAGGAGCGCTTCAAATATATTTTTTTCGGAAACAAAAAATGTCAAATGTGTCTTGTGTAAATCTAATGAATATCACGGTTTACATTCTTGTCCGCAATTCAAAAAACTGTCCATTAAAGATAGAGTAGAAGTTGTGAAATTAAATAAAGCATGTTTCAAATGTTTAAATTATAATTGTTGCGCACAGAAATGTAAGTCTAAAAATTGTGCTAGATGTAAACTACCGCATTCTGAGCTAATACATTTTCCTAGAGAAGAAAAGGAATTAAATAATCAAAATAAAAATGTTGGTCATGTGTTTCAATCGGCTGCAGGAATAAAAAATTCACAACCCGAGGAAATCCTTTCCTACTTTCCGAGTCAGACTGTCGCCTCTAGTTTTGTGAAAAATAAAACAAAATCCGTTTTATTAAGTACGGCGCGTATCCTCATTAAAGATAAGTTCTCGGAATGGCAGGAAGTTAGATGCTTACTAGATGTCGGTTCACAAGCATGTTTGATTACTTCACAGTGTGCTAATCGATTGCAGCTTAGAATTAATAAAACGAATACTTTAATTTCATGTTTGGATGACACTTCTATGACAATAAAAGGCTGCGTAAATACAAAAATCGTGAATAGAGATAAAAGTTTTGAAAGAGAATTGACTATGCTAGTAGTAAGGAAAATTACAGATTTAATTCCGCAACAAGTGGTTAACATAAACGTTGAAGTACCAGATTTAACTATATTAGCAGATTATAGATTTAATTTCCCTGATAAAATTGATATGTTGTTGGGGGCAGAAGTATTTTATGAGTTATTAAGACCGGAACAAATATATTCTCAGAGTTCAAATTTACTTTTGCAAAATACCGTATTTGGGTATGTGGCTAGTGGATGCATAGAGCAGGAAAGTGATGTAAAAGTTCATTGTGGGTTAATTCGGGAGGAAGATTTAAACCAAACATTAAAAAAGTTTTGGGAAGTTGAAAACGTCGAAGTAGAGTTATCAAAAAGTAAGGAATTTGAGATATGTGAGCAACATTTTGCGCGTACGCATTGGAGAAATCAGGAAGGGAGATACGTGGTGAAAATGCCTTTAAAGGAAAATCCTTCGTGTTTAGGCCAATCTAGGGAGCTTGCTCTTAAAAAACTCAAATCGCTGTGGACTCGCTTATCAAAAGATAAGAAATACTTCAAAATGTATAAAGATTTTTTAAATGAATATGAAATGTTAGGGCATATGAAACAGGTTAAAGAAGTGAAAGAACCTGACGTCGTGTATTATGCTCCACATCATGGCATTTTTAGACCAGAAAAGTCCACCACAAAACTGAGAGTTGTATTTAACTGTTCTGCCACAACAACAAATGGCACATCACTTAATTCATTGCAATATAATGGCGGTGTTATTCAGAATGATTTATTCACGATTATGGTTAGTTTTCGAGAGCATACTTATGCACTGACTGCGGATATTCAAATGATGTATCGAATGATCAATATTGATTCTAGTCAGCACGCATTGCAGAGAATTTTGTGGAACGATAATTTCGAGGAAGAGCCTAAAATTTTTGAACTACAGACCGTTACATACGGTACGGTTAGTGCGCCTTATTTAGCAATGAAAACTCTCAACCAGCTATCGATTGATGAAGGAGATAATTATCCGATGGCAGCATCGGTTCTTCGAGAAAATATTTACATGGATGATATTTTGTGCGGTGCACCTACGCTTGAAGAAGCCAAAGAGTTGCAGCGGCAGCTCATAGCGATTATGCTTAAAGCAGGTATGAGACTCCATAAGTGGTGCACAAGTGATAAAAATCTTTCGCTGACATATAAAGAAGGGTGTAATTTTGATAATGAAGTTGAAACAGAACAGTTCCGTAAATTATTTATTGGCGGACTCAATTATAAAACTACAGAAGAGTCACTCAAATCTCATTTTGAACAATGGGATGAAATTGTTGATTGTGTTGTGAGGAGGGAACGCAATAAACGCAGATCACGTGGATTTGACTTTGTGACACTTGGACGTGCTCATATGGTTGATGATGCTCAAGCTGTTAGACCTCATAAAGTTGATGGCCGTGAAGTGGAGCCTAAGAGAGCTGTTCCTCGTGATGATTCAGATAAACCTGAAGCACAGATGACTGTTAAAAAACTGTTTAAGGGACCTTCATTTCTTCAGAACAGTGATTATCCTCAACGTACAATAACCATACCAGCAACAAATCATGAGTTCAATAAAGAGCTCAAATTTAATGTTAAATCCTTGAATGAATTTAATGTTGTAAATTATAATATTACCGATAATTGTTTTGTAAATAACTTGATTAATCTTAGTAATAATTACTTAACGCTTGTGTGTATTCTTAGTTATATTTTCAGATTTGTGATGAATGCAGGTATGCCTCTTTATAAGTGTAATGAACCCTTGAGTACGTCAGAATTGGAATTGGCATAGAAATATTTAATTAAATTAGTGCAAAATGAAGCCTTCAGTACCGACATACATAGTCTTCAGACTAAAGGATCGGTAAGTCCGAGTAGCAAGTTAAAAGGCCTCAACCCTTACTTAGATGAATTTGGAATTTTAAGGGTTGGTGGCAGGTTAAATAATAGTAATTTAAATTTTGCAAAAAAGCACCCGGCGATTTTACCAAAGAGTAATAAATTTACTGTAATTGTTATAAATTATTATCATAAGAAATATTTGCATGTTGGTGCGTCAACTTTACTATCCTTAGTAAGAAATAAATTTTGGCCAATAAATGGTCGTGCAATGTGTCGAAAGATGGTTCATCAGTGCATTCCATGTTTTAAAGCTAAACCAGTTATTGCAAATCAATTGATGGGCGACTTGCCCAGGGATAGAGTCCAATTAGACTATTGCTTTAATATTTCGGGTGTTGAACTGAGTGGGCCATTTATGATCAAAATTGGTTATGCACGTAGGACCATCTTACAAAAAATTTATGTCTGTATTTTTGTTTGTTTTGTATTTAAGGCTATACACATAGAAATTGTTTCAGATTTAACTTCCGAATCATTTATTGCGGCACTGAAAAGATTCATAGCACGCAGAGGTAAATGTGCCAAATTGTATTCTGATAATGCAAAAAAAATTATTGGGGCAGATAAAACACTTAGAGTCTTTTATGAATTAGTAAGAAAACCTGATGAGAAATTAGCAGCATATTTGTCTAGTGAAGGCATTGAGTGGAAATTTATTCCCCCCAGATCACCCAATTTCGGGGGTCTTTGGGAGGCCGCAATAAAATCCTTTAAATTTCATTTTAAGAGAATTGTGGGAGGTGCTAATCTCACTTATGAGGAATTTCTTACAGTAGTGATGCAAATAGAGGGAATATTAAATTCGAGGCCTTTGAGTCCATTATCAGATGACGCAGATGATTTTGGAGTCCTAACTCCAGCTCATTTTCTTATAAACAGACCATTAAATGTCATTATTGAGCCTGATTTAACCAATATAAGAGAAAATCGCCTCAAAAAATGGCAAAGAATAACTAAAATTGTACAACTTTTTTGGCGCAAATGGCACCATAATTATTTAAGTGAATTACAACAGAGGGGTAAGTGGAGATTTGAAAAGGATAATGTAAAAATAGGAGATCTAGTGTTGTTAGTAGAGGAAAATATATCAAGCAATAAGTGGCCTTTAGGCAGAATTATTGAAGTATATTACGGTAACGATAAGAAAATTCGCGTAGTTCAGGTAAAAACTCAGAATGGAATTTTTAAAAGATCGATTAGTAAAATATGTATTTTACCTATGCCTGAAACCCATAGTACTTAAAAAAAATGTATATATATATATGTGTGAGTGTTATATTGTTTTTTCTTTCAATTTTATATTTAAGTAACATATATAGTGACCTTTTGTATTTATTTGTGTAATTAGTGTACTTAGTAAAAAAAAGAGTTATTATTGAATGTGAAACATGTCAATGGGGGTCGGTATGTTCCATGTAGGCAGACGATACCGTGCTACCTAAATTAAAATGTCAGTGTTGAGAAACTGAAGAGAAGTGAAGTTTTATTTCTGTTTTTATTCTAAAGTTGTGTTTGAGATAAGTGCAGACGATAACGCAGCAGTGAGCTGCGAGTGAGTGTTATTCCTTTAATAAAGAGTTTTTTAAAGAACCAGTGCATATGGAATAATTTGTGTAGTGTGTGCTTAATAATTAACACATTGATTTAGGTTTACTTAAAGCTTTGATCTTCTACTTATCAAAACCGCTGGAATGAAATTGCGTCAACATTTTGTACTGAACGGACCGTTCTCATATTCCATTATACATCAGCATGTAACCTATAATTTTGAATAGAAACTTTTCAACTGGTTAAGAATGATTGGAATATGGAGTGAGTTAAAAATGCCTCTTTTTCCCTGATTGATTTTACGGCACCAGTAAAGCTCAGTCCTCATTTTCAGCTAACAGAAATTTGGGTTATTTAATGACCTTTACAGATCATCTGATTCCATTTCTTTTCTACGCATATTTTTACATTGAAAATATTTCCCATTTTTTACTGTAACATTTTTTTTTTAGATCGAGCTCTACTTTTCTCTCTGGTTACACTAGTTTTTTGCATGATTTATAAAAGCATTAGTTTCATTGTTGCAATTTATGTGTGTAAATCCCATTGTTGCTTGCATCGTTATGATCAAGGACTCACAAAAGATAAAAATTCTTAGGCGCCAGGAAAAATTCTTAGGGGCTAGCTTGAAGAATAATTTCTTTGTATTCACTGCAACAATGAACACTGGCTATTCATAATCGTATTCGGATATTTTTGAGTGACATGCATAATTTTGCAGTAAACAAGTTAACTATTCAATAAAAAAAAATCAGACTTTGAGGAAAAAGTTTAAGATAATACCGATTTTATTGATAAAATTAAGTAGAAACAAACTATGAAATTAAACATTAAAACAGTAGACGAATTAATATCCTTATCTTTAATTTCCTACCAAAACTGCATATATATCAAGCGTTCCAAGATCTATGGAAGAGGTGTCCTCAAGATTAAAGGCGGGGTCAAGGTATACGCCATCTAGCGGCAGGGGTACATAACAAGAGGATTATTAAGTAGATTGCAGTTTCTTTTGTGTGAATGGCAACACGACTTTTTTGTTTCTATAAAATAGCACTTTAAAATGTTGCGTAAAATAAGTTTTAGGTTTGAAACACGGAGTAAGAAGCAAGAAGGGAAAGTAGTGCTAAAATTTTGCCATGCGGATTTTTTGACGATAGGGGGCGACACCTCTGCATCAGGGCTGTCGATCGATGCTTCTGTAATGCTTTTCAATGGAAAAAAATGGTCATTTTTTAAATTTTTTTTTTACGAAAAATCGAAATATTAGAATTATTATATATTTAGATATTTAGAATTATCGAATTATTAATCGAATTACGAATTTTTAGAAAGTTGTAAAAATGGAAATCTGGTTAATTGAAGTTTTCTTCACAACATACATATTTTTTAAAGGTATGCGGCGCTTCATTTTCTTTTTTAAACCATTTAAAATACGAGATCATTCTGATAAAAACCAAAGGACAGGCCATTTTAAAACACTGAATATCGCGTATTAAAATGACTGTTGTAAGTAAGTTGAATATCGCAAAGAAATAGACTTATGATTCTTAGAAATTAAGTATTAATCAAATATTTTGGAGTAAATTTTAATTTCGCGTATAGTTTTTATAACCTTTGAACAATTTAATAATTCATAACTTTGGATATTTATGCAATTAGTACATGTAGAATTAAAGCAAATTTTTATTTTAATTATTTGGAGGGGAAAACATTTGTAAATTATAGGATCTCCAGATTACACATTTAAAATAATTTAAACATAGTTTTTTTTTTACTTTGTTTCTATCTTTTATTTGTGACTGAGCAGTAAAAATAAATCTATTAATCAAAATTATTCTTAGCTCATTCAGGAACTTTTGCTTTTAAATCCTCATATTCTCTATCCGGACAATTCAGGCCCGTGTGAAATGGGGGTGGGGGTCGCCCCGTCAGAGGAGATTGAGGGAGCACCAAATTTATTCTACCAACATCAATTTCTTTTTTTATTTCCTGCTATCTTTACAAGAAAAAAGTATTGGATTTGTATAAATTTTCGAATTCCGGTTTTAGACGGATTTTACACGTTTTAGGGGTCAAAGATTCCAAAAAAACATGTTCTTATAAAATAGCCCCAGCAAACACAGAGCTATCGTTAAACAATCGGTCCACAGCCGCCTTGCCGTTACTGATGATATCGGCACCATACTGTCATGCCGTATCGGTTCCAGCACTTTTTTGAAACGCCGGGAGACTGCCGCCCGACTATTAGGCACACAGCCGGTCCGCTATCGCATCCCCAGCATAAAATGAAAAAAAAAATTCTAGTGTTGCTAGCGCCATCTATGATTCTTCTTGAAACTATATTTGTAAAAAATCCCCAAAAATGTACTTCAGAGTAGGATGACGTTGGGTTCGACCTCAGGTTCCCAAGGTCGGAAGATGAGTGCTTTAACCAATACACCACGGAGCCTCGTTGAAGGGGGATTTTATGGAGTAATAAGAGGAAAACATTTCGTTAATGGATGCGTTTGTCATTGAAGGTAAATAGCTGATGGAAAAGTTGCACTTTTGAAGTGTTTTATATTATTTTTTATTTGTGTATTATTAATTAATGTAGTATTATTTATTTATTTATTTATTTATTTTGTAATTGTCTCATGCTAAAATAAGCTAAACTTAATATTAAAATGAATGAAATAATTATCATAGCGAATTAATTAAAGCAATCGAAACTATTTTTCTTACAAATTTAAGAATTATTTACTTAATAAAATGAATTATTTTTAGAGGTTTTGTATTGGGTAATATTTTTTCAGTAGGATTTATAACGTAACTACATGCATTGCATTAATTTATAAATCATATATTTTTAACATGGAAAAACTTATTTTCATAAATAGTAAGTTCGTAATTTATAAATTTTAATTTAGATTAAGAATTAATTTTATGTCATTTGTTATTTATTAATATTTTTAATTTGAAAATAAAACAAAAATATTAATTTATAACATTATATTTTCTTTAGGTAGATAATTTTTATAATGGAGGATATTTCTGGATATATCTGTAAGTTTAAGAATAGTTTAGTACTTAAAAAAATCGGTGAATTTCGAAATTTTTTCGTTGATACAATTTTTGTTTTAGGAATTATAATATAATTAAACTAAACGTGTAAGACTAAAGAATGTGTATTTTTAAAAAAAAATAAGAAGAACAAAATAAGTTTGTAATTAATCACTTTTTATTGAAAAAAAATATTTTATGTAACTATTGATTATTTACAGTACAAATATTTTTAGTGAATATATATCAATATTATTTATTTTCGTTTGGTAATTTTTAAAGGGGGGGGGGGGTCAGAATCTTTCATTTAAATTTTACTACGTTAATAATTACTACGTTAGTACCGGTAAGTACCGAGAGATTTTCGTTTGTACCGCATCCGTTGCGGAGTTATGGCCAATTCTCAAGTTCTGACGCGCGGGCTGGGGAAACATGGGATTTCCTATAGGAAAAAAATGAAGGTTCTCCGATTTCGTTCAAATTATGTGTGTCGTTAGTACTACGTTAGTACCGGTAAGTACCGAGAGATTTTCGTTTGTACCATATCCGTTGCGGAGTTATGGCCATTTCTCAAGTTCCGGCGCGCGGGCTGGAGAAACATGAGATTTCCCATAGGAAAAAATAAAAGTTCTCCGATTTTGTTCAAATTATGTGGGTCGTTAGTACTACGTTAGTACCGGTAAGTACCGAGAGATTTTCATTTGTACCACATCCGTTGCGGAGTTATGGCCAATTCTCAAGTTCCGGCGCGCGGGCTGGAGAAACATGGGATTTTTGCGTTGTTTTATGCGGACAGACAGACAGACGGACAGACTGAGCGACAACAATAGGTGCTACGTATTTACATAATTACGAACGCACCTAAAAAATAGCAAAAATTATAAGCAAGATACCCAAATCGAATATTTTTATGGCAAGAACACTATTTGCAAGCACTTTTAAATTATTTCAAAATACTGTATATAATTTAATATTTACATTA